>CM047808.1:972115-1572115 GCA_026214975.1 Gentiana macrophylla
AATGAGGAAGCAAATGAGGTTGAAGAAGATTTGAACGATTGAGAAAGGATAAGAGTGGAGTGAAGAAGAAGAGAACATCATGGATGGTTTCTTGAGGGGAGAGGTTTTGAGGAAGAAGAAGAATGGATAAAGGTTCCAAGAATTTTGGAAAATCCAAGATCTAGTGATTTGAGGACTTTATTCAATGAGAAAGAGGAATCGGTGCGCACCAATGATGAACCAGCGCACGTCTGTGAGGTTAAAATGATTCAGGATTGAATTTAGAGAAAATGGCTCGGGCCAATGACAAAATGGCGCAGGCCATTTACAAAGAAAAGCAAACAGAGACTTTGGCAAGAAAAATGGCTCAGACCAATGATACATTGACGCAGCCAATTATACACAGAAAGTTTTTGAAGTTGAATCAGGCAAAATGGCGCACACCGATGATGATTGGCGCCCCCCAGCATCCCAAATATTGAGAAGAACTTCCATCACTTCACCGAACGACAAGGGTAAGAGAGGTATGATTTCTAAACCAAAAATTATTGATCTTGCATCACCTCCCTATCCCCCTCGAGAGGAAATTAAAAGGATGAAGGTTGAAAAAAATTTGCACGTTTTCTTGACACTTTTCGGCAATTAACCATTAATATCCTTTTCATCTAAGCACTCACGAATATGCCGGCGTATGGCAAGTTTCTAAAGGGAATACTCTCCAACAAGAAATGGTTGGAAGAGTATGAAACAGTGTGTTAAAGTGAGGAGTGCTCCACCGTGCTTCAACACAAGCTTCCACATAAAAACTTAAAGACCACGGGAGTTTTACGATCCCTTGTGAGATTAGGGGATTTTTTTTTAAAAAGGCGCTATGTGATCTCAAAGTAGCATAAACGCTACGTCCTCGTGAATGATTACATGAAACTTGGCATAGACAATCTCAAGGGTACGGAGATGACTCTCCAACTTGCGGATAAATCCATAAAACGTCCAAAGGAAGTCATTGAGGATGTTCTAGTGAAGGTTGATAAGTTATACTTCCCTATAGATTTTGTTGTTATAGATATGAAGGAAGGGTACACTACACCCCTTATCCTCGGTAGACCATTTTTAGCAATGGGGGAAGCTGTGATCGATGTCCGTAAGGGAGAGCTTAGTTTGGGAGTGAATGATGAGCGCGTTGTCCTCAACATCTACACTTCATTGAAATATCCACACACTAAACTAGAATTTTGTTCTTTTGTGGACACTTCATGTCCCCTTGTTGTGGATCATACTAACACGCAGGTAGTTGAAGAAGACATGAGCGATAAAGCAAATGCTCGAAAACCGAAAGCTCAAAAATCAAAGAAAAATGTCAAGAATCGCTGATTGGTGGCATTCGCTCACATTATGTCGAGACCGGTTTTGATGAAAAGACGGATGTGGTGCATAAGAATGACCCACCACCCGCATTAAAGACCCAAGCAAGGCAAAGTTTAGCTATAGACTATAAATTTAGCAACTATGTGCACTATCTTTCTTTTTTACTTCTTAAGCATTATCTTTTGTTGGCTTTTCAGGCTTATTTTCTACATGCTTACGTGAGTAGTTGTCAAGAGTATCCATGCACGATAATCTATATAATCCATGTCTCTACCGTGATAACCCCATACTTGATGATCTCAGATAATTTCCACCATTTATATCAGATAATCCCGCCGAGCAAACGACGTTAAACAAAAGCACTACCGGAGGCAAACTAAAAAGTTAAGTATAATATTTTTGCAATTTTATGAGGCCCAAAGGTGACTAATGATCCTTTTGTGTCTACATTTTGCTGATACTTTGCTAGTACTGGGATTGCTTGTCATTTCATTGGTTGTTTTTATGTTCATGCCCACCCACCCACCCTTTTATAGCACTGGTACTTGTTTTGATTCCATTTTGTTTCCTTAACTATTTTTCTTACCACTCACTTTACATCGGGGACAATGCAAGTTCGTAGTGGGGAACGGGAACGTAGTTAGTCCAACAACGTAATGTCATTAATTGTTTGAGAAAACACTTAGTTTTGTGAATTTTCGAGCGATTTTAAAGTTGAACAAACCATCTTTTGGCATGATTTACGGTTTTGCAATTGATCGAGTGAGTACCTCAACGATGTGAGTAACCTTGGTGACATGTAAGTGCGCTTTAATCGTGAATCTTTGTTTGTAGTGTGAATTCTTTGAGTACGATATTCCGATCTTTTGTTAACATGCAAACTTTTATGCAATCATGTAGCATGCTTCCATAAAGAACTAGAACTTAGTCTTGATATCGAGGCTAAATTCAATAAAGTCAGTAAATAAAGTTCAATAAATGGTTAGTCGTTAAAAGCTCATTTTGAAGACAAGTTTATCAAAATCAAGTAACTCAAGCTTTGGGAAATTTTATTGATCGGAGCGGTGTTTTTATCTCTTTGTTCTTTGTTGAAGCCGCCACATCGACAATTTTTGCAAAAGAAGAAGTTAAGAGATACCAATTCAAAATTTTTGGAAGTGGAGGTGTAGAGGCTTGCTAACTTGCAATTGTTCTCTTTGATATATCCTTTTTACCCTTCGCTTAGCCAACTACCCTGGCCTAACGTTACAAGCTTGCAAGTCCTACCCGATCTTACTTCTTGACTTCGAATGCCTTGATTAGTAGAGATTGATATCATTCTTAAGCCTATGGATTGCACCTAATAAGTCTTGCATGCATGATTTCATAATTGATTGCTTGGTAACAAATTTGAGGAGTATTCACACACACACACACACACACACACTCCACTACTTTCTTAGATTCCGGTTAACATGTGGTTATATGTACGATTGGTTGCATCATCTAGTTGAGCTTTTACTTCTTGATGTTGTATGACCATATCTCTTGACTTGAGTTGTTTTGTCGCTTTATTTGCTCGAACACGAGCAAAAGATAAGTGGGGAGTTGTTGATGTAAGTCAACTAGATGATACATTTCATGATGTTTTACCCCAATTTCTCATGCATTTATTGATGTTCTTGTATCAATTCAAGTCATTCTTTGCTTAACTTCACCCAAATGTGTAGATAGTAATTATTATATAAAATATCATGTTATGATTAGTTTTGTACCGTTATAGTGATCGGAGCGCCGTGGTCGGGTTTACGCTGGTATTTTTGTTGTTGGTCCTTGAAAAGGCTTTGTTAAGTTTTGTAGGGGGTGAATAAACTTAACACTTAAAAACTTTTGGAGTTATACAAACTTAGCAGAGTTAATAGTCTGGCCGACTATCAAGAGTCTCGACTATCAAGAGTCCACGACTATTAAATATCTTGAATTTGTTGCAATGAATATAATAAATTAAGCCTTGTTACTTGTTGTTATAATATGATAATCGAGTATTAGATACTCAAGAGAGTGCAAGTGGTGTGATTCAAGAAATTGGTTCAAGAGGTTGATGTGTTAAGCATGCAAGTAAAGTAAATTGTCAAAGTAAATGCAAGAAAGCAAAGAGTCTTGTTTATAGTGGTTCCAGGTGGTGTAATCATGTACGTCCACTCTTCTCTTGTGATGTTGGAGGAAATTCACTAGAGATTCTTGAGATAACAGTTACAAGAATCCCTAAACTGTTTGTCCTTGACCGATAACTATAACTTCACAAACTGAAAACTAGAAACAGGTGGTATTGCTGCTCCTAAGTCTTTCACTGGTCCTTGAAGGGTAGGATTGCCTCTTCATCAACTCCATCACACAACAACAGTCCTTGACACCTAAGTGCTTCTCTGTCTTCAGCAAAATTCTTGAAAAAGAAGGGTTGAATCAAGAAACTGACTCGGCTTTCAGTAGACTTCTGATCGGGATGAATGAATCAGCAGTCTAAGTTCTTCAAGTGTGTAAACTAGATAAGTCTTGATTTGCAGGAAACACTTGAAGATAAAATTGATCAGTAGATTATAGCTCTATGTATTAGCAGGGTCAGATTGCACAAATTCTTGCTCAAAAACTTGGTTGCTTGGTAATACTTCATTCTGTAATCAATCAAGTCCTCTGTGTGTGATCCTCCGATTTGATTTTGAATTTGAATGATAATCGTTATAGATTACCCGAATATTCCTCAGAATACTTCTGTTGTACTGATCGACATCGATAAAGGTCCATCTCGACAATCCAACCACAACCAATGATATAATTCCATTTAATAAGGCTCTGAAATCCTTACAACGTCCATTTCATCTTGTCCATTGATTGACTAATTAATCCAAGGCTTGTAAATCATCCTTATCCATTTAATCTTCCAGAAAAAACTTGGATTAATTCAAATTAAACATTCAGCGGATATTTGATATGTAAGTCTGGTGATGTCCTTGATTGTCATCTGACTTTTAGTCTGCTGTGTTTTGATAAACACTTCAGCTGACTGCTTCTCTTCTAACTTTTTATTATGAAGTTAGAGTACACCATTTTAAACATAACCAAGTTCCAATCACCTTACAACTTTAATGGAACTTAGACCTTCTACACAAGGTATATGTGATCAGTTTAGGTCATCATAGACTTCCCTAAATTCTGATCCCATATCATTGACTTTAATTACTAAGTTTGATCCCTTAGCATTCAATAATGAGTTTGAACCTCAAATTTTCATTATCGAAGTTTGAACCCTCACTTTCTACCATCAAGAGTTCATAGATAGTCTCATCGACTTATACACCCTATCGACCTGCATGTGTCTCGCTGATCAAGTCAGCTGACCTCTTTTCAGTTATTGTTTGATCAAACCTATACAAATATCAAACTCTAGTAAACCTATTGATCGATACTTTCTAGGTGTCTAATCTAACCGGCAGTGTATCGGGTCAAACATAAAGATGATTTTTTTGATGATGACGATGAAGTTGAAGAATTTTTTAATGATGATAATGAAGATGAAGATGATTTTGTAGAACTTGATAATGATTTGTGTAAAAAAAAAGTTGTGGATTATAATATCAAAGGACTAAATTGTATTTTATAATATTTAAAGCATGTGAAGTAAGTATTTCATTTTTTTGGTGGTGCTTGAATACATAAATAATAAAATTATTCATTGTGGTGTCAAGAGTAATTTATGTGCCAAGAGTATTCTGTGGTGTCAAGAGTAATTTGGTGGTGCCAATAGAACGTACATTTAAGAAATCTTATATCTACAAGATGTGAAGAGGTTGTTCTCACATCAGGTCACGCACCGCCTCTTCCCGGCCAAGACGTGGCACCTACTTTTTATTTTATTTTATATTTAAAAACATCAGGGTTTTTTTTTTCTTCGATAAAAACCAGAATTTCGATTATCGTTATATATAAACTGTTTTTTTACTCTCCGTTACATAAATCGAACCAAAGTGTATATTTCGATACAGTTTTTTTTTCCGCCTCTTCGTTACATAAATCGAACCAAAGTGTATATTTTTCGATACGGTTCATTTTTAGTACCTCCAACAGACAGTGCGGATTCAGTTTTAAATTTCAAACAACCGAAAATTTTCGATTTCTCGATTCGATTTCGACACAACAATTGAATATTTCGATACGGTTCATTTTTAGTACCTCCAACAGACAGTGCGGATTCAGTTTTAAATTTCAATCAACCGAAATTTTTGATTCCGATTCGATTTCGACACAACAATTGAATAAAACCGTGTATATTTTTTTATCAAATGCCTTTTTTTTCCCCTTTGGTGAAAACCGGAATTTCGGTTAGCGTTATATATAAACCAATTTTTTTTTCCGCCTCTCCGTTACATATAGCAAACCAAAGTGTATATTTCGACATTTGTTCATTTTAGACTCTTCAACCGATAAATATGGATTCGGGCTTTTAATTTTCAATCAACCGAAAATTTTCGATCTCTCGATTCGATTTCGACACAACAAAGTGTATATTTCGATACGGTTCATTTTTAGTACCTCCAACAGACAGTGCAAATTCAGTTTTAAATTTCAAACAACCGAAAATTTTCGATTTCTCGATTCGATTTCGACACAACAATTGAATATTATACACAACAAAGTGTATATTTCGATATTTGTTCATTTTTAGTACTCAAACGGATAAATATGGATTCAATTTTAAATTTCAATCAACCTAAAATTTTCGATTCGATTCGATTTCAACACAACAATGAATAAAACCGCAGATTTTTTTTTATCAAATGTTTTTTTCCTTCGCTAAAAACCGAATTTCGTTAATAAGTATATATAAATCGATTTTTTTCGCTTCACGTTACATAAAGCAAACCAAAGTGAATATTTCGATACGGTTCATTTTTAGACTTCCAACCGATCGTATGGATTCAGCTTTTAAATTTCAATCAACCTAAAATTTTTGATTTTCGATTCGATTTCGACATTAACAATTGAATATACACAACAAAGTGTATATTTCGATATTTGTTCATTTTTAAGATTTCCAAATGCATAAATATGGATTGGGCTTTTAAATTTCAATCAACCTAAAATTTTCGATTTCGACACAACAAATGAATAAGATCACAGATTTTTTTTTCAAATACTTTTTTAAATTTTAAAAGCAAAGATTTTTTTCGCTTTCCTTCGTAATAACCGAATTTCGTTTGCTAATATATATATAAACCGATTTATTTTTTCAACTCTCCGTTACATAAATCGAACCAACTCAGATATTTCGACATTGCTTCATTTTTAAGACTTCCAATGTAGTAATGATATAATTTTAAATTTCAATCAACCAAAATTTACGATTTGATTTCGCATAACAACCGAATAATAATACCGTACTTTTTTTTAATCGAACGTACTTTTTTTTGAAGTTCTACCTGCAGAAACAGATTTAATAAGATAATGTTTTCGCTATAAAATACCAAAAAAAGTGGCAAACAAATATGCACGCTAGTTATGCGCGCTTTCACACGCGACCACGCGACACCATATTAAATATTTTTATTATTTTGAACAACATAACGCCCGTGGAACCGCGGTCATTTGCAAGATTTAACATCACTAAAATCGACGCTTTAATACCAAATCACTTTTTATATTCTTCGCATCGCTTGACACGTGTTTTTCTACCAAACGAATGAACACGCAGATCAACGATGTATTCATTAACGATAAGAAAGAGAATGTCGATGTAAAACGAATAAACGATTTTCAAAGATATTAACGATCCTGCTCTAACGCGTCCCGGCAGATTCGACCGCAGTATATAGTCCGCTTTATTGTTTTTCTATAACGTTTCATCACAGAAGTCAAGCTTAAAGCTCGATCGACTTTACGACATCGTTTCTCCGATACATCATATCAGTAGCTTTATTTTGTATTTAAAATTCCTCGATAGTTTCAAGAGAGAGCGATTTACAATTTTCACGCTCTAATAAAGAGCTACTTCTATAAAATGCGATATATTTTCTCGCTTCACTTTATTTCGCTGGCTCGAATTACATACGCTGTTTCACGAATTTATTTCACGCTGGTGATATATTATTTAATATTATCATCGATAACGATGATGAGGGTCCGCCGCTGCTCGCATTTGATTCACGTACCACGTAGAGAAAAGAAAGTGTACTACCTCAAACACATTGCTGCTGGACAACGCCTCACATATTGGAGTATTTCTTTTTGCTAATTTTTATTTTAATTTTATTTTTTTTAGTGGGCATTTGCCCTATTTCAAATAAAAGGAATCCCTAAGATTTGCTCAGTGGACTAGAACAATACAGCTTGGAAATTTAAATGGTCGAAGCTTAACAATCTTTTTTCCTTGCAATATTTCGATAATGAAATTAAAAGTCCAAGCAGAGATGCTCTACTGATATTTTGTTACGAAGACGATTCGTCGTCGATCTGTAAGTCCCCCCTCTTTTTTTTTGGTTGCTTTCTTCGTGATATCCTTTCATGTTTATTTAAAACAAGTTTTGGCTTTATTGTTGATAATTGTGTTGGATACACTACTTTTTGTGGTAAATATTTGTTTTTTTTTATTTTTTTATTTTTAGGGAGTGGTAATTATTTATGAATATAGTTTTTTTTGGGTGGGCTCAGATCTTGGATTTTTCTTAGAGTTTTCGCGAGTTGGTCGAGTAAATGCGGCAAAATCTTAAGAGAATTGCTTGATAATTTTTTCCTATTTGTAACCTTTGTGAATTTTCGGTTCTTTCTGAAGTTCAGATTAGCTAATAAACTGATTTTGATTTATGCATCTTTTTAGGATAAAGTGTTTTGATTTTGCATTGTATTTCACTCCTCAGGTGTAGTAGAGGATTGTTTTTAGTGGTTGGTTATCATAAAGTTAACTCATTTGCTGATTCTTGAATGGCTGATTCGAGCTCGGTTGATGTCATCCTGGAGTTTTTGAAGAGGAACAAGTTTTCTAGGGCTGAGGCTGCATTACGTAGTGAATTAAGTAGCTGTTCGGATATGAACAGGGAAATTCAGAGGCTAACCTTTGATGAAAAGGGGATCACCAATGACTTTAAAGAAACAAATGGGGGGAAACAGGAGGTGGAATGCATGAAGATCGGCTCTAGGGCGATGGAGGGTTTGAGGCAGTCGAGTTCACATACCAGTGGTGAAGTTTCCAAGGAGTTGATTGTGAAAGAGATCGAGTGTGGCATTGGGACAAGTGGCTCAGAAAGTAAGTGGAGGGGTGTTGCTTATGTTAGAGAAGAAAGCAAAGTTGACGCTTCAGTTGGAACTAGTGACAAGAATTTTACATTTTCTGCCGAGCAGGATAATATATCTCTTGAATTATATTCCTCGAAGTATGGTTCAAGTAATGGTCTAATTAGTTCTCATCAAAATGATGTTCCAAGTGTTGACGCAAACAACTCAGGGTTTCAGGCTTCTGGGAGATCAATGTTAAATGGAGCTGAGCTCTTGAATGGTGTTCAAGATAGTGTGAAATGGTTGGAAAATGGGCCTGTTTTAGGAGGGAAGAGGTCAGCATGGCAGGGAAGTGCAAGTAATCCAAACTGAGTTTAACAATGACACATGTCGGGACAGCGAGCCTCAAGCTAGTCGATCAACACAAGCTAACTGGAGGGCATGTCAATGATTACCCTTTGGAAAACTCATGGCCTTGTACTGATGACATTCAATATCCACTCTCTGAATTATGGAAAGATTGTGCAGTCAAAACTGTTGTGCCATTTTCTGAAGCAGATGTATCAACAAGTTATGATAGTTCTGCTGGTACTGCTGGTAAGAAAGAGATGCGACAAAAAACATTGATAGATAACATCAGGGCTGAAATAAAAGAACAGGTGGATGAGGTGGGGAGAGCTTTATATATCAGGAGTACTCAAGTGGGGGAGCCTAAGGATTTCATGGGCTCAGGATTTATATATCCGTTGGAGAATCAGAGGGAAGATTTTCCCAGACTGCCACCTGTTAAACTCAAGTCAGACGATAGGCCCTTCACTATACACTGGGACCCAAGCTTTGAGCGTGATGGACCTAGTTCAAAAAGTGCTATTTCGGACAATACCTACATAATAGGATCTTTTCTGGATGTACCAATTGGACAAGAGATTAATAATTCAGGTTTTCCTTCTGATTTGGGCCACTTTTTTTAATCCCTGCTGGCTGTTGTTAATGTACTTCCTTTCTTATACGACACATATATGTTAATGGAGTTCTGTCAATAGATAACATCAGGGCTGTTTGTTTAATAATGTTTACTGTAATTGCTCAGCTTGGTTGTCACTAGCTATTTGCCTACATTTGGCCACCTGTTTGCTGATTACTTTCTTTTCTGTCAGAATAAAAGATGCAGGTGCTATCTTTTACTAGAAAAAGAATGGACGAATTAACTTCTTTTCTTGGTCACTCCACATCGTTACACATGATATACTATCTTCGCCTAAAAAATATACGCCTTCTCAGGTGTTTCACACAGAGTAAGAAAGTGGGTGGTTGTCATAATTTTTAAACAAAAAGTCTAAAATACCCTTTGGCTATCATTAATGCAATAGTTGTCATGTAATGAATAGAAGTTATATGGATGATGAATTTAGGTAATGATGAAGGATAAATGTAATAAATGTTTTATTAGTATCCCAAAAGACATATATTATACCTCTCAAAACGAAGAAGAAATATATTATGGGACAAAAATGAAGAGTCGAAAAGATCTATATTTTGGGACGGAGGTAGTATATTTGAAGGTGCATGTTTTTTAATGTTGCTAACTGCTTTATTAGTTGTTATGCAGTTTTCCTTATATGTTTGCTGTTTAAATGTAATTGCCTAACCTGTGATACTACTAAAAAGGACCTCTTGCTTCACTGAAATTAAAACTGACGTGTTCCTGGTATGGGCCTAAAACTGATCAGTTGAACTATATACAGTTTGTATTTTGCTACTGCTTGTATTTTACTTTTAATTTATGAACAACTTGGTTTAGTCTTCTCCCTCCCCCCTTACTCATCTCTGAGCAATGATTATCCTATTCTTGAATGAAAAAATAGGTGGAAAACGGCCTGCTGGAGGTAATTGGCTATCTGTTAGTCAAGGCATATCTGAAGATACTTCTGATTTAGTTTCTGGTTTCGCAACCATTGGAGACGGAATGAACGGATCCATTGATTATCCAAACGAGTATTGGGACTCAGATGAATATGAAGATGATGATGATGTAGGCTACACGAGACAACCTATTGAAGATGATACCTGGTTTTTAGCACATGAAATTGACTACCCCAGTGACAATGAAAAGGTAACAGGTCAAGGGAGTGTTCCTGAGCCTCAAGATGATAAAGATGAGCATAAGAACGATGACGATGATCAATCATTTGCGGAAGGGGATTCTTATTTCTCTGGTGAGCGGTACATTGGGACAAATATTGCTGATCCTGTTGCACCTTCTGATGATCCTATAGGCTTGTCAGTATCAGAAAAGTATAGAAGAGTCGGTGAAAATGACTTAATTGGCAAATATGACGGGCAGCTAATGGATGAAGAGGAATTAAATTTGATGCGTGCAGAGCCTGCTTGGCAGGGATTTGTTACACAGGCGGATGACCTGATCACGTTAGGGGATGGAAAGGTTTTCAATGATTATCGTAGGTCTCGATTAGATGAAACGTGCATGGATGATGATCAGCATGGTTCTGTCAGATCCATTGGTGTTGGAATCAATAGTGATGCTGCTGATATAGGCAGTGAAGTCCGTGAAAGTTTGGTTGGAGGTAGCAGTGAAGGTGACCTAGAGTACTTCCCTGATCAAGATATTGGATATGGTGTATCTAGACAGTGTCAAACTGACACAGATAAAAATTATAGTGAAAGATCAAGCAGTGGTAGAAGGAAACCTGGTCAACGTAGGATGGATAATTTTGTACCAGGAATCGAAGAAGGTGCCTTTACTTTGCCTGCAAATCGCTTAGATGGAGGGTTTTCCTTTCCTCCTCCAAGAGGTCCACAGTTGGTTGCAAGTAGCTCAGGAAAATGGTCAAACAAGGGAAATGCTGTCATGAGTGATGAAGTAGACGACTGTTCAGCAGTCAATAATTCTACTCTTGCATCCAGGAGGCAACAAAGCTGTGAGTCTTCACCCGTTAAGGCTTCAAAGGAAGGGAATAAAGCCAATGTAGGGTCAAGGAATAGTAGTCCATCTTCTCTTTCTAACTATGGTTATGGTGAAACAAAGCATGTTAAAGCAGAGGAGGATACAACAGGCAGGTCAGGGGACAGGGAGGTGGATCCTGGGTTAATTTTGGAGGATGAAGAGGCTATTGCTGTACAAGAACAAGTAAAGCAGATAAAAGCACAGGAGGAGGAATTCAAACTTTGAACTTAAGATTGTGCACAGAAAAACAGGTAATTGTCCTTCAAATTATCCATTGAAACTACGGAATGAACAGTGTATAAAATTTATTCTTGCCAGAAAAGTTTGAATGCATATTGCTTCCAATATGTTCATGATGGCTTACTTAAGTATTTGAATTCCCAAAATTCAATTATTTGGTATTCAATTACGTTTAAATCTTCTCATAAGATTCATAGAAATGGGTGTCTGGTAGATTTATTATGTGCTACCTGCCAGTTTGTGTTCTTCAAAGTATAGCATCTTGTTGAATATTATGTGATTTATGTTATGTTTAATCATGTTCAATAATAAGAGGGGTAAAAGTGTAATAGTCTGCTTATAATAAGAACAGCCGCACTGCCTAGGGTTTAGAATAATCCTAGGGTTAGAAAGTCGGCTCCTATGTTTTAGGAGTTTGCTTGTGAAAGGGTTCTAGTATTTTCTGTGTATTTAAGTGTGAGAGGACACACAGTTGTAATCATCTTTTAATATCAAATAAAAAGGTTCTCTCTTTTTCTTATTCTCTGGTATCGGAGCATGGTTGCATGATTCTGCGGCAATCATGAATTACCGGGCAGCCTTAAACACTGCCACTTCAGGCAACTCTTCCAGCACAACAACTGGATCAACCATGGCAAACGCTGATCAGTCCATCGGAGGAGATAACAACTCAAATTCTTCTGCAGTCCTGCTCACCGTACAAAGGTTGAACGGCAAAAATTATCTAGAATGGTCTCAAACAGTCAAATTGGCCATTGATGGAAGGGGAAAGCTAGGGTACATCACCGGAGAAGCTACAAAGCCAGCCGAGGGTTACCCCAAATCTGCAACATGGAGATCGGAAAACTCCATGGTAAGGGCCTGACTCATCAACTCAATGGAGCCAGCGATTGCCAAGCCTCACATGTTCTTACCTACAGCCAAAGACATGTGGCAGGCAGTGGAGGAGATGTACTCTGATTTGGAAAACACATCTCAGATCTATGAGCTTAAAACCAAATTGTGGTCCTATAAACAGGAAAATCAGGATGTTACCTCTTACTATAACACCATGGTTGGTCTATGGCAGGAGCTAGACATGTCCTACAATATTTTTGGGATTGTCCGGTGATGGCGTCAAGTTCCAAAAAAGGAAGAGAACGATAGGGTCTATATTTTCCTGGCAGGATTGAATCAGGAATTGGATGAAGTAAGGGGAAGGATTCTGGGGAAGAACCCTTTGCCTACACTTCGGGAAGTCTTCTCCGAGGTGAGAAGGGAGGAGCTAAGGAGGAAAGTAATGAATAAGGGAGTTGCTACTCCTATTACAGAAAATTCAGCCCTTGTAGTTACAAAAGGAGAGGCTGATAAGAAGGCGGGAAAACAGAAAATTTGGTGTGATCACTGCAAAAAACAGGGGCACACCAGAGAAACTTGCTGGGGTTTTCATGGGAAGCCTGCAAATTGGAAGCCATGGGTGCTGCTGGAAATTCAGACAGACGACAAGCAAATCAGGTGTCATCCGATCAAGGGCAGAACTCTGCATGAGGGCTGCCACTCACTCAGAACAATTAGAACAGATCAGTAAGTTTGTTCTGCCCAAACATCCAAACCAGCCCTCCAACAGGTGAGATCTCATGCTCACTAGCAGAAAAAGGTAATTCTCCATCTCTTTCTTTTTTAGAGTTCACCAACCAGCCTTTCTGGGTCATTGACTCAGAGCAATCGATCATATGTCTAGGTTTTCCCACATTTTCTCCTCCTACTTTCCATGTGCCGGGCATCAAAAGGTAAAATTGCCGATGGTTCCTTTTCTACTATAGCCGAACAGAACAATAGTTATTTCCCTAAATTTGGACCTTAAAACGTGATGCATGTTCCAAATTTATCGTAATCTTTTATCCACAACAAACTTATTTCTCGATTCTCAAGATACCGCTGTTTTCTCCGTGGACGGGTGTGTCTTTCGTGATACTCACACGGGAAGCGGATCGGCAAAGGTTAAGTTGAAAGGAGGACTATATCTACTTGAAGAAAAGGAAGACTTCCGCATTAAGGACATCCTTAGAACAGCTTGTTTTCGCCTACTTATTATGATAGAATAATGTTCTAAGGTGGCACCTACGACAGTGGCACCCTAGTTTTTTGTATTTGAAAAGGCTTATGATGTAACTATTTTCTAATAAGAATGTTGAAAGTTTTCAATGTGAGATATGTGAATTAGCTAAGCAATCGTAGATCTACCTTCCTCGCCTAACCTTACAAGCCAACCAAACCCTTCACTATGATTCACAAAGTGATATTCGGGGCCTCGCAAGTGGTGAGTACATTGTCCGAAAAAATGGTTCATATCTTTCATCGATGACCACACTAGTTAACTTGGGTTTATCTCCTTAAACACAAAAGTTGATGCCAAACAGATCTTTCAAGACTTTTTTAACATGATTTTCACACAATTTCATTCAAAAGTTGAGATTTTTGAAGTGATAATGGTAATCGAATATTTTAACTCCATCCTGGTACTTTTTTTCAAGAAACGGGTATAGTTCACCGTAGTTCTGCCTGCATACACACCTCAACAAAACGGGTAAAAAAGGAAGAATGCACACATCACGGAAGTAGTAAGATCCTTGATGATCACTCCGTAAGCCCTATATACCTTTGGGGGAAGTCGTCCTAACAAATTGCCTACCTCATAAATAGACTCCCTCTGTAGTCCTCAATATTCGAGTCCTTTCGAGTCAACTAAAGGTTTTTTATCCCACATCTGTGATCGATCCAGACATACCCTCAGAGTGTTTGGGTGTACGGCCTTATCCACATACACAATGCAGAAGTTAGATCCTAAGTCTGTAAAGTGCGCCTTCCTGTGGTATTCTCCAACTCGTAATGGATACAAGTGCTTTGATCCCTTGAACCAAAAATGTATATCTCTAAGTGATGTCACCTTTTGAAGACAAAATGTTTTTTGAGGCTCATATTCAAAGCGGGTATTCCAACGATCCTTCATGCATTCTCCTTGCATTTTTTACTTGACACAAAAGCCATGGGCCTAGTTGTGCTTGACCCTAAGGAACATATACATCATAGTAAAGGGTTAGTGACTCATATCATCGAACTACCATCTCCTCGCAGCGATAATAAAAAGGTAGTTCAGAGATCATTCCTATGACTGTAATACTAAAATTCCTCGGAAAACTTACTTTGTAAGAGGAATCGCCTCAAGGATAATGTACTCCACAACAAAGACTAGCCGTGATCCCCCGCCAAGTGAAGATGCCGAAAGTGACTCGTAAACAAAAATTCTCCTTGACAACTCAAACGCCTGAGAAAATTGATTCTCATGCCACCTCCGACAAAATAGATCCTAATGACCCTACACTACAAGTTCCCATAGCCTCGTAAAACCAAATGAGAATGCACAAACATCCCCTATACCCTCTCTCCAAATATGTGTCATATGACAAACTCACACCCCATTATCAAAGCTTTCATATCCAACTGGCCTCAAAGGTAAAATTCCAAAGAATATCCAAGAAGCTCTAATCAACCTCGAGTGGGGCAAACTGGCCCATGAAGAGATGAAGGCTCTTGAAAAGAATGACACTTGGGATGTTGTTAGTCCGCCAAAAGGAAAAGTCCTGGGCTGGGTGTGTGATGGGTGTTTATCGTGAAGTACAACTATGACGGAACTCGCAGCGTATAAAGCTGTGCTTGTAAAGAAAGTGGTTATACCCAAACGTATGGTTTGGATTATTCCGAGACCTTCTCTCCCGTGGGCAAAGCTAAACATCGTGAGAATTTCGTTGTCTGTGGTCGTGGAATGAGAATGGCCTCTGAACAACCGGATGTAAAGAATGCTTTTCTTCATGGTAACCTAAAGCGAGGAGGTTTATATGGACATTCCCCACTTTGTTGATGGTTCGGGCAAAAAGTGTGTAAATTGAAGAAATCACTTCATGGACTCAAACAAAGTCCAGAGCATGGTTTGAGAGGTTTATGAAATTCATGAAGAGTGAAGGGTTCAAGCTAGTGGCATTCACACCACACACTTTTTGTGAAAAAGTCGGGCAGTGGAAAATTGACAGTTCCGGTTGTCTATGTGGATGACATCATCCTAATCATGGATGACCAAGTGGGAATGGCCCAGATCAAGAACAGATTGGCCAAGGAGTTTGAGATCAAAGAATTAGGCGCTTTGAGGTACTTTCTCTGTATAGAGTTTGCAAAGTCGATATGGACTCGTGGTATCTCGAGAAAATATATTCTCGACCTATTGATGAGACAGCATGACAGAGTGTAAAGCAAACCAGAACTCCCATGGAACCGAACTCAAGCTCGGGAGAAAATTGAGGGCGCAAGGCTGATAAGGGTATCGAGGTTGGTGGGCAAGCTAATATATCTAGCCCACACTAGGCCGACATCTCATTTGTCTGTGAGAGTGGTGAGCCAATTCATGCATGACCTTGTGAACATCATCTTGAAGCGTGATGAGGATATTGAGGTATTTGAAGAGTACTTTGGGAGAAGGTTTGTGGTTCAAAAGAGCACTTCCAGAGCAATCAAGTGTTTATCGATGTCGATCGGGTGTGCTCCAAAGAGAGGAGATCAACAACTGGATATTGTAGTTATGTGTTGGGGCAATTTGGTCACTGGAGGAGTAAGAAGCAAGGAGTAAGGGCAAGAAGCACAAATAGAGGCAGAGCTTAGAGCCATGGCTCTGTGTGTGTGAAGAGTTATGGATCAAGAGGGTCCTAGAAGACCTTCTGTGTTCAACCTAGTCTTCCCACGAGGTCGTTTCGTGATAATAAAGTCGCTATTGACATTGCAAATGATCCACCCAACACGATCGAAACCAAGCACATTGAGATAGATAGACACTTCATCGTGAGAAGCTTGACAATGGGCTGATCTGCATTCCCTTTTACCTTCGCCTCAACAGGTGGCCGATGGGCTGACCAAGCCTCTAGTGAAGCTGGGATTCGATCAGTTTGTAAGCAAGTTGGGCATGATAAATATCCATGCTCAACTTGAGGGGGGGTGTTGAATATTATGTGATTTATGTTATGTTTAATTATGTTCAATAATAAGAGGGGTAAAAGTGTAATAGTCTGCTTATAATAAGAACAGCCGCACTGCCTAGGGTTTAGAATAATCCTAGGGTTAGAAAGTCGGCTCCTATGTTTTAGGAGTTTGCTTGTGAAAGGGTTCTAGTATTTTCTGTGTATTTAAGTGTGAGAGGACATACAGTTGTAATCTTCTTTTTTAATATCAAATAAAAAGGTTCTCTCTTTTTCTTATTCTCTTACACATCTAATGTACACTAAAGGTCTCCTGGCGATTTTTTAGTAAATGTTTCCTATTTTAGAAAAAAATATTTTTGCCTTCTGCATAAGATTGCCACTAGAAGAAATCGTGAATAATGTGAATCTTGAATTTAGGGTGATGTGTCGTACATTTTTCTGATCAGTTTACGGTCAAAGTTCTTTATGTGTTTTTTGTTTGTTAAAACATCCCACGAATGCCTCTGACAGTTAATATGAATTGTACTTATTTGCCCTTGGTGTCGTAGTTTTGAGTTGTGATCACTTGTAGAAATAGGAAAGTAGGATTAGTTATCTGGAGTAAGTTGTATCGACTACTTAAGACCTCAGAGGTAAGAAGTGACAGGTTGACAGCTCGCTCTCCGGTAGTGAAGTGAGTCAAGTGGTTGCAGTGATGGTTCATTGGTGTTATGAGGAAACTAGAAGTGGCGCTAATCACATCCGCTGATATACCTGGAGACAGGTGCTATGTTTCCAGTTTAAACTTCCCAGCTGTTCTTGTCGTAGACAATCTACACCTTTGTTGTTTCTCATTTTATAGTTTATTTTCCTCTTATGTCGCTGGATTTGAATATATGCTGTTATTCATTTTGACTTTTTTGTGCTGAGTGCATACATTATCTTGGCCGTTTTCTGTTATTTTTATTAGCTTTATTGTGATTGATTTGATGGACATTTCTAGGTTCCCAATCAGTTGTCTTCATTTCTATACAGTTTACAATGTTGGAGGAGATATTTAATTGGACCGATTGTATATTGGAACTTCTGTTTCTGGGTGATTTTGTGTGCTTATTGTAAAATAATTAAATTATATGTGGCTTGTTGTGATAGCTATTGCTTTGTCTCTCGCCTTGTGTGGAGACGGGGTGCTCTCATTGCTTTTGTGAATAGGTTGGATACATTAAGAGTCGATCTGTTTCTGTGAACTCTTATCATTATGGATTTTTATGTTGTTACAAAGATATGTAGAGTAACAACAATAAAAATTATAGGCTGATATACCTTGTACTATGATTAATTACCATCTCACCTAAAAGTTTATGGTGTAAGCAAGAACTTTAATTTATACATATAGACATTCTAGCATGAACATAACATTTTTATGGACGATATAGTTCATTCCCAACAAATTAGAAAAGTAAATTAGAGTGGCCAGTGGGAGTTTTCAAGGTTGGATTCAGTACAATATATATGTCTACAGTTCTACACACCCTAACATGCATATATGATGCTTGATGTTTTACGTGTTACATTCTTTTCAACACGGGGTAATCCCATTGTTTAATTTCTGGTTTTGTATGAATATCTGGCAATGTAAATGTCAGCTATATAACGGTTTATTGTTTTGACCCACAGAACGGGCTTTGAAGAAGACAAGAACTTTCATGTTGCCCTAAATTCCGTCATCGCAGGACGTTATCATGTTACAGAGTATCTTGGATCTGCCGCATTTAGTAAAGCTATACAAGCTCATGACCTTCACACTGGTATGGATGTCTGCATGAAGATTATTAAAACAACAAAGATTTCTTTGATCAGAGCTTGATGAGATAAAGCTTCTCAAGTATGTCAACAAGCATGATCCAGCTGACAAGTATCATATTCTTAGATTGTATGATTACTTCTATTATCGAGTAAGTTAATGTTATGGTGGCCGTAATTAATCTCTGTAGTGGATTGTCAGTGATATGGTATGATACTAACGGGTTTAATCTGCACTGACATACGTTTTACTCACAGGAGCATTTGTTAATTGTCTGTGAACTCCTCAAGGCAAATTTGTATGAGTTCCATAAATTTAACAGAGAAGCTGGTGGGGAAGTATATTTTACAATGCCAAGGCTCCAGGTTCGTTGAACAGATTTTGAGCTCTTTTGTATAATCTCATTGCTGCCCGCTATATTTAGGTCATGCTTGACAATTTTATGTGCAGTCAATTACCATTCAGTGTTTGGAAGCTCTTCAGTTTCTGCATGGTCTTGGCCTTATCCATTGTGACTTGAAGCCTGAAAATATTCTTGTTAAAAGTTACAGTAGATGTGAGGTGAAGGTCATTGATCTTGGAAGCAGTTGTTTTCAAACGGATCATCTTTGTTCCTATGTGCAATCTAGGTCATATCGTGCGCCTGAGGTCATTTTGGGGCTATCATATGATCAAAAGATCGATATTTGGTCTCTTGATGCATCTTGGCAGAACTTTGTACTGGAAATGTAAGTTCTGACCCTTTTTTGCAAACATATCGCTGCTTTGATTACTCCTTTGATCTAAAAGTGCTGTCTTGGTTCACTATACCCATGGGTTAGGAAAAGCAGATATTACATTACCATCCATCCAGCTAAAATTATCATAAATACACTTTAACAAACCTCCCTCCTCAATTAGGCATGCAAACAATCTGAGTGTTCTTAGAACTTAACCTATTGAGTCGAGCAGATTTCAAATAGTTCAATCTTACGTACAAGCACACAGTTGAGCTTATGAGAGTTAAATGTATTCTAAAAATGGTACCGGCCGGTATACAAATAGTTTAATATATTCACTTTCGAACTAATATTATCGATTCAGTATTACTACCTGGAATCAACACTGCCTGGTGTCGACATCGATGTGCAATTTCAACTTGCAGTATTCTTATGAAACAGAACTAACATTTTAAGTTAATCTATCAAACATTCATTAAAAAAAGAGAAAAAAACTATAAGAGCGTGTTTAATGTAGTTCTCCTCTGTCCCATAATATAAGTCCTGTTTGCTGTGTCCAATAATACATGTCCTCAGAAACCAATACAACATTTAATGCATTTTTTCCTCTTTCACCCCTATTATCTACCCCAAATCATCAAGCATTAATAGGCTGTCTTTGGTAATCCAATGTATAAAACTCATTTAAAGCTGAAGGGTATTTTTTCTCCTAAAATACTACAAAACGGATCAATTATTAGCTTTTTTCTTAAACTATATGTCAAAGCTAAAATGAGTTATAATTTGGGACAATGAGCGTAGTATAAAATCAAGCCCATAAACAACATGCACATAGATTTTAAGTTTGAGCATACTCATGAGTTTACTACTTGAGAATGAAGATGCTCGAGCTTGTCCTGGCTGAAAATCTAGTTGAGCAGAGTTCGATCTCGGGCTTTATTAAACCAAAACAGTCAAGCAAAAAAGCGAATCCAAACTTCTCCATTAATCTAATCAAATCATATCATGTCAAGTCCAATCACAACAAATCCTATCCAATCCAATCCAATCCAATCAATCATAAATATTCCACCAATCTCAACACTCTCCTTCAAGATGGTGTTGTATCTCATGCATGCCCAACATGAAACAGATATATTTCAGCTGGTTATTATTCACGTCTTGGTGAACACAGCCGCAAGTTAGTTTCACTTTCTCTCTGAAGGCATGCTCAATAGCTATATTCTGCCTAGTAGTACTAGACCTTTATACAACTGTTTGTTTCTTGCTCTTCAATGTCACTAGGTTACCTCCAAGAAACGTCCAACAACCATTTGCCGACCATCTTATTTGATGGAGAACTTGCCCAATTTGTACATGTAAATCAGACTTTTTAAAGATGTTTTTAAAACAAATCACAACCATAGGCTTGTTTAAGTTATCGTATAATTCGAATTATTGTTCCAGTGCTGAACTCGTGGTCGATCTAAGAATTGATTCATCAGACTTGCCACAAAGAGATATTGCCCACCCATGTAATGGTAAAACAGTCGAGCTCTATAACTATCCTACGCTACCTTGCCGGCGATTCAAAGACTTCGCCCTAGTTTTGGATAGTGTTTAATTTGGATCCATAGGAGTGTCAACTCCTTTACATTTTCTTGGGACATGGCAACCTTAATCCCAAGAAAGTATTGAAACGTTCCCAGATCCTTGATATGAAACATTTGCCTCAATAATTCCTTTAGTTTGTTGATACTTGTATGTCATTTCGTGTATTTACAATATCATCACATCAATCTTTTTATGTATATAATATAGAACATGAAATAATCAGTTTGACACAGCTGGATACTAATCCCTTTGATCCCTTAAAAGTCAAAGAACATATTTCTTCTGTGATAAAACTTTTTCCTTTCCTGAACTGGTAGCATTGATCCCGAGAAAGTAGCAAATCTTTTCCAAATCCTATGTATAAAACCTTTGCCTCAACATTAATTTGGTTTGTCATATGTCATTCTGTGTATCAATATATAGAAGTAAATGCACCAAATTTTTGTATGTAAATAGAACATGAAATAGTCAAGCTGACACTGCTGGAGACTAAACTCGCTGACCACTTAAAAACTTACCAAACCATGAACGCGTGACTGCTTAAGTCCAAAAGATCCCTTCACAACCTACAAACCTTGTCACAATACTACCCCTGAGCAACAAACCTAGTAGGTTGCTCCATATAACTTTCTTCTGCAAGATCACTATGCAAGGTGTTTTTGACACTTGATTGTTACATTTCCACCCGTAATAGTAGCCATATAAAGAAGAATAGGAAATTAGGAATAGAAGAATTTCATCATAATCAACACCATAAGTTTAAGCATAGCCCTTGCCCTTAGCAACTAACAGAACTTTCAATCGTTCAACCTACACGTCTGGATTGAGCTTAATTGTGTAAACCTCATCCAACGCTTTTTCCTCAGATGAAGGGAACCAACTCCCAAGTTTTGTTGTGCAACACTACCTGAATCAGAAATGGCGTCTTGATGTGTCTTAGAGATAGATATAGCGGATAGATTGAAAATAAAACAAGAATAATTTATAGCGAGGGCTCGGAGGAATCAACTTACTAATAGAGTGACGTGTAACACATGTAAGAGTACTTTTCTGAAGGAATATCACTAGGTTCACCTGGTTGATTAGGAACCATAGAGTCCGAGGAAGTTGGCTGAGGAGTTAAAAGATGGTTGCCTCGGATATTTCGGGTGAATCAGGAAAAGTTATTGACCAAGAGGAGTCGGTTCTTCTAGAACAGGAGGAGGAATAAGTGTTGACTGTGGGGGGTCAGTTTCATTAGATTCTGGGTGCTGTTTCATTTTGAGAATGCATTATTTCCCGTGCTCTCTTTATTACAAACAAAATATGGATTCTGCTCATCAAAAGTAACATCGACAGAGACAAAGTAGTGGGTGAGCCTTTTTGTGTTCGAAATTAATCCAGGAACTCACCCCTGGTTCTAACAAATACATCCAAACACTTCTCTTTTTTTTTGAGGGGTATCCAAACACTTCTCTGAGAGAACAATAAATACAGAACGATTAGGGAACAAAAGAAAAAAAGAACGATTAGCAAACAGTAAAGAGAAGGGAGAAGTACACGGCATTGCTTCTAAAATAGGAGAAAAGTGTAACTCCCTAAATTAAAAAGTTTCCTAATATATTTGCTTCTAATCAAATCAAGACATTTGCAATATATTCAAATCAAGTCACATCACATCACATAAAATCATTAACTAAATTCCATACTTCTCAACAACCAAAAAGCTTACTAACAGGAAAAGGTGTGATTTATTACACTTCACCGAACTGTTTAATTTGCTGACTCATCAGTTGACATGATAATTAGAAGTGATATAATCAAAGTGTAATTGGAGAAAAATAAACTATATACACCATCATCTGCCTTATATACGTCTGCATCTTGCACTGCACCTACAATCTACTAAGAATCTTTGGTCTAAACTCTGACTAAACAAATATTTCAGGTGATTGGATAATTTAATGTTGCATTATTGCATAGTAATAAAATTAAAAGGCCAAGGATTGTTTTAGAGAACTAGTAAATGATGCTAGTTGTGGAATGTGGACAATGTTACTAAGACGTCGTAAAAAGGGAAAGAGACTATTTCAGCCACGGAAGGAGCAAAGATAACGTGTCAAAGAAGATCCAGTGATATGGCTGTTGCGAGTTATCTTGGTAGTGAATTTCTTTTTACATAGAATCATCTTATGTAGTGATGTAGGAGTAGAACTCGAGTCGTCTATCATTTTATAACCTCTTATGAGCATGCACTTTCTTTTTCTTTATTTTTTTTCCATTTTTTTCTTTAGCTAGTACACGTGTGTTTTTCCTCCACCTTCCTTGAATTTTAAGTACTGAGAAACCCATAAATGTTTGGTTTTAAGTCGCCTATCATTTTATAAGCATGCACTTTCTTTTTCTTTTTTTTTCCATTTTTTAGTACACGTGTGTTTTTCCTCCACCTTCCTTGAATTTAAGTACTGAGAAACCTTTAATTCATAAATGTTTGGTTTTCATGCTCGTAGAATCTTCATGGCCTCGAATACTGGCTTTGTATTGCTTATATCAATCATCCTTGTATACCTTACCGCTATCAATCTTGATGCCTATGATTTTTGGAAAGGGAGTTTCATGTGCATCGGAACAGGGCACTGAGAATAAGAACCCACAAAATGATGGGATACTCTCATGCCGATGAGAGAATTTCATTAAGAATTCTAACAGAATTCTGTAAGTGAAGTTCCAATATTAGAGTCAAACATGTTTATAGTTGGTAAACTACATGCGCATCTCCAAGTTAGCAGTTGCATCGTGAAGAATAGAATTCGATTTAGATATTTATGTAATGCGATGAATCGGCATTAGTTTGTCATGCCCTTTATTAATTTATCTGTGTAACGATTTTTATTCAGTTTTTTCCGACAGCTGAGAATTCTTTGAAAATTTAGAAGATGCAGGTTTGTGAAACAGTATCATGTCATCTTCTCATATGTGCATTACAATGTATGTTTTCCCCTTTTACAGATATGCCTATGTCGTTCCTCTATTTTAAGTAATGGATTTTAATCAATTAGTATTTTATGTGCTTTTTGCTTGGAATGTTATATGATTCTGATGTGTTAATATGATATGCTACTCCGTAGGTTCTGTTCCAAAATGATTCTCCTGCAACTTTGCTTGCTCGAGTTATCGGAATAGTTGGAATCATTGATCAAGACATGCTTGCGAATGGACGGGATACATACAAGTATTTCACTAAAAATCACATGCTTTATGAGCTAAATCAGGTAAAATTTGGGATCTTTTTTTTTGCTTGGGCTAATGTGGGGAGGGTGTTTGTCTGTGTGAAATTCAGTTTCTGTAAATTTAATTTCATTATTCATTCCCCTCCTCCCCTTGAATGTTTCCAGGAGACCAATAGACTGGAGTATTTGATTCCTAAGAAGACATCGTTAAGGCATCGGTTGCCAATGGGAGATCAAGGCTTCATTGACTTTGTAGCTTATTTGCTCGAGATAAACCCTGATAGGCGCCCTTCTGCATCGGATGCTCTGAAACACCCGTGGTTATCATATCCCTACGAGCCAATATCATCATGAACAAGTTGAATTTTTAACGTCTATTCAAGAACGTAAAAAGTGTGGTCATTGTTGATTTTCACATGCTTCATTTGAAGGTATAGATGTTGTATTTATATTTGAAGAGTCCCACTTCACGATTCTAGTTGTGTGCAAGTCAATCTCGAGCAAAAGTTCCGTGTGAAGTGTAGGTTTCGTTATCCTTTCTCATTCTCTGTCTTGCATGCTGAAGGGCAAATTTGTCAATCTTGTTATTGTATATGCTAAAGCGATTCGATTCTTCTAGTAAGGGGTAAGGGGGTACATGGTAGATGTTTGTGCAATAGTAGTTTTTATCCAATTTTGATTGGCGTTTGGGGCTTACATGTCTGCTCTGTATTTGGTTTTGAACAAAATAGTGATTGAAATTTGAGAATCATCCCCACTTTGTTCTGCACGTTTGGTATTCTTGAAATACAATGTCGCCCTTGTATGACAAGCATCTTTGCCTTACTGCACAATCCGCACTAGGTCCAAGCGAATTCTTTATGTGTTAACATTGAATTTATTCTTGTTTGTGTGATTTAATTAAGCTATAAGCATAATTTAGTTGCTCAAGTAAAACCTTATAACTGAGCACTGACTTGACTTAATATTCACTCGACTGATTTTAGTGTTACATTATGGAACATCAAGGATAGATTCTCAAACATGTGGTACATTGATTTAGTCATATGTACATTTTTTTTCCCAAGGGCAAGTTCTATGAAATTGATTGATGTCTTCAATACTGTTAAACATCTTACATTTACCTTTATCACACAACAAATTGTTTTTCTTTTCTTTTTCCCACACGTTCATTGGTAAGTATCTTGCTTGATGACAAAGTCAACCAAAACTAAAAGTTTCTACTAGGGGGCGAGTAACCAAAACTAAAATTTCTACTAGGGGCTTTCGGCTTCCAAAAAGGATTAGATTGCACATTATCTTGACAGATATAACCAAGTATACCCGGACTTCACATTATAATTGCTGTAAGAGTGAAGTTTCCACACCTTTAATATCTTTCAGACACAAATATATATATATATATATATATATATATATATATATATATATATATATATTACTTTTTTCGAAACGAAAGGAGTTTGAAGTGATCAACCCCTGACCTCCCATCATGTCAGTAGTTCTCAGCAAGATACTACTGTGACGATAGCTTAAGCTCTTTCAGACACATTTAACATGCAATAGAATACTCGAAATATAGTGTTTAATAACATGCACCTTTTGTTTGCACCATAGTTTTTAAGAAGCAGTAATACGTGATTTCATGATTTCATCTTCATATAGTGTTACTTAAGATGCAGTAACACATGATTTGTTTTTAGAAATGTCACTTTTAGGAGTAAGTGACTGGATGTTTTGGTCTTCAAAAAATGACACCGAAGATGCAGTGACAAGCTAATAATTCGATTTTGTAAAATCAAATGTTGAACTTATATTCGATTTTTCAAATGTCAAATGTCACTGTTGTGTACTGAAAGTGGATTTGATGTAACGATACACCTTAAAAGAAAACTACCTAAGTTACTTTCTTAACCACCTCAGTTAGACTTGGACCTTGATTCATATTGTCATCAATTGAGAAAAAGCCAAAGGGTATCAAATTTATTGCAAAATGGCCTTCAAAGTTAAAGCTCCAACACTTAATAACATGAAAATTCTGGAGTCTTTTGTTTATTAAGAATCAGTAGGTATAAAAAAAAAGAAATACCGGAATTAGTAAAAAGAAGAAACATAGTATTGTATATAATTAGCAGACACCACTGGTTTTCTTCTTTTCCACCATTCTTCTCCAGTAATTAGTTACTTCTCTTTGAATTTCCATCACATTCTTTTTCAGACGAAGGTCGTTATTATCATCATTAGCAGTCCCATCGACGACCTTCACGTGGGCGAACTTAATGGATGATTGGGTATGCAAGTTCTCCAACTCATGCAAAACCTTGTCAATATCCGTAACAAGTCTTTGTGCAAGGCTGTGACTGAAATCTTCCCTGATAACAACCCGAAGCACGGCAACATGCTCTGCGTCTGGTGGTAGAGTATACGCAGGGACAATCCAACCGAATCTTCTGAGTGATTCTGCTAATTGGAAAACTGTGAATTTGCTGTTGTCTTTGTCTTTTAAGGTGAAAGCCACCAAGGGTACCCCTACATCTTTTGAGAGGATCTCAAACAGCCCCATCTTTTCTATTCCTTCTTTGAGCACCTTTGCATTTCCCATGCAGTTCTCCATGATGCTTTTATAACCCTCAAATCCAAGTCGTATGAACTGATAATACTGACCAATTATCTGACTGGACCCTTTGGAGAAATTGAGAGTAAAGGTAGGCTGATCAGATCCGAGGTAGTTGATGTGAAAACAAGCTCATCCGTAAATCGCCTTTGGATCGCCAAACAACCCATCCTACGCCCCATGATACAAGACCATACTTATGACCGCTAACATTGATGCTCTTCACTAGTGGCAGGCGGAAATCCCATTCAAGTTCGGGTACAGGAACGGAGCGATAAATCCTCCGCCGCAGCATCCACATGGATTGGAGTGTCCCATCCAGTTTTCTCATTCTTCTTGGTCAAAAGATCATTAAGGAGTTTAACATCCTCAAATTCCCTGTCAAGGTTGACCCTAAAATGGCTGCTACGCATATGGTGTTCTCGCCCACTAGCTCAACCGCTTTTTCAGGATCCATAATGTAATATCCGTCCTCAATTTAACCTCCTTCAGTTCAACCTCAAAGTACCTAGCAAATTTCTCCCAGCAAACCTGCATGTGATATTAAAACAATGCACGTAGTACACCGTACAGTATCTGTCTTTAAATTGTTTTAAAAAACAATAAAAATCTGGTGCACAAGGATAAAATGCTAAAAGTTGAATCATTTATCAACTTTCTTTAATTAGTCTATGTGCACAAGACTAAAATGCAGAATATTATGGGACGGAGGTAGTCATGAAACAAAATGATTACATACCTGCACATTAGCTCCGGTGACAATGTTAGGATTATCATAAGGCTTTCCTTCTGCTTTTCTCCTAGCTTGCCATTTCCTTTGAAAGCAAGTCCAGCAAGCATTATAGCCTCTGAAGATCCAACTGTACCTGCACCTATGGCCGCCTCATCATCACCCACAGGTGCATTGAATAGATTCGCTATCATATTCACACACCGGTTCTGCAATTTGAAAATTTCTTACTATTAAAAAACACATATGATATATATATATATATATATATATATATATATATATATATAAATGAAAAAAAACCAAAGTTCAAACATAACGACACTGTAGGCATAAGCGATAATATACGAACTTACCATGCATGTCAATATGTCATGCACCATGGTGATTGAAGAAATTCAAGTTCCATTCAAGAACTTGATCAAACCAAGAAGAAATATATTTCAAAAACAGAAAACTGGCGGGAGCTAGAATAAGGAAGAAGATTAAATCGAAGAAATTGAATGGATCTCTTTAACTGAGTGATTACATCGTGTTTTGGAATTCTATAGCCTATATATATAGAGCTATCAACACCTAATTGAGCTAAGAATCAGTTATGACTAACTAATTAACCATAACTAACTCTAACTACTTTTTAACAAACATGTTCGACCAAATGTCTCTTACAGTGTTCTAGCTTGATTTAGCCCCTTAGGCTTGATTTCCGTGTATCAAGGTTGTATATCAGCAGTGATAATTGTCTTATAGGTTTAAGCATTGAATATCAAGGTGAAAATGCTAAGGGTTTATCGTTAAAATGCATAATTAACATGTAAATACGTAAAAAGACGTGGAATTTTTTCTAAAACGATACGCCCTTATTCCATCATGATAAATAAACATTGATTTGAGATCGCCTCCATCGCAACAACAAATGATCACCCAATTTATATTTCCATTGTTCCGATTTTCATTTTCCTTCTTTTTGCCATTTTAAACCACTCCCCAAATGCTAATTATGGAATTTTATTCACAGTAAGACATATAGGAGAACGGTGCAACTGAACTATGATATTCTCAGAACACCCGTGATACCCCGGTCCTGTAGTTTCAAATGAGTCAAAATGATCCGGGACCGCTGTTGTTTGGCCTAAAAGAAATAACCCGAAGCTGATAAGATTTTTACGCCTCACACTTATACGCAAAGGACTATCTAGCATACTACTTTATCGACGCGAGACTTTATATTCTCCCGCCAAGACTTGTCCCACTGTTAATTGTTCGAAGTTTCATTCCCTACAAAGGTATGTAATTAACTGTGAGGTCATCCTTAAAGGATTAATTGGTCAATTCGCTAATTGAAAAATTAGTTATCTTTGGTTCTTTAATTCAATTTCATATTTTAAATTTTTATTAATTCGTCCCTACCACTGTACTATGACTCAGGTAAACGAAATTCGCTTATTCATGAAATTTACTCGCACTTAATTCGCCAGAGATCTACTCAATTCGGTTTTTTCGAGTTCGAGCTCGAGTCGAGCTACTCGACAATTAACTGAGCCGAGCTCGAGTTTTAAAATATAGTAATCGAAAGTAGCTCATGAGGTTAATCGAGCTTGATTAAAAATTATTTAATTTATTAAATTTATTATAAAATATTATTTTTTATTATTAAAAAAATATTATTCGAATGAAAGTATTAGATGATGAGCCGAGCCTCGAATTTACCATATTTCGTTAAAAATTAAATGAATTCTAGGATAATAATCGAGCTTACTTAGTCGAATGAGCTTTATCTAAGACTTAACGAGTCGAGTTCGATTTGATTTATTATGGCTCGATGAGTCTTGAGTTCAGCTTTGTTCTAACTTTTAATGAAATGTGTTCTGTAGAAAGATCGACTGACTCTCGACCGATTACACCCCTACACGTACTGTACTAATTAGTTGTTCCATTCGAATACTTAATTGATCAATTAATTCTTTATAATGTACTCTATTTTTTTATTTTTTTTTTGGACAACTAAGCCAACAGTCGATGACGACGTCTGTATACATATATATTAATAATTTGATGAATTAGTAACTAATAAAGTGAAAAGAAGATATATTAATCTGGTACGTACCTGGAGTTCAGTGGTAACAGGGTATTCATCCATATCTACATAATTCTTATTAATGCCTGCCATAATGAGCTTATCGCACTCCGGTTCCATCCAGGTGGTAACAAAAGATGCCAAATTTAACCTTGGGTTCCCATCCAACATCAATTCATCACTTACTATTTGATAAGCTGCATCCTTCGGCATTGATTTCTCTGGAATCTTGAACCTACATATATACACATACATACATACGATGCCACACACTACACAGATTAATTAATTAAAACAGACGGTCCGACAACATGCGTTGATTTAAAAATTAAAACAACAAAAAACCGAAAGAAAAAATAAAAGAAAAGGAAAAAGAAACCTGGGGAGAGGAGCTCTAACATATCTGGATGCAAAGGTGGAGTGAAGGTACTGCTCCCCGGAGTCGGCAATGGTGGTTGTGAGCACCATGATTGATTTTTTTTTGTTTGTACGTTCTGTGTTTCTTTTGTTTTGTAATAGAAAGGAAGATGGAAATGGATTCTAGTTTGCTTGGATAAATATAAAAATTATTATTAAATTTATATGATAAAATATATATTTAGTATTAGTATTACATTACGTGCTGCGATTTTGAAGGATCTGAGTTGTGCTTCAAATGGGAAAGGTGTGACGTGTAGTGAGAATATATACCCCATGTCCCCGTGAAATATGGACCACTTTCTAGTTTTTTGCATGCGAGTCATCACCTGCATGAAGCACAGTTTTCCATGTCTTGCCACAAAGACAGGTATGCACTCCAAATCCAACGTTACACTCCTTTGAATGGGTCATTTCAAATTTTTTTTTTGTTGTATAGGCTATTTTTAGGATACCGTTTTTTCTTTTTCGTCGTTCAATAAAACCAGCTGCCAGATTTCTTTGTTCTTTATTTCCCTTGAGTTTAGTCACATGAATATTTAATCTTGCATTATAGCATCAAATTATTTTCTCTTCTGTATCCATTCTATATTCACTTCTCATATGCAATTACAATATAGACATATTCCTCCGTCGGATGTTGCACATGATAAATCAGATTTGCAGTCACAACATTGAAAATTTGAAAAGAAATTCGACAACCAAAATAATAATTCCACAGGTTAAAAGTCAAAAGCTATGAGAGCCAATAGCCGAGAGCTAAAATCCGTGAGTGTCACAAATCCGCATCATCTTCTTTGATTGACAGAAGAAACGTTGCCTCCAGCCCCGACAACATACGTTTGAGAGGAGTGTTAGAGTTCAGAGTCAAAAGAGATAAAAAATGGATTTCGAAAAGAGATAAAGATTGTTAAAATAAATTAAATAGTTTAAAATAAGTTAATTCAAGTTGTTAGATTAAATAGATTCAAAATTTAAGTTAATGTTTAGTTGATCTTTATCTTTAACCGTCATTATCTTTTGGACTATCTTTTAGTATAAATATCACCGTAATTCCACAGTTCCATTTATTTAATAAGAACAACAGTTCACCGTCTTTATGTTGTGCTATTTTGGTTTTTCTTTATCAGAACACGAGCGGAAACGTAAAGCCACCGAAATTGTGTTCTATTGAATTGATCAAACATTACATTCTCCTTTATTGATGAGAGTCAACTCGACTCTCTTTTCCTACGTGTTTTGTACCCAATTTGACTCGTTTTACCTGATTCCGGGAACATTTGGCTTGGTTTCGACACATTTTGCACTGTTTCAATATTTACGAGATTTGGACATATAGTCTGGGATTCTCGTCCTTTTTTTTGGTGTATTTATTATATTCTCGGTCACCCTAGTGTCCCGTAGGGGTTGTGTGGTATCATTTTTTTGGGTATTTTTCAAGAACTAGGTGTATGAAATACCCGGAAAACGCGCTTCGAAAGCTTTGGAATGCTGGAAACCTTAATTTTGAAAGAGGAATTGGTAGGCGCACGCCTAAGGAGCTCTAGGCCCACGCCTACGAGTACTGAGAGCCCTTAACCAGAGCATTTGTTAGGCACACGCCTAATAATTGGTAGGCGCACACCTACCAGTATTGAGAGTTTTGGGGGTATTTTCTTAGGTGCATGCCTAAGATTTGGTAGGCGAACGCCTATCAGTTGGGGTGAAACCCTAGATCTGACACACTTTTAAGTAGGCACACGCCTAAAAAGTCACAGGTGCACGCCTACGGACTTTTTTGCCCACTTGCACCTCCCACTATAAATGCCAAATGTTGAGTGGAGAAACAGTATCTTCATCTTCTTCCTCGACTTTTTTGGCGATTTTCAGTTCATACAAACACCATAGCTAGATTTTGAGTTTTTATAACATGAGCAATGATACAACCACAACCAAATGACAAAACCGATTGACACAACAAGGATCTACACCATTGATTATTGCGGGATCTAGATCAATGAATATGCATCCTACAAAAATCAATGGTGTAGATCATTGTTGTGTCATTTGGTTGTGGTTGTATCATTACTCTTATAACCTTATCTTTTGTAATAAATGCTTGGATCATCTAGGATTTCTATTATATGAAGTTGGTTTTCTAGGAATCGAAGTTTATTCCGGTTTTATCTTCATACGCACTTCTAATCCGAATTTCTTGTTTGCATGTTTATATTCTATGATGAAATCTTGTGTTTTTATAGTTAGAATGAGTAGCTAATCGTTTTATAGCCGAGTTATGTGATCGAGACTTTCCTAGGTGTCCAATTTAACCGGAAGTGTACCAGGTCAATTGTAGTCTAGTCTAGTGGTCAAGGTCGTATCCACGAGGATTATGAGGTTGAACACCGAAAAGCTATGATTATCTTGATCTAAGTCGTAATAATTCGGCGAAGTAAATGTAGCTAAGCATCTATTACTACAAAGGGTGATAAATGATAAAAAGCCTAGCCAAGATAGTGCATTGATCAAGCCAATCTTTACTAGCGTCATGGAATGAACTACCTACCAACCTTCCATTAGTGTTCAAGTGTGTGTTACCGGTGCACTCCTAAGCTAGTAGTTTCCCCTCATACGAGTGTATGAAACTACTCTATGCCTCCTCTTTGGTCTAAGAACACTAGAGCTAATGATTCAACATGATTAAAATCTTGAATGCAATGACAACGTCAATAAACCCCCGGATAAGAAATCAAATTCCAATTAAGGTCGATTTTACCTTCCGGTTTCCTTATTCCTTCTCCCACACCTAATATCTCCTTTCGGTCTCAACTAAGTGCTAGGAGTAGTAGCACCGATCGAGACACTCGATCTTAGCACAACGGAAGCTTGTGCGATTTACGATATGCGACATAACTAATTAAACCTACGAGAAGGTTGAAGATTTACCTTGTCGGAGAGGAAGAGATAATCGACCAAAGGGAGATGCCGTAGTCTTCCGGATTGTGTCTCCTAGCGACGACTGGTGGACGTCGATCCTCGCCGTAGAACCTCCTCGAATATGCACAAGAAAAAACCTAGGTTATTCTTCTCTAAATGACTAAGGCAAGAAACTAATTTTTCTTCCTTTATTTTCAATGTGGCGCAATTATGAAGTGTGTGTTGTGTTGGGAGGAACTCTCTTTATGTAGGAAAATAACTAGTCAAGAGAGTTATCTTTTTCACACCACAAAAACCTATTCCCATAAGTAAAAGATATTTTTCCCACAAAATAAGAGATAATTCCCAAAAAATCAACCTCTTAATTTTCCAACAAATAGATAATTAATTAATTACACATGTGACATAATCTAGAAAAATTTCTTTTCCTAACTTATCTACAAGTGTGGCGCCAATTAGTCATTTATTTTTAATAGAAAATGTCTTTTCTATTTGACATATTATTTACCAAATAAATAATATTGCATATTCATTAAATAGACCAACTATTTAACTTCATCCTGAGGTTCCATAAAATGAGAAAACACTCGCTGTGCAGAGCCAACCTGGGGACCATGAACCTATAACCAGTAGCTACAACAAATTAAATAAAATATTCATCGAACATAATATTTCTACTTAATTCATTAATTCCGGATTTACGCCACCATAAATCCGAAACTGAACTCTATCGATTATAGATATAACTTATTCTCAAAACGTCGAGTCGAGTCGATAAGTGTCCATTGATATAATCATTTCATATAAACTAACCCTCCATAGACTATCCGTACTGAAGTAAGATTATTTCCGTAAACCTCTTCAATACATCTTATCCTTATTTACCATTAACCCACTAGTGATCAATTAGTTCATAACCAATACAAACTCCCGGATTGATCGGGCCAGGATCAACAAATAAGGGATTGTCTTTTGATGGGAGTCAACTTTATCTGCATTTTTGGTGTACAATTTAACCCCGCTTATCACTTTATTGACATGTTTTGGGTAGTTCTAGGCCTGCTTAAGAGTAATATTGTGTTATACGCACGGGGAGTTAAACTGTCACATCGATAGTAAACTCCACCTTTTTGACGATATTTACTTCTTTTCCGAGCACTTTTGTCTTACGGAATTACGCGTGGTGTTTGTTCGTATATGTTATTTCAGGACTTAGGTGACTCGAGAACCTGGAAGGCGATGTTTTGGAGCAAGAAACATGTGCGTGGCACGAGAGTAGCATGAAAGTGGAGAAAAATCAAGTTTGGAATGAAATCAAGGCAAACGGGCGTTTGCTCTACTCAAACGAGCGTTTGCAGGAGTGGCATTTGATACTGAAAGTTGGCTTAGATGACGAACGAGCGTCCAAATTACCCCCAAACTAGCGTTTGGATGGGTTCAGCAATACTGAGCTCATATTCAGCAAACGGGCATTCAAGACAATCCAAACGCGCATTTGCCCTCAAGACATGATCCATGAACTAGCGTTTAGGAGAAGCCAAACGCTGGTTCTCTAAAGAACAAACCCTAATCAAGAATCAGATTTCCAGGCAAACGGGCGTTTGCCCTCGACAGCAGCAAAAATCAACCCTACACTATAAATACGTAGCTCATTCAGCACTTTGATAACTTTGGTCGACTTTATACACATTTTGGGCGATCTTGGTGCGGTTTTAGTGTAGGTTGATCAAACTTTGATCCGTGGATTCCTTAGATAACACCGGTCGATTCTAAACACTTGTTATAGCTTAGATTTCAATATTACTTCCAAAGATTCAACTTTTAGATTATGCTTTCACTTCGATATTTTGTGGATCGATTTACGGCATTTTTATGGTAACGACTTCTTTTTATTTCATTGTTCTTAGTTTAATTTCAATTTTAATTCGTTATTAGCATAATTATGAGTAGCTAATTAGTTGTGTAGCCGAATTATGTGAAAACGAGTGAAAACCCTAAGGGGGATGAGACAGGGAGTTGTGTAGTGCGTAATTGCATGTTTAAACGATTAATCCACGTCCTAAAACTTATTATAACAACTTTGAATTAGATTGATCACCTATTTCACCGCCACACACATCGAACTTATAGATGTATTTGGCGGAGAGATGTAGGAAAAGGGTTTTGGGATCGCTATGCAGTAGATTCGGCCTAGTTGTTAGGACCGCTTTCCAATACAGAGGTTTGTCATCATTGTTCGAGCAACTCTGCACCTTAATCATGTTAGGATAATCGGTTAGTTTCACATAGGTGGTTAGATCGAGTTGTTCACCTAATCACTAGAATTAGGAGTTGGCACCCGTGGATGTCGTTAAACTATATAGATAGGTAGGTCGGTTAAGACACGCCCCGCCAAGTCCTTCCCAAGAGGTAAAAGTGAGCTCGTGGGATCATAGTTCGCTATGCCTTTTAATATTTAAGTAAAACCGTAGTTTAATCTTTATTTCTACATTACTATAATATCGTCTACCATATTTTGGCCTGAACTAAGTTCTACGTCAGCTTTGGTACTTAGACATTACTCCTTGTGGATACGACCTTGTGACCACTATACTCCCGTTGACCCGATACTTTGTCTGTAATAGTAAAGTTGACTCCATCAACCACCCCACACTTAGCCTTTGCTCATCCTCGAGTAAATTAGGCGCTCTAAAACAGACCAAGGGATCAACTTTACGAAACATGCATAGTACTCACGGCATCAAGGTAAAAGTAAAGTAGACACTGAATGTAAACCACTTGACTCTATCTTATCACGAAAGCGAAGTGTGTGTGTGTTATAAAAACCGAGGGCTACACTCAAAATGATTACCGGCTTCGAATACCGGCCAAATGCCTACACACAACTCATACCGGACTAGAATCTTCACTAATCGAGGCAACCGAGGCAAAATACGGTCAAGTAGGACTTTGAGGGTTATAATGTTAAGCTCGGGACGGGGTTAACCGAAAGGAAATTTGGGACTGGAGAAAATAAAATATGAGTGAACCTAATCATCTTATCTACTTCCTCTTCGAAAACATTCCAAACCACACCAAACTCCTTCAATCTTTCTATACTCATTAATAAACAACTCTAACCTCAACATCATACTTCTATTCACTCAAAACACTCCTTCTTTGGCTTCTTTTTCTCAAGCCTTATTCAAAATTTTCTTTTCTTTTTTCTTCTTTTTTTTCAATTCATTCTTTTTTTAAAAATTTTCTCGAACCAACAAGCCTTACAATGGATTTTCTCGAGCTCCTCCCCTTCGTTATACTAGCTCGTAATAACCAACTCCTCTAGAAATACGCACCATCTCCCACCCCACACTTGATTCAGCAAGTGTGTCTAATGTAACAATTAAGTCCACTCGTAAGGTGATCAAAAGAAACGTGACCAATAATATAGCTCAGGGTTAGGGTAATACAGGCTAAGTAACCAAAACGGCTCTTTTTTCGGACGGTGGTCAGACCGACCTATCAAGGCTTAAAGGGGGTACGAGGATAAGATGTTGGGATTTTGGCTTATTTGGCTCTAGTCGGGTCAAAGAAGCGCCAGGACTCTCATCCCGAATCCGGCCTAGGTCAACCTTTCTATTTTGCCTCGAAACTAGTGGTATAAGTGTGTATAGCAACCAAACTAAGTATAACCAAGGTTCTACGTGCACTAAAAGGGTTCGTATCGTAATAGAATAAAATCGCCCTGTACACATTACTTGACTACTGAGACATTTACCAACTCCATCGTGAGAAACATGCATATAACGCGGTGTTAAACCGTGAAAAGTTTTAAAATTTTAAGCCACGAACTGACTCAAATCCGGACATCAACTAAGCATATCACAATTACCAAAGATATTTATCAATTGAAACAATATAAAGCTAAGTCGATCCACCCCACTTTGAATGAAGCAATGTCCTCAAGCGTGAATGAGATAGAAAAGAAGACTTAGCTTATGAACCCGGCAGAAAGGCGCTATCGAATCCCGTAACAACCTCGTGTAAGCATGACCCGAATCCCTATATGAAGGTAGACAGAAACAACGCAAAGCATACACGGGACATGGTCCTAGTGCCAAAATATATAATAGGGATATGGGGGTATAACAGTAATAAGGCCCTATCACGTCTGAAAACTCGACACGCAATATGGGACGCACAAAATGGATCGCTATAGATGGATAAAGAACCCCTACGGGTAAAGTGATGGCCAAAATAGTAACGTCCAACTTTAATCGGCAGTGTACCGAGTCGGATTCACTATAGTAGCGAGCAAGGTCGTATCCCACGAGGAATTTATCGAGTATCAAAGTCATTTTTAGATTTAGTTCAGATCAACCACGATGTTTCAAGTATTCAATTACACTAAAACGATATGTAGATTAACGATAATAAGAAATATAAGGAGAGACATAACCAAACCATGATCCAATTGATTACTATCGCCCCTCTAATCGATTATCTCGGGAATGGAAACTACCAACCAACCATCCTAATACTTATATTGACTCATTCATGGGTGCAAACTCCTAAGCTAGTGTAAGACGCCATTCAACAATCAGACACCCTTTGCCCGGTTCAACAGCTTCGCTTTTAAGAATTTAATTGACCGAAACAAGATTTACGGGCTGAGAGTTGCTCGATTTAAGAACCGATTGAACCTCACTCCCTAATCAATCTAAACAACTCAGTTGATTATAAGAAGTGATCTTAAAACCCCTTTTCCCACACCCCTTCGCAACATACATTTATAAAAGTGGTGTGTGTGTTCATGAACTAGGTGTACAGTCTAATTCAAGCATTGATAACAAGTTTTAAGACATGAGTTCGTCAATATAAAACAATTAAGCACTACCCATTCCCAATTTCATCAATTTAGAGTGATTTCATCAATCTTCACATGATTTGACTATGAGATGTTTAGCTATTCATAATGAAATAAGAAACAACAATTAAAGACAAAATTAAAGCCATAAAAGAAGAAGAAACTGAGATTGATAACCATATTCAGAGAGAAATCTGAATTACATCAAGCTCCAACATCATCCAAAGTTAATTGACGATGAAGAAGACTCCACAAAAGATGGAATCCAACAAGAAAGGAGAAACTTGAGCTAGATTAAACTAATTCTATGTAATAACTAATGTATGAATCTAAGGGTGAAAGGATGAATTTCGATCTAAGGGTATGAGAATGGTATGAGGAGAGAATTCTGTAAAAATTGAAGTATCAAAAGTATCAAGAGGTATCCCCAAAATCAGGCAATCTCCTATTTATATGTGCCCAAAATTGTACTTAAAGTCGCCCAACGCGCACACATTGTCGCCTCGAATGCGCACGCATTACTCTCGGGCCGCCTCAGGAAATTTGATTCTCGCCGAGATGATTATGCGACGATAGCTTGGAATGCGACGCATTGAACGCTTTTGCCTCCATTGGTTAGCTTGTCGTTATTTCCGGGATGCGACGATAGTAGTAGAATGCATACGCATTGTCTCTCGACTTTCCAAGGTCGAACATCTCAGATCAAGGATGCGACGCGATAGCTTGAATGCGTGACGATGAGTGCATTCCTCCAAATCTTTGCATCCTGTACCAAGGATGCGTACGCCTTGTCCAGAATGCGTACGCATGGACTGCAATTCTTCAGCTTTTTTCATCCCCGAACCTCGGTCTTGCCTTTTTGAGCTCAATACCTCACCTTCCAGGCTTACGAGCACTTATATCCTGCGTCATGACATCTAAACAGATACCGAGCATAATTTCACAAGATAAATAGGACTCGAGAGGACTAAAACACCACCAAATAACAAGGTTTGCCATCTATATGATGGTTTACCTCAACGTGAATGCATTGTGTGTTTTCTCCTTAACATGGCCTAGAATTTCTCGGAATGAGCCAAAAGTACCGTAAACGAGGTTGAAATATGCACCGAGCAAAGTAAAGTTGACTCTCATCAACCACCCCACTTAGCGCTTGCTCGCCTCGAGCAAATGAGCGCTTTTAAAAGAATCCATGAGTCAACGCCGCATGCGTAGTCAAGTCAATCACACCTCAATGATAACCGGAAAGTAAATGAGTGAATGAACAACACTTAACCCTGTCTTATCAAGCAAACAGGATGTGTGTGTGTGAATAGCTTCTCCTACATTTACCACGGTTTACCGGTTTGGATTATGGATGCCAGGTTAATACGACTACACCATAGGCTTATACTTCATAAGCATCTCCACTAATCGGGGCCACCCAAGACCAAGTAAGGTCAAGTAGGACTTGGACGGTTGTAACGTTAGGCTAGGGACGGGGCTAACCGAGGGGAATTTCTAGGGAATAAACAAGAAAGAAATAAAACGAGCAAGCTTAATCACGGGTGTACAGTGTAAAACGTAGCTAGATCTACCTGATGAGAGTCAACCCTTCTATGCATTTCATACATATTTCACCCCCAATTGATAGCATTTCGGGCTCATTTCTATCGTATAAACATGCTTTCATGTTATTTTTATCACTTTTGGTTCCAAATAGCACTTAATCGGAAATATCATTTTTTATCGTTGAAATGTAGACTTTTATAACACACACGGGTATCTTGTACCCTACTAAATTATGTTTGTTTGTGTGATATCTCGCGGTGTCGATTATCGGAGATTTGAATTTTAAAAGACGATAGTTGATGATTAAATTTTGCGGGCCTCCATCAGCCAAGTGAGCAATTAGGCTGGGCCCTGAATTTGGTGCAATGCATATTGAGAAACTATGTAGTAGAGTTTATATTATATTATTTTTGGATTGACTAATCTTAGACTTGGGAAAATACTCATTAGAATATAGTCTAATAGTTAGACTCAATTTGCTGGGACGAAAATGAGGGACTTAATAGGAAAATAGTAAATAGTTAGCATTTGACTGAGACTGACTTCGACTTTTGGAGAACAGAGGGACTGAAACAGGGAGTCGACTTAGGCAATAGAATTAGATTAGAAAACCCAAAACTCTTCTCTTCACTTTTCTTCTTTTCATAGTTTAAAAAGTATAATCTTAGCTCTTTAAAACTCCAAATTAGTGTGTAATCAAGCTTGGGCTCTACTCTAAAATGGTGAATTCATCTTCTCTGTGGTGAATCTCTATGGGATTGGACCTAAGTTCAAACTTTTTACTTAATTGAGGTATAATTCTGAATTTCCTTTAATTTTCTATTTCATGGCTTTAATTAGTTTAATTTCATCTTTGCTTTAACTAGATTTCTTGTAATTACTTGGGATTCAAGTTGGGTTGTCTTGTATGTCTTAATTTGTTCAAGTTATGGTGATTGCTCTTCATGGGTGTGGTTAATTCACTACTAATTGCACCATCTAAGGGTTAATTCGAGGCCTAATCGTAAGAATTGACATGGAACTAGTCACCATGAACACATAGTAAAATCATCTGCAGAGATGTAATAGATTTCTAGTGTGTGTGTTGCCTAATCTTGAATTGGGAAATTCATAGAGTTTTAATGCATAGCCGCTCACCCTAATCTAGTCCTAGCCGATAGGTTTGGTGTATGGTTGTAAGACGTTGATGCGAGAGATCGATTAACGTGATAGTAGTGAATTACACCTTGAATGCTTTGGGAACTCATTCATGAAGCTTGATTCCGAGTAGTTACAAGACCTCATATCTAGCTCATTGGAACATCACCTGAGCCACCTCGCTCTATATCATTTTACTTTGTTCGGATCATCATATCTCTAGCTATTTGCATACTTAGTTTGTTTTCATCACTTAGTTTAAGTTGCATTTGTAGTTAATTAAAAATCACTTCTCGAGTAATAGATATGCCTAGACTAGATGTTTGGACCACTTTGGTACTCAACTAGATTTCTCCCTGTGGATACGACCTTGCTCACCTATCTAGATTACAATCGACCCGGTACTCTGCCGGTGAGATTGGAAGCCTAGTGAGGCCGATCAAGCAGCCTTCTTTAAGATTACTACCCTTCTCTAGCTAGCTCAAAATGAGCCTAGAAACATGATTCATTAAATAAAATGCCATATCGCACTATATCTCAAGTGTAACGAGGCTAAGATGTGAAAGAATCATGTTTCTCTACTAACGACTCATCCCAAACACCAACATCACATAACAAATCAAAAGCACGAGTCTTAAAATGCTTGGCTTTCTTTGACTCAACCTTTATTACACTTTTATTGACTTTATTATGTGCTTTCTTTGATTGATTTCATTTTCTTTGAGTTTTCTTTCTTTTCTTTTCTCTTTTTTTTTTACTTAGAAAGTCGTGACTATACAAATTAAAAAGGTTCGAGTCAAAAGTCATCATGTGCATACTATATCAAAACATGAGCTCCTACCCTCCCAATCGTCAAACAACTCGTAAAAACACCAACTCCTCCATAAATACGCACTCCTCTACCACCTCACACTTGCTTTAGCAAGTGCGCCGACATGAAAAGATTAAGCTTGACTCGTTGGGTGTCCAAGGAATGTAGACCACAAATAAGGCTCAAGGGTTGGGTGATTACGGGCTAAATACAAACGGCTAAGTGTCTCGACTGGGGTCTAACCATCCTATCAAGGCTAGAGGGTTATTGTGGAATATGTCACGGGATGGCTATTTGGCTCTAGTTAGGTCAAAGAAATGCCATAACTATCGCCCCAAACTCTACCAAAGTCGGCCTTTCTATTTCGCTTCAAGTTAATGGTATGAGTTCTAGTAACCGTGATTGTGCCTAAGTCTACCATAATCGGTCACTAGTCACCATGGTTTATGAATTCAAAGCTATACGTGCATAAAAAATCCCGTCTCCAAGATAAGGTAGTAAGCCAAGTAACATGCATTTAAACATTCATTAAACCATTTATCCTATCGGTGTGACGGCTCAACATACGAATGCAACATTAATACCATGAAATTTTTTAAAAATTGCTCGAATTTTGCTAAAGAAGTAATCAAACCCCAAGCGTACAACACAATGGCCGAAATTTAGACAATGAAGCACATAATCTAGCTAAGCCGACCACCCCCACTTTAAATGAAACACTGTCCTCAGTGTGTGAATGATAAAGGAAAGAGGGCTTAGCTGAACCCGGCAGAAAGGCGCAACTGTGTACGTGACATGGCTAGGCAAGCTCCATCTCGAATACCTACACCAAGAGAAACCAAGAACACACAAACACGGGGAACAACCACCGTGCCGAATAGAAGTAATAGATATCGAAATAGAAGAAAGATAACGCCACAAATATGAATAGGGAGGATACGGGAAAATACCGACTCTGATTCCATGTGATGTAAATATCAAATAACATAAAAGAGTATCAACCATGCACGTATATGCACCCAAACGGCCCAAAGTCAAATCATCCAAGTGCGGTAAATGAAAGAAAAGTGAAGAAACAAGTCTAGTGCCCTCGGCTTACATCAAGTCTAATCGAAAACTCAAAAGTGCAAAAGATAAATGAGACTAGTCTAGGCTATACATCGTGAGAATGGAACAAAATAAACTCAAGCACTCTTAGATCGGTCTCGAGGATCGCAGATGAGATGTAGTTCACTGGATCTTCGGCTCAACGGGCGGGTGCAAAGAGTTGGTATGGTCTTGAGTAGCCCAAGCAGCAGTAAACGCCACCCTCGATAGTGACCACATCATCCTGAACCCCGATCAACACGTCGGTGGTAGCACTCTCTCCTCCTCAAGAAAGCTACAAAGAATACCCAGAATCGTGGTGGTGGTGGCGGTGTGGCCTTGTCTCCAGCAGAAGCACTACCATCCCTCTCGGACTGACTACCCTCCTCACCCGAACTAGACCCAGAACCTACCTCATCGTAACTACTCCTCATCCCGCACTCACCGCCTCGCCGTCGTAACCACTCCCTCAAAGCCAGAGCCCCCCGATCTCCCTCATCTCCCCTCTCCTGGTAAGCAACCTGAGTGACAAATGAGTCTAACTCCCCCGGGAAGACACAAGAAAGAGCAGGCCGACGAAGCTTCTTCCTAACGGAGGAGTTTCCATGGTCAGATTATACTTACGCAAGAGACTCGAGTCAACTCATACCAGTCATGCTCTTAAGGTATCCATTATTCACTACTCGCTATGAATCGAAGTGATGTGTGCATATGCATTCAGTTTTATATAATCGTGGCAAGATTAGAGTTTATGCTAACTTCGCAATCTCAACCTACCAACATCAGTATTCCCACTTCTTAAGCCTCGCATGGGTAAAGACATGGTGCAATAAGCAAGAGCGTTATCTAAGAGGTTTTTAGACTTGAGACCGAGAAAATACTCAAGCCTCTTAAAAGTTGAATTTTTCTCACATTTTCATATTTTCAAGCATTAACACTTCTCAAGAAAGAAACTTGCTTTAAAAGTAAATTATGCATTGCAAGAATCCCTTTCACGGATTGGTCAATAGCATTGAATATTACCACAAGCGCAGTTACTTTGGTAATGTTACTACAAGCCCAAATGTTTAACTCCTTGTTAAAACACGATAAATCTCAAGCTTATTACTCCGCTTTAATGGCCGTAATATAGAATACATCAAACAGATAAATATCGACACTAAGTCCGCATAACCAATCATCTACGCAATGTACACATAATTTCTTTGATTATTATAATTCGTGCGGTAAAAATCGATTCAAAGATTGAGTAATCGAATAATAAATAACTACTTGCAACAATCGGCATGAATATCCTTAAATTTACATTCACATAAGTATAAAATGATCACGTACTCATGCAACTTGGTTCCTTTCTTATCAATTCTTAGCTAGGAGCTCACAATTCTAAGGGTACGAGATAAATAATATGACATTTATTCAAATTTTTTTACTTTCTACTGCATCGCTTTCTTTAAATTATTAATTATAGCACATCTTAGCTAAGTCTCCTACCCCCCACTTAAGCATGTCATTGTCCCCAATGACAAAGAAAAAATGAGAATGTCAGAAAAAGACTTAGCTCGGGAAACGGCTCCAAGTAAGAAACAGGAATATCGGAGTAGTCCAAGCACGCCGAGGAACTTCTAGGAATATAAGCAAACCGAGATCGAACACGAAGTTCTATCGCAAAATAAGTCTTCAACAAAGCTCAAAACTCGCACAACGTAGCTCATAAATAATAATCGAAAAAAGGACAGTAAAAGGAATACATTAAACCTTAAACATTTTTAAGTCCATAAAATGATTACATTTTTGAAACATTGAAATTATTAAACCCGACTTGTTTTTAGTACAACATTATGATTTAGAAAACTGACAACAGACTCGATACAAAGGAAAATATACTAAATAGAAAGAAAAATAAGCAAGCAACTAAAGATGGTAGTCTTCATCTATAACCTCCACCGCTTAAATATTCTTAAAACTGGGTGGAGAAGACAAAGATAAAAAGCATTACCCCACGGGAAAACACGAGGTTGACTGGATCAACCATGTATTCAATCCAAAGGTAAAAGAGACACTTGGTAAGGTATAACAGATTCAATGTGACCTATTGGTAAAAGATAGGATCGTAAACTCGGCGCAGACGCTTTCACGCTTTGAATGGATATCAACAACTTAGGAGATGTAGCTTCTCCTAAATTACTAATCACCCGCTTTATCACGTAGAAGGTCTCAACGTCATCACAAGGTCGGATAGGTGTGATAGTATGTAACAAAACTCATCATCTATAAATGCCGGAATAGGCGGAAAAGTGTAAAATTTAAAACTTCCGGTAGAAAGATAAGTTGTAGTTTGATCGAACCTAAAACTTTTAAAATCTAGCTAGGTTCAGAGCTACACGCACTTTAGCTAGGATCATGAAAACCAAAACGATAAAATATAATCATTAAAACTTAGCAATATTTCGAACTCCGCAACACAAGTGGTATTATGTAAACAACATGGAGGTTGAGAGTATGATGGGTTTAGAAAAAGATATATAAGGATGGTAAAGAGAAGATAATATAGGGACGGGGCGTAAATTGTGTTCAGGTGGGTATTGTTTAATGGATCGGGTTAGGGTGGGAGAGTGAAATAGACGGAGAGAAAGAGAGGGAATGAAAGAATGGTTAGAAATATGAATTGTGAGGCGATTGGTGAGAGAATAGAAAAGGTTGAAGGGTTAAAAGGTATAAAGTGAAAGGATAAGGGTAGTTGCAGAACAATTGCACACAACTTTGGATTTTCACTCGGATCGCCATTCTAAAAAGTTTTGGGAGTTGACCAAAAAAATGTTCTTGTTCGCACCAATCATTCTCTGTTACAATTTCAGTAATTCTCAAGCTCTCTTAATGCTTCAATCTTAAGGTTGATTGTTAAATTTCCTTTTCATTAGCAATATTTCGACTCTTCTACGGAACTCTATTTCACGTGGCCTATATTGAGTAAAAAGTTTTGCACATCCTTAGCCCAATGGCCATCGGAACACGGCAAAATAAAAACCTCAACATATGTCACGTTACTTTTATTGGACTCAAAGAAAACAAAACCTAAAAACTAAAAGGAAATCCTAATGGTTTTAAAGAAATAGTTCGAGTTTAAAGTCCTCACTGACTTTCCAAAAAAGTATCCTTGTACGTCATCCTTCACGGCTCGCTGCACTTTGACCCTCCGAGCACTATAAGAGGTGGGCTCTGCCGCTTTTGCAGATTAATACCCTTCCCTTGGTTTTGAGACCTAAGAAACGACATTTATCCATACTATTTATACAAAGCTCTTACCTCGGCTCGCTTTTTTAGGAACTAGTGAATTCTAAGAAGATTTAGTCCTAAGGACCCATTTTAATCACATCCTCTATAATGTCGCTTCATTATGCTCTCTCAAAACTCAACGTCTTCTTTAGATTGCGAATTCTTAAAACTACACAAATTGTTGCTCCCATGGCCAGTAGAAGCAATCTCATGCATAGGACAATGAGATTTTAATAGAACTACGAGGAATTCTTTATTCACTGCTTTCTACAACTATTACATGTTTCCTTACACCCTCTAAATGAGACAGATTTGGGGCAAAACCTTCCACACTAATAAAATTAATCTTGCAAACCAACTCCGGGCTATTATTCATGCTCAGGTTCATGTATAGGCTAACTTATGTTCAAAAAACCAAAAGATAGTAAAACATAAGCAAAAAAAAGGTAGTACCTTGCCTTCAACATTATACCACTAATTTAATTTAAGCCTTTAAATTTTTTTTTCTTTGGAGCCATCTTGGTGCTTTAAAGGTATTTCTTCCATCGCTTTTCCCATCGCAGATTCGTAGCTCCACATGTTGTCGGGTTATTTTCTCGCCTACTAAAAATTATCGACTCATTGTTGTTTCCTGGTTTCTACAAATGTAAGAAAAAAAAGCATCGTAGATCGATTTTAACATGGTTTCCCATGCTGCTATCAGACCTATAGATTAAACATACGGAGATAAACAGACACGTGAAGTCCCAGAAAACAGAACCAGGCTCGCTGGCAGCGAGAGGTAGTCTCGCTGGGAGCGAAACTAGCTGTTCCAGATTCTGGAATTTTCACAACTTACAGACAACCAGAGGGACTCAAAAACGTAAAAACGGACTCTAAAACAGAAAACTCGACATGAATAAAAAATTGTTTATATATAAAATTGACCGTTGGTTCCCCGGCAACGGCGCCAAAAACTTGATGACGTTGATCAAGTGATAATAAAATACTTGACCACCATAAACCAATACTAGCAAGAGGACCAGTCCATCGTAGTATAACCATAGAGAATCAAGGTCGATCCCACAGGAACCAATTGTGGATCATTTATATACAAACAATTCATTCATGCCGAGAGCACATGAAGGCGGTCTACGACCAACAAAAGACAAGAAAAGATAAATGACACGACTCGACACAACACATAAACAACGAATTAACCTCCCCAATTATAATGTTATCGTTTGGATCTAGAGATTCTATATAATTGCGATACTCGACAACTATTAATCCGATTCGTATTTCTTTTATATTGGCTACGGAGTCATCCCCTAAACTAGATCTAGCTCCGGTAGGCCATCTAGATTACTATGCTACATTACGTGACTTCGCTTTTTAGGCCTCCATCTCATATAACTTGCACGCTTACAAAACTAGGGATGCCGATATTAACCGTATTCCTCACCTAGCAACATTCCCGTGATTAGCGCATTTCCTAAGCGATCGCATGATCTCCGTCCCATTAACACTAACTTTTAGGTATCATGTTAATATACGATTTACGATAACTAGGTGCTAGCAATTCCCAAATACGTAACATATCTAGATCTCATTGAAAGTCCCGTAAGATCAATTCATGAGCCGACCTAGAGCACTATATTGGTATTTCCTAATAATTCGCTAATTAAAACAGACGAGCAACGTAGCCGTAGCCATACCTACTAAGATAAGAAATTCTAGGTGGACAATCACACCATAAAGACGTGGCTAGATTGACGCGGCGAACAACTAAATCTTAGCGTTTCTCTATACTTATCGGATAAAATAGAAATTCATAAAGCAATTATATAGATCTACTAGAAACATGATTACTGATCAAAATAAAGTCATACATAGATCACGAGACATAGACGTGGGCGTGTGGATCCTTATAGACGAGGAATCCCCACTGCCTCACGTCGTAATCGTAGATCTACATCATTTAACTAAGAAACTAACAATCTCAAACGATAAATAATAATTGGGGAATTAATTATAAAAACTAAGAGGAAATAAATACATGAACTTACATAATTATAAACTGAGAGAAGTGTCTGATGTGTGTTTTTGCTAATGAACTAGTACAAGTATTTATAAGAGTAAAATTCGCATAGATAGGCCGAATCGATCTAAAATAAGTTTCCTAAATCCAAATGAAGTCTGAAAACGCGTTAGGATAATTCTAAGCTAATCCGGATAGACAGGGGGACTCGGCCCCAGCGAACAGGACTCTGGCTGCCAGCGAGTCCATCAAAACTGGATTGCCTCGCTGGCACTTGTATCCCGTACACCTCTTCTCGTGCTGCTTCGATATTTATCCTTAATTCAATCCGATTCCACTTCGAATTGCCTTGAGATTTATCTTCTTTTTTGGTAGAAAATTTCCAATTTATCTTTATCTACAAAATAAACATTTATTGCACAGTAAATTATATTTAAATGATAAAAAATGGATAAATACCAAATTATATTTTATAAATCACAAAACATTAAATAATCATAATACACATGTGATTTAACATAAAATATATATTATTTGGCTAGATTTAAGGATAATGTTGATGACTTTTACGGGTATATTTTGACTGTCATCATACGCTAGAATGGAAATGCGTACGCATAGACCGAAAGATTGAAAGGGAAAGGGACGCTGGCTGAAGGAATGCGTGACGCATAGAGTAATGTAATGCATACGCATTTGCCGCCCTGGAACTCTACGGATTATGATGCGACGCGATAGAATTCAATGCGTCACGCAATGGAAGGAACCGAGCTCTCATTGAAATGATGCGACGCATCTAAAAGAATGCGACGCCTGTAGAACACACTTAATTTCTCTTTGACTCTCTGGTTGTGGAATGCGTGCGATTAAATAGAATGCGCGACGCATTGCCCCTGGTCTCACCAAAACTTCAAAATTTTAACCTAGATTCCCACTCTATCACCCAAGATCACTTCTAACACCTAAAAACTACTCAAAAACAGAGAAACGGTGGGTTGCCTCCCCCAAGCGCCTTTGTTTTACGTCATTGGCTCGACAGAATGACTTATACGGTGTCAACTTTATAGTTATACTGTTGACACAAAGGTGGAATTGGTGGATATAAAGAAGTTTGATGGAATTAAAAGGTTGGAATGTCAAGTTTAGAGTCCTTGACAAGACTCACAAGGTCCCATACAAGAGACATGATCCTTAAGGAGGATAACCTCGAGTGCCTCATCGAAATGTAACCTTTCATACTTCTTCAACCGAAGGCCATTTGTAACAAACAGCCCTTTGGTTGGGTGAATGATTTCGACGGCACCGGAGGGGTAGACCTTTGAAACGGTATAAGGACCCGACCACCGAGATTTGAGTTTGCCTTGAAAGAGGTGAAAGCGAGTGTTATAAAGGAGGACTTCGTCATCTTCCTTAAAATCTCGAGGCTTAATGGCTCAATCGTGAAGTAACTTAGTCTTCTCCTTATAGTCCCTCGCTCTCTCGTAAGCTCTAAGGCGAAACTCATATAACTCGTTTAACTATGCTAACCGCCTCTCTCCTACTAGACCCTCATCCAAGTTTAGGAACCGGGTAGCCCAATATGCCTTGTGCTCAAGCTCTACCGGGAGGTGACAAGACTTCCCATACACCAACATATAAGGAGACATACCTATAGGAGTCTTAAAGGCGGTTCTAAGGGCCCATAACGCATCATCTAACTTATTAGCCCAATCCTTAGGGTGTTAATTCACGATTTTCTCAAGGATACGCTTTATCCCCCGGTTACTCACTTCCACTTGGCCACTAGTTTGGGGGTGATAGGCTGTCCCTAACTTATGCTTGACCCCATACTTGGCTAGAAGAGTGTTGAAAGGACGGTTATGGAAGTGACTACCGTTATCACTAATGATAGCACGTGGCACCCCAAAACGAGCAAAGATATACTTTTTGATGAACCGGATGACCACATTCCTATCATTAGTGGGGGATGCTATGGCTTCTACCCATTTTGACACATAATCACACGCAACTAGGATATACTTATTGTTATACGATGAAGGTGAAGGATGCAGGTTCTTAGATCTAAACGAATTAGATCTACGCGCGCAAATGGATGGATCACGATTTATATATCAAAACACATAATTAAAGGACTTAAACTACTACAAGGGGTTAAGATCATGTTACCAATATAGGAAGAGAAGCCTTGATCTTCCGATGTGTTCTCCAAACGGCGGTTGGTGGACACCCTTCTTGATACACGAGCCTCCTTGATATGCAAACTAAAAATCCCAAGATTTTTCCAACTCGAACCCTAAGAATAGAGGCCAAATTTTTCGCCAATTTCTCTCGGTGAATAGAGCGTGAATAGTACCTCGCCATTAGACTTGGGAGAACTCTCTTTATATGTGAGAGTAATCAATGTCCTCCAAGGATTAAATAATTAAGTGATAATTATCACATTAATCCTTTTCCAAATAAAAGATAAATAAAATGATTATCCCAAACAAATTAAGATAAATCATATTATTATCTATTATTCCATGAATTATCATTTAACAAATAAAAGATAAATCACATGTCAAATAATTATCCAAGAAAACTAATTTCTCTCTAATTAAATGATGATATTGGCGCCACCTTTAGGGTCAAAAAGCCCACATAAAATGTCTTTTATGTGTATTATATTATTTAGCCCAACTAAATAATATACATGCATATCAATTAATTAGCCCAGCCAATTAATTATCACTGAGGCCCAAGTAACAAGATTACTAGTCCGAATTACAGAAGCCACATCGGGGACCATGGACTATAACCGTGAGCTCCAATAATTAATTATTCATCGAATGAATAAGCACATTAATTATTAATTCCGGGATTACGCCACCATAAACCCAAATCGAACTCTACCGATTATAGATGTATACTTATACTCAACCCATAGAGTGAATAAGCGCCCATTGATATAATCACTACATACGGATTAACCTCCATAGATCGTCCATTCTCGAGTGGGAAGTCTCCGTGAACCCGACTCGAGTAATATCTTATCCTTATTTACCATTAACCCACGATGATCAATTAGCACACATATCGACTAGTAGCTAATTAGTCAAATGTGAACTCCCGGGATCGATCACTTTCTTAGGGCTAACAAACAAGGGGATCTGTCTCTCTACTTCCCAGGAAGGAATGGATTCCATGTCCTGTGAAAATCGTAACTACTCACTCATCCGGAGATAGTGCCAATGAGAAGTGGCTTGGAACACATTATTTAAGTGAACCGTAACTAACACATCAAACACTACCCGGGACAAGCAAGATCCCCGTGATCACCTCAGATTAAGGTTGATCCATATATGATCATCTAATGATTTAATAAGATTCCTCGATTACGGAATTATACCGAGAAATTCAGATTAAATCGGTCCAAATTTCTATATGATTGCCATCATATATAAATGCCCCACGTAGTACCTCTCTACCGGCAGTCCGGATAAGACTATCACACCCTAAGGTGTTTCAGGCGCATTATTGGTGTTTTAATCAAGAGACCCTAAACTCGATTAAGTTCACCACGGACTAACAGCTTTAAGCATATCTCCACTAACTCAATCCTCACGTGTAATCCATACACTTGAGTTAAGTGGTTACATCTGAGATATACTTAGTGGTTTGCAAAGCAGTTGTATTACTTTACAAGCACAAAGCAAGTAATAAGGTGAGATATATTCTGTCATTCATTATTAAAAACAATTACACAAATTGTCTTTCGGGCACTACACCTAACAATCTCCCACTTGCAACGAAATGACAAGCAACGATTGTTTTTAGAGCACACCCTTTCTCATCTTATTTACAACACTCTCCCACTTGCTCTAAAAGCGTTTGAGATATATCCTCAATGCCGTACCATCCAAGCACTCGACTTGGTACATCGATCGATTAGGGTTGTCGACTCGAGACGATCTTTAGGATTGAAACGTCGCCGGTCCTTCCAATCAAAGCGGTACTCTCTCAATATGCTTTTGACCTCTGGTGACCGAGAAGATCCTTCTAAGCTATCTCTTCACTTGCTTTCACAATGAAGTGATATCGGCTTATCGGACACGGAATTACTCCTGCACTCAAAAGGAAATTCTAAGCACTATGAGTAAACACCGAGCCCGAGATCAACGTAATGATCATCCTTAATCGACTACAAGTCGTAATCATTAGTAGTCAACCATATTCAAGTTTGCACTGAATATACAAGCATATGTTTCCTCATTCTCTAACGATACTTGAGGACGTACTAAACCGCTATTTTATGCTCGAATCCGAGATTCGACTACTATTGACTTGTGATAACTCGACTTGTCGTTATCCAAGAGAGACTCTATCCCATTTTCTCTTTATCCGAAGATTTAGAGAATCATTCCCGAGAGGTAGGTAGGACTACTCTCGATGAATGGTGCAACCGTATATGCATAATCATCTTATTCAATAAGATAGGTGGGATAGCCAATGACTCATTCTTGTGAATTTGACCGAATCAAATTCTTAGAATATAGTCCAATTCTCTCATCAGAGAGAATCTAGGCGTGTCGATTTCCGACCGAGATAGCACACTCATGTCGCTGTTTCCAACCGTTTGATGTTATCATTCATGAACACTAATACTACTACTTTACCAATATTGATATTCGATCTACAAAAGACTTATCAATATTTTGGTCAAGTCCACATATTTTAAAACATGTGACTTTTAAATGACCGAGAGGTTCTCTTAAATCCACAAAGGATATAAGCCATGGCAGCCTCCTACCAAAGGTTCTTTCGAATGAATTAAGATATCGTTAGTCTCGCAAAAAGGTCTTAGGAATCACCCCTATCTTTCGCTTTGTAACGAATCCGTTAATCATTCTTTAGCTAAAACCTTCTACATTCAATGAATTCGATTCCGTTGTTCGGCAAGAAAGTCTCAGGGAATCACCCCTATTTTCTGCTTTCTAACAAAATCTAGCAAGACTGAGTGGTGAGAGAGTTCAAGGTCTGGTTAACTCTCTACTTGTCATGGAATCACCCCTATACCACTCAACTTTGCGCTGAAAGTTTAAACTTTCCTATTCATTCGACTCTTTTCCGTGTAGATCCAATTGCTCCCACTGGGCTGAGACACTCGGGTGGTTCTACAAAGAGGTGAAACAGAAACTGGAGTACCAAAACTCCATTCACAGGTTAAGGTTTTCAAACCAACCTCTATAATCGTAATCCTACTACACCCACCAAGAGCCATATGTTATCAATCACCCCAGCCAGATTATAAAGTCCACAAAATCACAATGGGTCAACGGTTAAACCATACTCCCACTTGTGTCTTAGGTGGATTGACATTCGATCTAGTAGTATTTATCGATTGTAATCACCAACAACCGATGTGGTCGATTAAATCGAGATAGTAACTACCTTTGGGTAACCAGACTCCAAGGTTTAAGGTTGTTACTTATAGATTCTATCAGAAGGCTTGTGATGAGTTCAACCGTCACTTTACGATCTCAAGAATCTTATAATCAACCTTCACTCGTCTCATTAAGATGTTTCAAACAAACATAACATAATCTGAACGTATGCAAAATTTCCATCCTACCTTTAAGCATTAAATGCTAAATGCCTACATTTATGGAAGTGGTGTGAACCAAATTCACTCCTTATCCATAAACTCACTAGCATCTTCTAGGTAGACTTCTCGGTTTACATAATAATGTTAACCGTTATTTTGCAACGAATTATCTTAATCGAGTTTAGCGGTTGTATTGTAGCATATCAATAACTATATAGGGCAAGTCTATGGTTTCTTCCTCGGTGAGAAACATTCCACTAGGAGGCGGGCCGAGCATCATCCCAAGACTATGCGATAGCCTATTTCTCGAGCATGGAATACTCTATTCTCTCGCTAAAATCGAGACACCTCCTCGTATTCTTTCGATAAACCAACCAGTGTTTTGAGTAGTTATCAGATTGAATGTCACCACTCAAAAACTCCCACTAGCTTGTGTCTCTCACTAGACCCGAAGGTCATGATGAACAAGCTATGTTACCCTTCAAATCTATTACCCTCTCCCGATTGAAAGGAAACTTAGTCATTGTTCCTTTGAGATAGTGTTCCTAGACCGGGAGATAGGAATCACCCTTAGCGATCGTCAGTCTTATCTCTAGGATATATGCACTAATTAATAGATATTGAAGGGTCGTTTATCTTAATACGGAAACCTTTTACCTTTAATAGTTTTAGAGGCGTGTTACACATACCTATTCAACTTTTCTTAGTGGGTTCGTCTTTATCAAACAAAAGTCGAGTCATGATTCGTACTACAAATGTCATCTTCACTTTGTTTAAGGCAATGTAGTATCGAGATGAAAGTGAATCCATTTGTTTCAACGAATCGTAAGCGAGAAAAATAAATTTTTTCGTGATATTCAAGGATAGAATCAAATTCATTTCCTTATATCACTCCCACTATTATAAATAAATTACTCGTCGTTGTTACTCTATTAATCGTTGATGCACAGCTTCCTTGTTCTTCCAAAGAACTAAGCCACTGAGTCAAGTTGCTCGGTTAAGAAAGTCGCTAAGGATTCATTGGTTAGTGATCCGAAATCACTTTCCTTATCCTATACTTTCTGTAATTAATTTTTCGGTTTAGCCTCAAAACTTTAGTTAAGATGATTAACACTTATAGACATTCTTTCCCATTCTCAATTTTCCTTAAAAGGAAATAGTCTTGAACTAGCAGTTCAATTGAGTAGACACTTCTCGTGTGAAGCGTGGGATGTCTAATGAAAGCGTTACCCAGTGGGACTAATTTTCTAATAAATTAGAAAAACATAATATAAAAGCTCCCACTAGTTTATCGGTTCCAAATACCGTCTAACTAGCGACACTTTAATTGATGATTTTCTATTAGAAAATTTCTCGTGTAGACACTACACAATTAAAATTCACTAGAAGAATTTTATCGTCCCAATCATCTTTCAAACTAACTATGGTTGTCTCTCGTTCAACACGAGTGACAGCAGTGACATACTTGTTTACGTCACTTAAGTTTTGAAGGCTCAAGAGAAATATCTCTTTCGAAAAATTAATTGCATGTAAGATCAATAAGTACAACGTTCTAGTTACTTACCACTTTTAACGAAGTCATTATTAGTCAATTTTACACTAGCAAGTCTAGCACCCTGTAGAGATATATAAATAGTTGTAAATAAAATTGACAGAAAATAAATCCAAATCATACACTACTAATAAATTTTAGGAACATAAACTAAGTACTTATAGTCTATCCTACCGTTCCAAGGATTTAATCTAATGCCTCAGTGCCGCCTTAGGGTAGGTCAAAGAGGTTTCGATTAATATTGACGATCAGATTGAGAATCGAACATCTCATTTGTGATCGTCAATCACCTTTCCTTTTTCAGCCAAGGTACTACCAAAAATACCATTTATGAGTGTGACCTACTGTCTCAGATTTTTAGATAGACCCCGAGTATGCCGCCTTAGGGTCGGTCAGTGACCCGACGAGTACCCAAAATCCTATCCTTTCGGAGACCAAGCCTTGAATTTTGATAGCGGTGAAGGCCTTCCTTAGGGGGCCGAAATCAAAGCCGGCACGAGGCGTCACCATTCTCTCACGTTGCTTGTGTCAACAGTAGAGGCCGTGGGGTCGGCTGTCGCCTCTCCCGCTCCCACTCAATATTTTGAAAAAATGGTGGGTTTACTGATCACGTTTTTGGACTTGATGTTACATTAAGGAACAATAATTCACAGGCCCGAATGTTGTCGGTTATGTGGGCTAACCCACCCGACCTATTCGTTAGAACATATGTGGCCGTCGGACGGATCAAGGGTAGGGGAGCTCCGTTAAGCCGTAGTGGCTCTTGGATGACTCGGCCTTGCGAGATCCCGTGCAAACGCCACACGCGTGGAGGGTGAAGTCGATCGAGCCGTAGCTACTGTTGACCACCCAACCGTGGTTAAACCACTTTCGAACCTGTTTGCCCGTGATTATCCAATCCTTAAACATCAAACTTTCACGTAGACACTACGGAACAAGAACGTAATCTCGTCTTAGGTAAGGTGGAATTCACCAAGAATCCAACACCTTAACCACGAGGTTTCGGGATTTTACTCCTTATGCTTTCGCAGAGTGGGATTCACCGAGAATCCATCACCCAACCTCGACGATTGAAAAAACCCGTGTTCCTCGGTTTTTACCCTAATTAGTTTCTAATTAATATCAAACAATTAATTAAAACTAATCGTGTGTTTTATACATGCCTAACTAATTCCTCGAATTAATTTCTACATGTATGCATATGGAGTGGAATTCATGATATGATGCATGTCATGGCAATTTTCCGGTTCTACTCATACAATCTACACATGTATACTAGTGCGGAAAATAAACAAGATTTGGATGATTGTTGACTTCGTAACTAATCTACTCGAAAATAAATTAAAAACCTAATCTGCAGCTGTTAAGAATCTTCGACGATCGGAATATCAAACGAACTCGGATCGGGACGAAACTTTCCAGATCTGATCTTCATTCTTCGGACTTGAAGATGGACGGTCGGATTGGAGCTTTGACTTGTCAATATTCCTCAGTGAGCCGCCCAACTTGCTGCTGAAACAGACTCTTACAGCAGCGCATCATTTACTTCCCGAGGCCGATCGGGGATCAAGATGAATCGATCGTCCTGAAAATTTTATCTCACGTCCAAAACTCCATGATTATCGATCTGACCGGTCGGATTTTAATTTGAACGGTCCAATTGTTCCCAGAAAATCGAAGAAGTCACAGTTAGGGTTTCTGTGAATCCTGCGTTTTTCTGTTACAGCAGCCACTTCGCAGCAACGAACGGAAACCAAAACGGACTCTGATCGACACCAAAATTTGTGGGATTGTTCATCAACTTCCATTCTTGATTCTGACCGGAGGGATCTTCGTTTTAACGGCTCAAACAACGGAAAAATGAAAAGACTAAACAGCTAATGTACAGATCTATTTTCTGGAAATTAAAATTGCAATAATACATGAATTACATAATTTCTATACTCATATGAACGAATTTTCATCGCTTATATGAGTTTACAATAGATCTAACGGGAAAACGGTGCCAACCCCAATCCATCTCTTCAACCATAGCAATTTAAAAATTATTAATACATAATAATAAGTAAAATATCACCTACATGCAATTCCACTCCTTTAAATCGTTTAATTATGATTATGACTATATAAATCGTGGAACCTGGCTCTGCTCCCACATGAAGGATGCAGGTCTTAGATCTAAACGAATTAGATCTACGCGCAAATGGATGGATCACGATTTATATATCAAAACACATAATTAAAGGACTTAAACTACTACAAGCAAGTTAAGATCATGTTACCAATATAGGAAGAGAAGCCTTGATCTTCCGATGTGTTCTCCAAACGGCGGTTGGTGGACACCCTTCTTGATACACGAGCCTCCTTGATATGCAAACTAAAAATCCCAAGATTTTTCCAACTCAACCCTAAGAATAGAGGCCAAAATTTTCGGCCAATTTCTCTCGGTGAATAGTGACGTGAATAGTACCTCGCCATTAGACTTGGGAGAACTCTCTTTATATGAGAAGTAATCAATGTCCTCCAAGGATTAAATAATTAAGTGATAATTATCACATTAATCCTTTTCCAAATAAAAGATAAATAAAATGATTATCCCAAACAAATTAAGATAAATCATATTATTATCTATTATTCCATGAATTATCATTTAACAAATAAAAGATAAATCACATGTCAAATAATTATCCAAGAAAACTAATTTCTCTCTAATTAAATGATGATATTGGCGCCACCTTTAGGGTCAAAAGCCCACATAAAATGTCTTTTATGTGTATTATATTATTTAAATTAACAACTAAATAATATACATGCATATCAATTAATTAGCCCAAACCAATTAATTATCAATGAGGCCCAAGTAACAAGATTACTAGTCCGAATTACGAAGCTACATCGGGGACCATGGACCTATAACATGAGTAGCTCCAATAATTAATTATTCATCGAACGTAATAAGCACATTAATTATTAATTCCGGGATTACGCCACCATAAACCCGAAATCGAACTCTACCGATTATAGATGTATACTTATACTCAACCCATGAGTGAATAAGCGTCCATTGATATAATCACTACATATGGATTAACCCTCCATAGATTGTCCATTACGGTGGGAAGTCTCCGTGAACCCGACTCGAATATCTTATCCTTATTTACCATTAACCCCCTGATGATCAATTAGCACACAGAAGGATAAGGTCCCATAAAGTCCAGCCCCCAAACATCGAACACCTCACACTCTAGGATAGGCTTTTAGGGCATTTCATTTCTCCTAGATATCCTACCTACCCGTTGACACACGTCATAAGCTTTCACATAAGCATAAGAGTCACGAAAGATAGTTGGCCAATAAAAGCCACTTTGGAGCACTTTGAGAGCGGTTTTGTCTCTCGAAAGATGACCACCGGCTTCCCGGTCATGGCAAAACGAAAGGATATTCTTAATCTCGCTATCATGCACACATCTCCTATTTAGCACCGTCTAAATAGATAAGGGTCATCCCACAAGTAAAATCGAATATCACTATAGAACTTCTTGCGTTGGTAGTCCTTTAAACTAGGATCCATATAACCGCAAGCAAGATAGTTCACAAAAGGAGCATAACACGGGTCACCATATCCACCCCGTGGCTCACGAGCACTCCTTTTCACCGGTAGCATCGCATCAACTACCATCAACTGCTCATCCGGGAAAGATTCATTGATTTCCCGCTCAAACCTTTTCACTTCCTCATCTAACGTCATACGACTCAAGTGGTCCGCTACTACGTTCTCACATCCCTTCCGAACCTTAATTTGCACATCGAATTCTTGAAGAAGTAAAATCCACCGCAATAAACGGGGTTTCGCCTCTTGCTTTGCAAATAAGTACCTCAACGCAGCTGATCATTATGCACTATTACTTTAGACCCAACTAAATACGACCGAAACTTATCAAAAGCAAAAACAACAGCAAGCAATTCATTTTCGGTCGTGGCATACTTGGATTGTGCGGGATTAATTGTGTGACTAGAATAGTATATAGGCTTAAATATCTTATCAACTTTCTGCCCTAAAACAGCCCCTACAGCAGTGTCACTAGCATCACACATAACCTCGAACTCTCGGGACCAATCAGGTGCAACTAGAATAGGTGCGGTCACTAATAACTGCTTAAGCATGTGAAAAGCATCAACACACTCTTGAGTGAAAATGAAGGGAGTGTCTTTTTTGAGCAAGAGTGTAAGTGGCCTAGCAATCTTGGAGAAATATTTGATAAAGCGCCGGTAAAAACCCGCATGACCAAGAAAAGCCCGAAGGGTTTTCAAGTTCGTGGGGACGGGCAATTTCTCAATTGCCACAACCTTGGCTCTATCAACTTCAATCCCCTTACGTGAAATCTTATGGCCTAACACTATGCCCTCTTCTACCATGGAATGACACTTTTCCCAATTAAGCACAAGATTAGTGTCTTCACACCGTTGCAAAACTTTATCGAGATTACTCAAACAATCATCAAAAGAGTCTCCAAATACACTAAAGTCATCCATAAAGACTTCCAAGAATTTCTCAATCATGTCCGCAAAGATAGCCGTCATGCATCTTTGGAATGTCGCGGGTGCATTACACAACCCGAAAGGCATCCGTCTAAATGCAAAGGTACCATAGGGACATGTAAAGGTAGTTTTCTCTTGGTCCTCAGGATCAATGCAAATTTGGTAGTAGCTACTAAAACCATCAAGAAAACAGTAAAAAGCATGACCACTTAACCTCTCTAGCATTTGATCAATAAAAGGCAAAGGGAAGTGATCTTTCCTAGTGGCATCATTCAGTTTTCGATAATCAATACAAACACGATAGCCAGTGACTAAGCGGGTAGGGATCATTTCATTGTTTTCATTAGGTTGAACAGTCATACCTCCATTTTTCGGCACCACTTGGGTAGGGCTTACCTACTCGCTATCCGAAATGGCGTAGATGATTCCATTCTCTAACATCTTCACCACGTCCTTACGCACAACCTCTTGAAGGTGTGGATTAAGCCTTCTCTAACATTGCCTCACCGGCTTCACATCCTCCTCCAGGATGATCTTGGGCTTGCAAACCTCGGGGCTAATACCCCGGATATCAACCATCTTCCATCCAAAGGCTTTCTTATGACTCCTTAGCACTTTCATTAGCTTTTCTTCCTGCAACAATGTTAATGCCGCAGAAATAATCGAAGGTAATAAATTATCGGACTCAAGAAAAGCATACTTAAGGTGCTCCGGGAGTGGATTTAGTTCCAAATCCTTTGGTGGCTCCTCGATAGACGGCTTCATTTTCTCACTGTTTAGGCCAAGCTCTAGATATTTATGCCATGACGCCTCAAAAAAGGGTGTTGCCTCCAACTCTCAAGCCGCTTCCCGCAATTCGTCATTATTGTCATGAATTGTGCTAGACTTCATTAAGCACTCCTCCATCGGTTCTTGATAACCCTGCATGTTAGCCACTAAAGAATATTTGAAAAATTCTTGAAAGTCAATTGGGAAAAGTTAACTAGTGGGAGCAAAATCATAAATCTAAAAACCATTTTCTATTTTGCATGTATAAACAACAACACTCTTTTACCTTTATTTCTAGGTTTTAGTATTTTAGCAAACTTTTATTTATGTTTTTCTATTCTCGATTGTTAAAACCAAATTATGACTGTTACCTTTTGAGAAACGTTCTCAAGTAGGGTTAAGCAATTTTAATCCCTTAAGAATAAGCAATGACTCGAGCAACCTCGTTATAGTAGTTAGAGACAATGAGACTACATATTTGATGAAGTGCTCCAAGACTTTAATTATTAATGGAAAAAAACAGAAGCGAAGTGATATGATTAAATCTCTTGAAAGTTTCAACGAATTAATCATATATTGAATACGACGTTGTCCAATGGGTCATTTTGTCATACGATGACTATCAATTGAAACATTAGATGTGTTGAATGCGAATGACCACAACCAATTTTAGAGAGGTTAGCTAGTCATTCTATCAACAAAATAAAAGAAATCAACAATAAAAGATAACATGAATCAAGATCGAAAGGTAGAAATCGAGATTATCAAAAACGGAAGTCGAAGAACACCGGAACGAAAACAAAATCCAAAGTGATCTAGCAATAGCCAAGTAGCATCGATCTTTGAATTACACAAAATATGTTAGGAAATCTAAGCGGGAACGCAGCGGAATTCAAAATTTTATTTTCTTTTAACCAGGATCGACTTCGTTTAAACAGCAAGCATAAAAGAAGTAGACGGTGAATACCTTGCTTGATCTAAAAGATCGACGCTTTGACCGTCTGGAGGAGAGTAGTGGTGCATGGAGCCGCCTGCGTTTGGCCTCTACCATTTAGTCCACACGAACAACCCGCCGGAACCCATCATTGGATTGCTACTAGAAAAATCCGGTTGCTAGACCGACATTTTCTCTCTAAACTCTCTAAGAAGCTCTCTATTTTTCATAAGAACTATTAGCTCTTGGAATTATGTTATACAAAAGAGCTAGCCAACCCCTTTCATATATAGGGTGAGTGGCGCCACTTATGTCTCTCAATCTGATTGGGATTAGCTTCCTAGTAGATTGAGGAGAAAGAAAACATTTTCCTAATAAAATAAGAAAAATCCCTTTGATTAATTTATCTTGTTAATATTCAATATCTTATATTAAATATTTTTCCTAAGATATATATTGACAATATCTTATATTGAATATATCTTTATCTTATTACCATAAATCTATTTTCCAAAAATCAATTAATATCCAATATTAATATTATGGTAATCTTATTAATTAAATTGCACAAACCAAATATATCCTATACACTAGTTATTGGCACCACCTTTAGCCCAAGATTTGGCATCCGGAATATATTTTAATTAATATAATACTATGATTAATTAATTTTTAAAAAACATGTCTATCATATATATATATATATATATATATATATATATATATATATATATATATATATATTTAACGCATACATACATTATCTCGTATATTTAATTAATCAACATAATTAATATCTTGTATTTAATTTATTCATAATAAATAAATACCACCATATTAATTTACCACTATAACCTTTATAGTCGTGAGATAAATTCCTCCTTATTTGGTCATCAACTATAATCGCATTTTAATCCGACTCGATATTCATATGTGTGTGACCCGATTGGCTTCCGAATATGGCCGTAGACACAAAGTGCAAATTACTTAAATTGCCCTTCATACCTATCGACATGAGGATAGCGTCTACAGCAACACACCGTGACCTTCAATCATCGGAAGAGTCAAATGCAATGACTACTACCTTTCATGTGAAACAATTACCGTATAAATAGAATCTTATCATTTGTAATAATATCCATACGGTCGTAAGTCGAGTGTCAAACATCAACGAATCGTATCTTATAATCTGGATATCATGCTCTTTCAAGTAACTCATTTACTTCCACTTTGCAAAGATTCACGAAAGAGTCGACATTTCTTATAAGAAGGCCCTTTCGGATATTCACCCATACTGATAGAGTACGTGATTTCCAGACGACCAAACATGTATACTCCACATGCTTCAGTATCATATACAATCACTACCGCATGATCGCCCCATGGCTAGGGGAAACCTCAATAGCGTCAAAGCATGACAATCCACACCGTTATGCCATGAGACTCGGTCCTAAGGATAATTACACAACCGCCACATTCGTGACACTTAACGAGTGTAAGTGGGTCGATCTTATGTATGCATTCTCTAATACACGCCCACGCATGGTACAAGTGTCTATACACTTCGATAGACGTGATCTATCCATGCCCTTAAAGCAGAAGACATCTAATACGTGCAGCTTTGTTTATACTATCAATGCCCTGTTTAATAGTACATCACTAGAGACATTTAAATATTAAACTTATTAAAGTGATTAGAGATCTCATCAACCATAATCGCTTTATCATGGTTTCTCTATCACGATTTAATACTAAATGCGTTATCATATAACAATTGTAATTGGTTCTTTAAAAGAACATATATATATAACAACAGAGAAAAGTCATTTAATATATGAATAAACATAATGAAATAGTAGAAATGATCCAACCCGGTCGGATCCGGTCCAACCCGATTGGGTTTAGGACATTATTACAACACTCTCCCACTTGGCCTAAAACCAATCACTCACACACACAAGACCAAGTTGAAACACAAGAATCTCATGCAATATACTCGCAGACCCATTTCTAGCCGTGAACGGATCGCTATCCATGGGGACTCGGACTATCTTCATATCACGCTCAATATGACCAAGTCAAAGAAACCGTCTCAACACACACATGAATCTCCGACGAGACCCACGGTCCTTGCTTCAAGCAATGAATCCACTTACTATATCGGTATATAGAAAGGTGGAAGAACCGTACAAGGTTCATAAATGAACCTCATAGACTCATGTACTGCTCCCGCTGTGCCTCCAAGGGCACTACTGTGCTTTGGCTAAGTTGAGAATTTACAGTGACCCATAGCTAAGAACACTTCCAGCTCACTGTATCACTTAATCAAAGTGACTGCAAACCTAGACTGTAGCTCCCACTCGCCTTCATAAGACTCAGGATATACGTATGTAAAAAAATATTTATCTAATTCCATGTTTCGATAAACTAGGAAACCATCCTTAACTCGTTTAAGGGTATTCTCGACATTCACCAGATTTACTTTCATTCTTGCTCATGACTCTTCATGGACTATGAACATATGGCATCACTTTTATGAAGGTTCCTATCGCAGTAGCAAAGGAAACCTTCCATAAGCATCATCTTTCACCTTATCTTTAGGACCAACGTCCTAACATAGATAGATCTTGAGAACACCGGCTAGTAGTATCTCCTGTCGTGATCTATGCTAAACTCTTTTAGCATCACATCTATATAGGTAAACTATAAACCAACAGCAGTTAAATCTATCACTATAGATTCTTATTTCTAAAATAAGAACTGCTAATCCAAGTGCTTTCGGTAAAGATCTTGAACTACCAAACATTAATTGATTGTGACATGGGGTGATGATTCCCAGAGAGATACCAAAACCTTACTCAAAAATCATAACACACTCCCACTATCCATCTTGCACATTGGGCATATCCCTTCTTTTGACTAAATCAAACTCCTTTGATTATCAAACAAAGAAATCGTCTAGAGAAACTTGTTTGAGTCCATAAATGGATCTCGTGGGCTCACATATCATGTTATTGTCTATGAACATCGGGTTGTTTGCCCAACGTCTTCAATACTATCATATAGCCATGATACGAAGTTATAACAAGCATAGTTGAATAGAATCTGGGCTCATTTGCAAAGATAAAGATAATTACAAGGTTTACACCCGTTCCTTCACCGTCACTATATCCTTATGGTAATCATATTACCATCCACGTCGACCTTTCAGGACATTCCTCTATGTGAGACAGACTAGGTTCACGACTGGTTTGTCACCGATGGGAAATCTAATTCGAGATATTATGGCTCCTGGCCATTTCTCTCAATCTTTCCTTTCAAACATTCCTTCATAAGTTGTGAGATATTCATTCTTCAAGATGAACATACCAGCAGCCTTTTCAGGCTTAAGGTTATCCACAGACTTACAGAACTTTTGTGTCCACTGAGCAGTGTTCTACACCTCGTCATTAAACGGCGTCTGCTCATGTTCCAATGGTTGAATATATCTTTGTGGTTCTCAAACTCTTTTGAGATCTTATTTACTCCCACTGTCTTTTTGGAAGAGATACTTCCTCTAGAAGATAGCATGTTTGGAGACAAACACCTTTTGCTCCGCAGACGAGTAAATAATATCTAGCGTACTTGCTAAGATATTCTACAAAGTTGCATATGTCGTACTAGGCTCCAAGCCTTTCTGACTTTGCCTATGACACCTTCAAATCATCGGTTAAGATAGATTCGACATTATCCCCTTCCATATCTAATATGGAATTTATTCAACCTTTATTCTTTGGGACTCGGTTAAGTATAAGGGCACTATCCCGAAACGGGTAAGGGATACTTCGCATGGCTTGTGCCACGCCTTTATCATATAAAGTGTTGTTTCCATTTTAGGAACACAATCTAATTGCGTATCCCAAAGATGGTATCCTTCAAGGGAGAATCTGATTCTATTTCAGACAACTTCTGAAACACCCTTCAGGTATTAATTACTTCAATCCAATTGAAGATTAATTCCTAAATAGCTCATCAATCTCATATTCGTGCTAGCTCAAACTTTTCGGGCTTTCCAATTGTTTTACTTCACCAAGTACATTTAAATATTTCTAAAAATAGTCATAGAGATTAATAAACAATTATATGTGGCATTAATTATCATAAGCCAACAAGCATCGGTATGCTTAGGCTTTAGGCAATTTTTTCTAGAATTTATAACCTTTTCATAAAAAGGGTATTTTAGTCATCTTTAGATAAGATACGCATTACCCACATGATTCATAACCACGTGGTTCAGACATCATCAGAATGACATTTGATTATACGATTCTCTTCCACAAAGACTATGTCTAGAACAACCACAAAATATCAAGGATAACAACCATATAAATATTTAGTTGAGATTTCATCACATATATCAACTATATAGTGACACCAATCTAGTATGTCAGATTCAGTGACCTTTCAACTTTATCGGAATAACATTTATTCCTTACAATTGAATATGTCTACTAAATCCTAACAAATAACCTAACTTGTGTTCTTCATAAGAACTAGAACACAATAACACTTATTTAGTTCCTTTATCAATTTACTAGACTTAGAATACAAAACCGAAAATGTCGCAACGTTTGCTTCACTTTTCGGATCTTGGTGTATTTAATCTTTCTAATTCAATCACACTCGTAAGATATCATATATCTAAGAGTTGAGGAGTTGACTTGAACTTAAATAGATTTATCTCAACACACTTGCCTAGAATAGAAACTTCAATAACTTCTGTATTTAAGCACATGCCCTAACTTTCCTTTTTAATCCTTTAAGCACTTGTAAATATTTCTTAGTGTAGTTTTCATAAGACTTAAGAAAGATCACAAGAGCTATGTCTTTAATTTCCTTTCTTAAAGAAAATCTAAAGTTTATTAAATAGTTTATTTAATCTTTTGAATCGTATTCAAAACATTAACTATTTAATTAACCTTTAAGCAATGATTAAAGAATTAATTCGATACTTAAATCTTACGATCTTGAAAACAACTTTTCCAAAATTCGGTGTGGTCATTCTTATCCAACGTTTGAATTAATTGTCATCGTATGACCGAATGATCATATTTGATCGTATCCAATGCATGATTAATTCGTTGAAGCTTATTTCAAATGATTTAATCATATCATGAGTTTCCGTTCTCATTAATAATTAAACTCTTGTTGCACTCCATCAAATATTTAGTCTCCTTGTCTCTAACTACTATAACGGGGTTGCTCATATCATTGCTTATTTAAAAGGATTAAAATTACTTAACCATATTTGAGAACGTTTCTCAAAAGGTTACAGTCATAATTTGGTTTTACTAATCGAGAATAAAAACATAAATATAAAAGTTTGCTAAAAACTACAACATAAAAAATAAAGATAAAAGAGTGTTGTTGTTTATACATGCAAAATCAAAGATGGTCTTTGGGATTATGATTTTGCTCCCACAAGTCAACTACTCCTAATTGACTTGCAAGAATTATCCAAAATTCTTTAGTAGCTGGAATCCTATCTAGTTGACTCAATCCTCGACGTGGGCCGATCGACCGGGTCAATTTCGACGGGTAGGTACTTCTTACCAATCGCGTCCAACGCGACTTCCAGTGGTTTGACTAGTCAACTCTTTGACAATTCACATCATCTATGTGATAGTCAATCTTATGTCTCTAAAGTCAGACGGTCCTGACGTGGGTCAATCACCGCAAGATTCTTAGTCGAGTCTTAACCCAAGTATTCATGAGATCTCATAACGATCATATCTCGATAATGACGATATACCGAGGTAGGCCAACTCACGACGTGGGCGATCAGTTGATCCGAACAATGGCTCTTCACCGTCACAATAATATTAGGAGACATATTAAAACTCGATTTTTGGTGTTGGAGTAATTTTAAATTAATTCACTTAATTAATTTCGAATTAATTCTCTTAATTAATTTATTATGGTCTCATCAAGTATATATATCTCTATAGACATACGTCCTATACATTCATCTTGATCGTGCATAGTTGTGCATCTATCGTATCATATAAAATAAATACAAGCACAAAATAAATAAATGCGAAAAGTAACCGGTATGATCATGGACTTTTCCTAGGTGCGGTTTCGAATACAAACTGACGAAACAGTGGGTCACATTCTAAAGGTATCTGCAACCGCCAATAAGATCTTTAATGCTCCATTCTCCAATGGGATCTTTATTTTCGTCTTTCTTTGGTCTTCATCTTCCGCTCCATTCTTGTTACATTTAATTCTATCTAATAAAATAAATACACCCACCGCACACGGGGGGAGCTAACGGGAATGGGATAAATGCATAAAATAAACTTGTTCACGTTCTTCATAACGGTCTAGTACAATTTTAAAACCAACAGAAAAATTAGATCATTCACATCTATCCTATCGTTCGAGTCCATGATCAATCGGGGTCCATATAATCATATTATATCTACTATATCTAATCAATACAATAATATCTTAGGAAAAACATAAATTGACATTTAACTACGTGCGTCTTAATTAATTGATTAATGTTTAATCAATCAAATAATTTTATCCAATCAATTAACTAATTAACATTTAATTAATTAATGATTTTAATCGAAATAAAATTAACGATTAATTTTAAACCGATTTCAATTTTAATTTTAATCAATTAGAACTATTCCCAAAAATAAATCAAAATTAAAATTAGGTCTCTTTTGTTTCTTTTCTTTTGATTCCTAATTAAAAAGGATGTATTTGGTTTCCTAAACCAAAAGATCTCTGGCCCTTTCCAAAATCAAAATTTTGAAAAAGGCACGAGCTAAGTCTTTCCCAAAATCAAATATTTAGAAAGGGCCTAGGCCCTTCCAAACAAAGTTTGGAAATGCCATTATTATTTTAATATCATGTGACATCCCAATGACCAAAACTATTTGAACCATTAGTTATCCATATGACACAAATAAACAAATGAGATATTAATCACAACTATGAACCATATAGAAACACAAAATACACAAAATAAAAAACCGGGGACCACTGCATCATGCCAGCAGCCGCCGGCAGCCCAGAGGGCGCTGCCGCCGCCGGAGATCACATGGTGGTGGTGCCGCCGCCGATCGACCGAGCACCACCATGGCAGACCCCCCCTATTTTTTTCTTTTCATGTAGCATTTTTGCGAATAAAAAATCTTTCAACATTTAATTACGTGATTTAAACGATAAAATTAACTACGCAAATTAACATGCTTATTGCTTAAGCTCGAAACTGGCTCCGATACCACTGTTAGGAAATCTACGCGGGAACGCAGCGGAATTCAAAATTTTATTTCCTTTTAACCAGGATCGACTTCGTTTAAACAACAAGCATAAAAGAAGTAGACAGTGAATACCTTGCTTGATCTAAAAGATCGACGCTTTGACCGTCTAAGGAGAGTAGTGGTGCATGGAGCCGCCCAAGCGTTTGGCCTCTACCGCTAGTCCACACGAACAACCCGCCGGAATCCACTATTGGATTGCTACTAGAAAAATCCGATTGCTTGACCGACCTTTTCTCTCTCTCTAAACTCTCTCTAAGAAGCTCTCTATTTTTCACAAGTACTATTAGCTCTTGGAATCACACAGACAAAAGAGCTAGCCAACCCCTTTCTTATAAAGGGTGAGTGGCGCCACTTATGTCTCTCAACTGATTGGGATTAGCTTCCTAGTAGATTGAGGAGAAAGAAAACATTTTCCTAATAAAATAAGGAAAATCCCTTTGATTGATTTATCTCATTAATATTCAATATCTTATATTAAATATTTTTCCTAAGATATATATTGAATATATCTTTATCTTATTACCAAAAATCTATTTTCTAAAAATCAATTAATATCTAATATTAATATTATGGTAATCTTATTAATTAAATTGCATAAACCAAATGTATCCTATACACTAGTTATTGGCGCCACCTTTAGCCAAGGATTTGACATCCGAATATTCTTTAATTAATATAACACTATGATTAATTAATTTTCAAAATACATGTATATATATATATATATATATATATATATATATATATATATATATATATATATATATATATATATATATATATATATATATATCACCTACACATACATTATGTGTATATTTAATTAATCAACATAATTAATATTTTGTATTTAATTTATTCATAATAAATAAATACCTCATATTAATTTACCACTATAACCTTTATAGTCGTGAGATAAATTCCTTCATTATTTGGTCATCAACTATAACCGCATTTTAATCCGACTCAATGTTCATATGTGTGTGACCCGATAGGCTTCCGAATATGTTGGCCGTAGACACAAAGTGCAAATTACTTAAATTGCCCTTCATACCTAACGATCACGGGATAGCGCGTCACAGCAACACACCGTGACCCCAATCATCGGAAGAGTCAAATGCAATGACTACTACCTTTCATGTGAAAGCGATTTACGTGTAAATAGAATCCTATCGATGTAATAATATCTATACGGTCGTAAGTCGAGTGTCAAACATCAACGACCATATCTTATAATCTGGATATCACGCCTCTCAAGTAACTCATTTACTTCCACTTTGCAAAGATTCACGAAAGTAAGACATTCCTTATATAAAAGGCCCTTTCGGATATTCACGTCTACTGATAGGGTACGCGATTTCCAGACGACCAAACATCTATACTCTGTATGCTTCAGTAACACACCCAATCACTACCACTTGATCTCCCCATGGCTAGGGGAAACCTCAATAGCTTCAAAGCATGACAATCCACACCGTGATGCCATGTAAACTCCGGTCCTAAGGATAATTACACAACCGCCACATTGTGTGACACTTAACAATGTAAGTGGGTCACTCTAACGTACGCATTCTCTAATACACGTCCACGTACAGTCCAAGTGTCTCTACACTTCGATATACGAGATCTATCCCTGATCTTAAAGACAGAAGACATCTAATACGTGCTAGCCTATTTATACTATCAATCCCCTGTTTAATAGTACATCAGCCTAGAGACATATAAGTATCAAACTTATTAAAGTGATTAGAGATCTCATCAACCATAATCGCCTATCATGGTTTCTCTATCACAGTTTAATACTAAGGACGTTATCATATAACAATTCACAATTGGTTCTTTAAAAAAACATATACATGACAACAGAAAAGCCATTTAATATAGTATAAACATAAAGAAATAGTAGAAATGATTCGACCCGGTCGGATCCGGTCCAACCCGATTGGGTTTAGGACACTATTTCAACAAAATAAACTTAATCTAAACTAATTATTTACAATATATAAGTTAAACTAAGACAAAAAAAGTGAAAAGCTGCATAAATGGGTCGAAGGAGATGGTGAGGATATGACCTAATGTCAAAATGGGGGTATTTATAGGTGGAGGGTGCAAGTGGGTGTTAAGGTCGGTAGGTGCACACCTGTCGAAATGGTAGGTGTGCACCTACCAAGTATGCAAAATTCCCCACTCTCAGCACTGGTAGGTGTGCACCTACCAAGTGCTCTGGTTAAGGGTGTCTCTGTACTTGTAGGTGTGCACCTACCATATCGTTAGGTGTCCACCTGCTGACACATCTTTAGTAAATCAACCATATCTTTGTGTGTAGACCTCCAAATCAAGTGATTCAAAATGTATTGGAAATATTATTGCATTGTCTACAACTTTCATGAAGATTTCCAGCCCATAAAATGCCTCTCAATTGGACCAAAATGCAGATCAAGTGAAGGTAGGGTGAAAACATGAACGAGTTTTGGTCCGTTTGAACGTTTAAGCTTCGGGCACACACTCCAACCCCCATATCTCACCTTCCGGACATCTCGAACACCTAATACATGTACAAAATCACAAAAAAACACCACGTATAACCCCTACAGGACACTAGGGTGACCGAGAATGCATCAAAACACCTAAAACATCGAGATTTTCACATTACGTCCTAGGTCTCGTAAATACAAACCATGGTGTAAAATACATCAAAACACAACCAAATGTCTCCGGAAACATATAAAACGAGGTATAAACGGGGTTTAATCACATAGAAAATGATAGCCAATTTGACTCTCATCGGTTTTCAAACTCACAAATTCCCTATATGGACTTAAACAAGCTAGTAGACAGTGGAATTCAAAACTAACATAAGCATTGAAAGAGATAGGGTTCATCCAATCACCACATGATCACAGTCTGTTTACAAGGGGTACAGACAACGACTTCATAGCTCTACTTGTTTATGTAGATGATATAATAGCCATAAGCTCTTCTATGGCACCAATTGATGAGGTTAAGCAAGTCCTTCATAACAAGTTTCAAATAAAAAACATTGGGGATTTGAGATCTTTTCTGGGAGTTGAAGTGGCCAGATCAGATAAAGGAATCTACATCAACCAAAGAAAATATACTTTGAACCTGTTGGAAGAATATGGATTTCTGGAGGCTAAACCTATAAGCACACCACTGCATTCCAAACAGAAACTAACAGCTGGAGATTCTGAGTTATTAGTAGACAATACCCTATATAGGACAATTGTTGGAAAGCTGATATATTTGTCATTCACAAGACCTGACATAGCATATGATATACAACAACTGAGTCAATTCCAATCCCATCCTACAATAAACCACATGCAAGCTGCACAAAGGGTTCTAAGATACCTAAAAGGTAATCTTGGCCAAGGTATACTATTTGAAGCATACAACGATCTAACCCTCAAGGGTACACAGACTCAGATTGGGCAGGGTGTGAAGATTCCAGAAAGTCAATTTTAGGTTACATAATGTTCCTTGGCACAACACCAATTTCATTGAAGTCCAAGAAACAAAGTATTGTAGCCAAAAGTTCCTCTGAGGCAGAATATAGAGAAATCACCAATGCTACATGTGATCTTCAATGGCTTGTCTACATCATGAAAGACCTACAGATACCTGTTTCATTACCTATACTATTGTTTTGTGACAATGCAAGTGCAATTCACATAGCCAAGAACCCCATATTTCATGAGAGGACCAAACACATTGAACTTGATTGCCACATCACTAGGGCAAAAGTAAAAGCAGGATTCTTAAGGCTCATGGCTGTCAGAACAACCAATCAACGGGCAGACATCATGACAAAACCTCTAGATGCACCTCTGTTCACATACTTTCTATCCAAATTGGGAACATATTCTATCTTCCTGCCATCACAATCCTAAAAACAGATCCTACAACTATTGGAGTTAAGACACATCATCAAGTTCAAGCTTCACATCACCCTTCAGCTTGAGGGGGGTATTGGAGTTAAGACATCATCAAGTTCAAGTTCATCAAGTGTGTACACTCTTCAAAAGTTAGTTAGGAGACTGTTAAAGGAGGTTATTGGCGGTTACCACCAAGAAGCTAGATACTGAGGTTCTATATAAGCCTCACTAGGCATAGGATTAAGTTAAGAGTTCAGTTTTATTAGTTTTACATAAATGAATAATGTACCCCTTCTTTAGCTTTCCCTTTGATTGAATACATCAATCTTCTCCATTGTATTTTTCGATTATCAATAAAAGTTTTTGTGTTTTCTACTGGTGATCATCAAGAAAATCGTTAATCTAGTAGTTTAGTGATGAGAGTCAACTTTACTATGCTCCAAAGGCATGTTTCAATCCCTTTACGGCACTTTTGGTTCATTCCGGATAGTTTTAGATCTTATTTAGGGCAAAAATCGCATTACACGTCCACTATGAGGTAAACCATCAAATAGATGGAAAATCTCACATTTTCACGATGTTTTGGCCCTTTACGAGCCATATGTTTCTTGCGGAATTACGCTCGGTATGTTGTTTGGTATTTGAAATGCGTGAAATAGGTGACTCAGATACCCGGAAGTTGAGGCATGAGGCTTAGAAAGATGAAACCGAAGCTCGAGGATGGAAAAGTTGAAGAAAAAGCTTAAATTCACAACTCTGCATTCCTGGTACTTACGAAGTCATCTTGGTGGTCACGTAACTCACCATATGTTGGGCGGAGATGTCACAGAAATCTCGGTAGTTACCAGACTAATCTGGGTACTTACCGAGATTACTGCAAAATGGATACCTGCATTTTTTTTAGATGAAAAACAAAGTTTTTTCTCACCCAATTCCACACACACTCTCTTAGACACTCCTCTACCCTTTTAGGTCGAAATTTCCCCCTCTCTCCCTTAGATTAGCTCTTCTTTCACTCTTTTCTCTTAGATTAAACACAATTTAGCTTAGATTCATGCTCTCTTTGTTGGATTTTTGCATTTTGGATCTCCTTCTCCACCAAGTGTCATGGGTATTGATGGAGCTTGATGTAATCACAACTTCTCTGTGATTTTGGTAATTAATAGCATCTCTCTTCTTGTTTTATGGTTTTAATCCTTTCCTTGATTGTTATTTCTTGTTTTGTGATGAGTAGCTAAACATCTCATAGTCAAATCATGTGAAAATTGAAGAAATCACCCTCTAATTGATGAAATTGGGAATGGGTAGTGTTTAATTGTTGTTATATTGACGAATTCATGTCTTAAAACTTGTTATCAATGCTTGAATTAGCTTGTACACCTAGTTCATGAACTCACACACCACTTTTATAAATGTATGTTTAGGAAGTGTGGAAAAAGGGTTTTAAGATCGTTATTTACAATTGGTCGAGTTGTTTAGATCAATTGGGTAACGAGGTTTGTCGGTGTAAATCGAGCGGCTCTAGTTCTTAATCTTGTTTGGTCGATTAAATCCTTAAAGGCGGACTATTGAACTGGGCAAAGGGTGCTAGGTTGTTGTATGGCGCCCGAGATTATCTTAGGAGTTTGCACCCATGAATGAGTCAATATAAGTTTTAGGATGGTTGGTTGGTAAAGCTCGTTCCGAGATAGTCAATTAAAGGGGAGAGTATTCAGTTGGATCATGATTTGGCTATGTTTCTTTCTCTCTTTAGTATCCTTAGTTTATATTTCGTTTTAGTGTAATTGAACTTAGTTTCGTTTCGTTTTAGTTTATATTTCGTTTCTGACTCTTTGGTTTCTTTTAAAATGCTTATTTTGCTCGAGGGCGAGCAAACGCTAAGTGGGGGGTGGTTGATGAGAGTCAACTTCACTATGCTCGTGCATGTTTTAACCTCATTTATGACACTTTTGGCTTGTATTGGGTAGTTTTAGACCATTTATAGGGCAAAATGCATCGCACACTCACTTTGAGGCAAACCGTCAAATAGATGAAAAACCTCACCATTTTACGATGTTTTTGACCCTTTTCGAGCCCTATGTTTCTTATGGAATTACGCTCGGTATGTTGTTTGGCATGTGAAATGCAGGAAATAGGTGACTCGATATACCGGGAGTTGAGGCATGAGGCTTAGAAAGACGAAACCGAAGCTCGGGGATGGAAAAGTTAAAGAAAAGCTTAAATTTACAACTCTGCATTCTGGTACTTACCGGATCCATCTTGGTGGTTACAGAACTCACCACATTTTGGACGGGATGTACTGAAATCTCGGTTGTTACTGTGACTATTCAGGTACTTACTAGATTTCTGCAGAATTGATAGTTGCGTTTTATAGAGCAAAAGCATTTTTTTTTCCTCACGAATTCCACACACACACTCTTAGACACTCTCTCTACCCTTTTAGGTCGAAATTTCCCATCTCTCCCTTAGATTAGCTCTTCTTTCACTCTTTTCTCTTAGATTAAACACAATTTAGCTTAGATTCAAGCTCTCTTTGTTGGATTTTTGCATTTTGGATCTCTGCTCCACCAAGTGACATGGGTGTTGATGGAGCTTGATGTAATCACAACTTCCCTGTGATTTTGGTAATTAATAGCATCTCTCTTCTTGTTTTATGGCTTTAATCCTTTCCTTGATTGTCATTTCTTGTTTTGTGATGAGTAGCTAAACATCTTATAATCAAATCATGTGAAATTTGGTGAAATCACCCTTTGGGTGATGAAATTGGGAGTGTGTAGTGCTTTTTATTGTTTAATCTTGCTTGTTTCACGTCTTAGAACTTATTATAACATCGCTAGATTAGATTGATCACCTAATTTAGTATTCTCACATACCAATCTTACATATGTATTTTGCGGGAGGTATGAGAAAGGGGTTCTAAGATCGCGGCGTGGACTCGGCTTAGTCGTTAAGACCGAGCCCAATGCGAGGTTACTCATTTTAACGTTTAAGCGGCTACAAGTGCATAACATGTCTTGTTAGTGAATCTTCTTTAGGGAAGGGTAGTTAGCATGGCATAAGGTGTTAGGAGAGAGTCGTTTGAGACCTTAGCACGGAATTAGGAGCACGCACCCGTGAAATTGATTGCGAGAGTTCTTTTGTTATAATGCACACTCCCGGTTTTGTCTACCCTTAGGGTTGAAACTAGCTACTTTGATCATGGTTCGACTATGTCCCTAAATCTATCTTTAAAACCTAGTCGTTTAATCTTCTTTCTCTCTTTTTATCTTTAGACTCGTTAGTAAGAATCACTTTAGTGTCGTTGTAGTAAACAAACACTTTAAAAACATTGATCACCTAGACTAAGTAACACGTTCGCTTTGGTACTCACGAACACTTTTCCTTGGGTTCGACTCGACTCACTGTAGCTATTCTAAAGAATCGGACCCGTATAATCTGCGGTTAGAGAGTTAATTTGCCCATGGTTTCGAGTCTTTATAAATTGTTTTTGAAGGGTGAATTTAGCCTCGATCATTTAGTTCATTGAAATCTTCAGAAGGGAGAATTATTCGACCTGAATATACATGCCGATATTCGACACACACAATAAAACATGAATTTTTACAAACCATTGATATCATATGTCCGTTGCGAGTATTTTTATTTTTCACTGAACAGTTCGAAATTGAATAATCCGCGTATAATTTATGAATTTACTAACTACAGTATCACGCCAAAGATAAATTGCAGAAAAGAGATGTTACATGAGAAATCATAATTAAATAAGAAAGTTAACAACGGTCGGTTTGAGAATTTCACATTTTTTTAAAGTTATTATCCGTTTAATACTCAGGTAGTAATTCTATAGTTTGAAAAAATGGATTAATGTCATTAAATTTTAAGACCAAAGTTACAACAAAGTTTAAAAAATTAATACAATAGTTATAAAGCAAAATGAAAATGATTGCATTAATGATAAATTTAAAAGTAAGTCGATGAAAGAGGTACTAATAATAAATATTTATATTGGACAAATGTTCAAAAAGACACATATTAGTCTTAATTAGAAAAATAAGACACTAATGAATCTTATTTAGTTGTAAGGACACAAAATTAATACATAGACCAAACTACTCTAATTTTGTTTTTTTTTTTAAATGTTTTTTTTCCCTTTTTCTGGGTGATTTTTTTTTTGCCGTTTTTTTCTGGGTTTTTTTTTTGGCTTTTTTTTTTCCCGATGACCACCTCGATTCATTGACCACCTTGATGCACTGATACCCCGATGTAGAGACGCCTCGATGAAGTGACACCGCGATGCATTGACCACCCCAGATCCATTGACCACTTCGATGCAGTGGCCACCTCCGATGCAGAGACACCGCGATGCAGTGACCACTCCGATGCAGAGACACCGCGATGCAATGACCACCCACGATGCAGTGACCACCCGCGATGCAGAGACATCGCGATGTTATAACATTTGACGATGCAGATACACTGCGATGAAGTGACACCGTGATGCAGAGACATCGCGATAAAGAGACACCGCGACGCAGAGAAACTGTGATGAAGTGACACCGTGATTAAGTGACACTGCGATGCAATGACCACCCCCGATGCAGTGACCACCCCCAATGCAGAGACACCCCCGATGCAGAGACACCGCGATGCATTGACCACCCCCGATGCATTGACACCGCGATGCATTCACCTCCGCGATGCAGTGACCACCCCAATGCATTGACCACCGCGATGCCGTGACCACCCCGATGCAGTGACCACCTCCAATACAGTGACCATCGTGATGCATTGGCCACCTCAGATCTATTGACCACCGTGATGCAGTGGCCACCCCCGATGCAGAGACACCGCGATGCATTGACCACCTCGGATCTATTGACCACCGCGATGCAGTGGCCATCCCCAATGCAGTGACCACCCCCGATGCAGAGACACCGCGATGCAGTGACCACCCCCCGATGCAGAGACACCGCGATGCAGAGACCACCACGATGCATTGACCGCCGTAATGCATTGACCACCACGATGCATTGACCCCCGCGATGCATTGACCACCCGATGCATTGACCACCGCGATGTAGAGACATCGCGATAAAATGACACCACGATGTAGAGACACGCGATGAAGTGACACCGCAATACAGAGACGCCGCGATGCAGTGAAACATATAGCAGTACATTTTTTCTATTTTTCTTGAGTTATTTAATTTGAATTTGATATATGCATTTCTAGTCTTTTAGCACATATGTGGATTATTCTGGGGTAAAAATAACACTTGCAACCCCATGCCCATAGTAAATAAATTGTAGAGTCAAACCCTCTCAAAAAAGATGTTTTGCTTCCCAAAAAAACAAATGTTTCATATATTTGAATATGAAGAATTGTACAACCATCTATTTTACCTGTACCCGCTGCACAATATTAAAATATTTAAAGTTAAAAAAAAGATTCAAGAAGATTACAATATTTATCAATTCTCAAAGGGATGTGGCATTTCTAGAAGTACATAACTCAAAATGAAAGGTCAGAAATGTCATCCAATAGGTACAGGGTCTATATGGACAGCTGCATTCGCATCACAAGGGACAGCAACATTTCTCTTCTTCTTGTTGTCATTTAGCACCTGTACAACAAGATCCCCAGCAACAACACAACCAATTGGAGCAGGATGAGGCTGTGTACAGCAGAAGCATCCGCAAGAGCGGACATAAAAAATTGTAGTGTTAACTATTTACAGTTGCAGACAAGGTTTCAACAAAGATTCAAGAATTCGTATGTACCTTCACCCTTTTAACTAGATCTTTCGCGGCAAGATCATTCTTAAAATGATCACGAACAGGTTGCTCTTGATTGGTCGGGTCAGATATAATTGCTCGTTATTCCTCCATTACAGAACTCCACAATTTGAAAAAGAAGAAGCACAAACAATGACCACTGCAGCCACATTTTCCCACTACCAAATCTCTGCACAAATTTTACAAAACTACCCAATATGTGTACCAAAATGTGTATGCAGTGACATCAATGTCACTGCATTGTCAATGTGAGGAAGAGCAAACAAAAATGATTGACGATGCAGTGACATGTGAAAATGGAATGACATTTATAAACACAATGACATGTGAAGGGGCACTTCAAGTGCTTTTCCCTTTAAGATGTAGACCTACGGTGGAAAAGTGTGTTGTGTCACAACCATCACCACGGTTGAAAACATTTCCAACCAATTCATACATCTGGAGTTTCAAATGGATCTTCCTTCTTAGAAAAGATTAAGTTTTGGACATTGATGTTGAACCAAAAGCAAAGGGGCGGTCTGTAGCCATGTTGAACCAAAAGTTGTACCGGTAAGCTCCGAGTCGGAGACGATACGGCCGAGTCGGAGGTCAGTCGGCCAATACTTTGAACCATGTTCATCATCATCTATTAGTGACCTCTTCAAAAGCTCAATCAAATCCACACGTCCACTCTCACCACCTCCTTCATCGCTATATATTTTGAGTTGCTTGCCAAATCCACTATACAGTAGCCAATTAACTTAGTTTAACAACACCATAAATGTATTCAACATAGGCATAAAAAATACAAATTAAAACAATTGCAATCAAAACGAAGATGACACTGCATTTTGAGCATTTACAATAACAATGTTTTTGTATTTGACTATATCCCAGAACAAGGAGTATACATACATAGACAAGTTATACACAAAAATACACAGAAAAATACATACCATACATAAATATTTGTGAATAAAAGAAGGAAAAAATTACAACAGCCGAAGGATGGGATTTCGGGGGATGGGTCGGTCAAAATTTTCGGTGCCCCCATCACCCTTATCTGCCCCAGAACTACGAGTATTGTGTTCATATGCTCAAGAATACCATATATGGATGGTTTACCACAAGAAAAGGTGTGGAAATGCGTTATGTTGTGTAGAATCAACGGAGAGAGACTTAGGAAGATTGAAATGGACCCATTCTCCAATTTTACACATCTGCACAAAAATGAAAATGAAAAAGACCCCACAGCCTCTGTTTGGTACCTCAATTCCCTTCTCATCAAAAACAATTTCGATGAACGATAAGAAATCCACTCGCCCTACTTCTACACCCCATAAAATCAAAATGGGGAGTCGATTCATTCACCGGTTCAATTGGATATGGACTCATCTCCTGGCTCCGGTGGAGGAGAGGGCGGCGTTGTTAACTTTGGTGGTGGTCAAGCGGAAGAACGGTGGTGTCCATTCGAAGAAAGTGGGAAAATGAAAGGAGAATATTATTTGCACCACACCAAACTTACCGTTACACCACATTAAAATCCTTTTTTACTTGTTACCAATTCTTTTTTACTAACACCAAAGTATTATATTATCAATATTCACCCAATTTTTTTCAATTTACAAAACACTCCCCCTCCACCCACCACCACCCATTTCTACCATCTCCACCACCCCTCCAAAGTATTATATTATCCATCTCACCACCACCCATCTCACCACCACCACCCATTTCCACCCATTTCCACCATCTCCACCACCCCTCCAAAATTGCCCTCGATGAAATTTGTTTTTCAGTGTGGCCACTGGAAAAAACCCACAACCAACCACCACCCTTCCTCCTCTACAATCACCAAATCAAAACACCCACCAACACCCGCCACCACCATATTCCTCCATGTCCCCAATTTCGAATCAAGAAGGTTCAAAAAAGAAAAATAAAAAAAACAAACATTTGCTTTAAAATAAAAATAAAAAAACCACCGGCGAGTTGCCGGAGCAACCATGGCCGGACAATTCCACACTAGCAGCTCCAGATCAGAATCAAATCTTGAGCTCTGTGAACTCAAATAGCCGCTTTCTCCCCGTCCTTCCCAGGTGGCTCTCCTCCTCCTCCTCCTTGCATCGAAAGAGCCCGATGTCCATGAAATCCGGCTATAACCATCAAATTGCAGCACTTTTTTTTTCAATCGCCCAGATTGGTAAGAAATGGGGTTGATTTTGGAGCATTTTGGAGGTTGATTTAATGAGGAGATGAGTAAAGGGAGGACATGATGGAAGGAGAAGAAGGCGGTGTGTGAGGAAGGCTGTGGAGAGGAGAGGAGAGGGAGAGGGGCGGAGTTGCGATTTGGATGCTTGATTTATGGAAGTTGGGGTGGGTGGAGGAGGGAGGAAGAAGGGACGGGGTGAGGAGGAGGAGGAAGAAGGAGGAGTGGCAATTTGGAAGGGAGTAGTGAAGATAAATTAGGGTTTTAGGGGGTGTGTGGGATTGAGGACTAATTCGTAATAAAAAAGTTGGTGTGGAGATAGTTTAAAAGTGTGGTATGAAAGTAGAAGATGTGGTGTATAATATAAAGTGGTATAACGGTAGGTTTGACGTGGTGTGAATAATAACTCCCAAATGAAATTGATCGGTGTTAGTTTGAAGCAACGGGATGTTCAGAAATAATGAATATTTGGATGGGTAATTTTGTCCAAGCATTATTATTTTGTCCTTATAAACAAATACTCCCTCCGTTTCAATTTATACGGCGGATTGTCAAAATCACACATATTAAGAAGGTGAGTTATTGCATTAACTTTTACAATAAAATGCCTAGAATGTCCTTAGATATAATTAATGTGACCTTCTTTTTATATCTCTTAGTGTAGTAATTAAGGGTAAATCAAGTAAAAATACAATAAATGTTGCATTGGAAATTATCGCCTCACATAAAATGAAACAAAATTTTTTAAGAATCGCCTCATTTATTGTGGAGCGAAAGGAGTAAGATTTAAGTGTGACCTAAGTGCCTATTAAGTACTCAAACTAGTACTTATAAACAAATACTCAAATTTATAAACTGAATAGAATGTTTTATATTTGGAAAAAATATATTAAAAAATAAGCTACGTACCCATGGCATGCATATATAGTCTAAGTCTAGTGTTTTGAAATGAATAGTCTTTCATCTCCGTCTCACTTTGTTTGGGACTTATTACTTTTTAGGTGTCTCAAAATAAGTCCCATATCTAAAATTAGATTAAAAGTTGTCTCTTAACTACCTAAATTGCCCCTAATGAAGTCGGCTTTTTTTGGTTTTGTTTTTTTATACGTTGATTCCCTAGAAGACTCATTTACTTCTCGAGTATCAATTCTAGTGACCATTAATGAGACTATTCATATTACCAGGGTAGATGAAGTCTGTATTTTTTTAATTACGTATTCCCATTACCAGCAGAGATAATCATCCACGACTTATGCCACTCTTATTTAAATCTCACTTTAGCACTCATGTAGATGATTAAAAAAAAACCTTCAAAATGGATTTCATCGGCAATTCAAAATCAAAAGCGACTTATCGGAGGTGAAGTTGGATATCTTTGAAGATAATGATGAATTTGAGTTATTTCAGTCAACGAGTTTGAAGACATAGAGAGTAAATGGAAGAAAGCGATCCATGGCCGGGAAGATGAAGACACGGGAGGCGGAATGGAAGAAACCGATGTTGTGGGCAGATGGTTGGGACGATGAAGGCATCAATGATGATTTTTCTCTGCATATTAGAAGGGATTGAAAAGAGATTACACAAGATGACATGCTGAAAGGAATAAAATTGATTGAACACCAACATTCTAATTCGTCCTCCATCTCTTGTGGTGAATCGAAAGCAGCAAATAAAAGGATGAAACTGGATATCGATTTGAATACTCCTGCTAGTACTGGTTTTGATTTAAACAAGTTTCCCGAAGATGTGGAGGAATTTTTCGAACATCAAGAGAAGCAACAAATGGTCTTACCTATGTTGAAGATATATCTTCCAAATTACTTTTAAATGTGAAGTGGTGTTGTGGGATCTTAGATTGAGGAAGTTGATTTAGAAAACATGAATTTTGTCATTATGTTGTCTTATGTTACAGATAATTCTAATTTTGTCATTCAATTGTCTTATGAATTTTCCCAATTATTATCTGCACATCTCATGTGCTAAATTTTCAGAAAAGATAAAGCCCCTTTCATCCGGATCAAATGTTGTTATCCCACAAGTTTATTTGATAAGAAGCTTGGGTATTTTTGTATGGATTGTGGCTATGCTTTGCCCTCACACCAATTGGGTGAATTGCCTGAAGAAAAACTGGATTTATTGACAAATATGATACCCGGCCTACTGTTATTCACCTTATACAGAAAGGAAAAAGAAGAACGTGAAAGTACCCATAATTTTAGGAAATGGTATTGGACTGATTTTGTGAAATGGTATTTGTGAATTTTTAGGAGTAATAAATATTGGACTGATTTTATACAGAAAGGGAATTGATAAAATAGAAAGGGTAAAAATGGAAAAGCCTTATACTAGACAACACATTAAATGATGTTTTCTTAATTTTTATGAGTTCCCAAATGTCCCAAACAAAGTGAGACGGAGGGAGTAGTATTGATGTGAGAAACCGTTGGGCAATATTTTTGGCAGTTCCAAGTTCCAAAACATATAGCTAGCATTTGACTAGAGAAGTAACTTTATGAAGGGTAGTGGTGTGTAAATAAGAATTGAATGAAGGAGAAATAAACAACCCAACCCCTTGGCCTTCCCCAATTAATCCACCGGCCCACCCAATGTTTTAGTACAGCAGATATCAATGCATAGTCGTTAGAGGGCCTGATGGAGGAAATTAAGGGCAAAGAAAGAAATATAATTGAAACAAGTGGCATCCATGCATGCAGTAGTAGTGCATGTATGCACCATTGGACAAAATAAACCTCCCAACTCCCTTTAACATACACCTGTCATCCATGCACGTACCTGCAGCTACTGCTAGACTACTACTACTACTAGGCAGCTGCTAATTAATTAAAGGAAATTAATTAAATAAATAAAATCCAACAGCAATAATACTATATAATCAGCAGCATATATCCTAGCTAGCTCCAAGTGAAGTAGAATATTTCAATTAACCATGGGCGGTGTTGGTCGTCTGCCTTTCTCAAACCACCACCACCACAGCCACCAGTACCACAACAACAATATTAATATTGCTGCTGCTGCTGTAACTGAGAATGAACAGCAGCAGCAAGATGCAGGTGAATGCATAGTTCGGGAGCAAGATCGTTTCATGCCAATAGCGAATGTAATAAGGATAATGAGGAAGATCCTACCGCCTCATGCTAAAATCTCTGACGAAGCTAAAGAAACAATACAGGAATGTGTTTCTGAATACATAAGCTTTATAACTGGTGAAGCCAACGACCGTTGTCAAAGGAGCAGCGTAAGACCATTACTGCTGAGGATGTTCTTTGGGCTATGAGCAAGCTTGGTTTTGATGACTACATTGAGCCTCTCACTTTGTATCTCCATCGCTACCGTGAGTTTGACACTAACGGCGGCGGCGGCGGATCCTCCGGAGTTGTTGGTGGAGGCACCACCACCCTGCAGCAGCAGCAGCATTCAGTACTCATGTTCAAGAGAACTGCTGCAGCAGCGGCGGCTGTTGATCCTCCACCTGTAGGGGTGCAGCAGCAGCATGCCAATATAATGTATCCTCCTCCTGCTGCTGCATCCGGTCATCATGGACCAATTAGTGCTTTTCATTTGCACCCTGCTTCTGCTGCTTATGGTTCGTCGTCTATGCCTATGCCAACCATAGGATTTGTTGGAGGAGGACTGCACCGGCCACATCATCATCAACGTCGTCGTCATCCTTCGAATTCAAATGGAGGAGGAGGAGGTGCTTCCACATCCCAAGCACATGATCAGGCACCCATTAATTAATGGTTCTTCACATCACCTTTTTGCCCCAACCGGCCCCAAGGAGTAGTAATTCTTGTGGCCTGCCGCGCGCGGGGTATGCATGCATGCAAGTGGCTACTAATTAATTAATTTCTCTATGTTAATTTGCTTTTATCCTCACATCATCATCATGTGATTGTGAACAACAGATCTCTATTGATTGTGAACAACAGATCTCTATGCATTATATTGTTTGTGTTGTTGTTTGATAAAGATCCTTAATTGTTCAATCTATTGTGCATTTGATGCTTTTCATTTTATGTTATTATCTTTTTTTATTTTGGAAATGTCGTTAGTAATAATTTATGATGACTAATATAGAGTAAAAAATTATTCATTGTTATTCTAAAATAAAAGAGAGACAGGCTAACTTATATTCTGGAACCGAAGGTTTTAATTTTTATAAATATAAAAATAAAACTTCGGGAGAGAAACATGACTTCATCATTTATTGATGCACCTGGATGACAAGGTATGTAGAACGTGAACGGTATGTTCCAACATTGATGATGCTTGGAATCATTGCTTTAGGAAAAGGGTAAAAGCATGCAATTAACAATTTTAAGCATACAAATGTTTAATCCTATGTCGGAGCCATATGTTTCACAACGGGGTCCACGGACCCCGCTAATACAAAAGAAATATTAAGTTTTATTTATAGGAAAAATTTATAGACCTTTTTAAATTATTTATTTTTATTCTTAAAAACATTTTTTAAGGCATTGAACAATTTTTTGGATCCGCCAAACATTATATCGGTTGTTCTAGATAAACTGAATTGTGACAAGGTATGTGGAATTGTGAACACACATGATGTCGACCTTAAGTATTATAGGTTTTTATCTCATCGCATTTAGCGATTTCTTACTTTTTTATTTATCGTCGTTTATGCATTTTCAATCATCATTTATTCTTTTTCTCTTTTACCAATAAAATATTTACATCTCCAATAAAAAATACAAAAACGATTTACCAACAAAATATTTACATCTCAATAAAAAAAAACATTTGAACACTATATTTGGGCATATTAATTCTTTCTTGTCTGTGTGAATCTTCTTTCTCTGATGATATATAAAAAACGGAGGAGTATAAAAATGTTCACAATTCAATTATATCTAGAATGGTCGATTTTCAAGATTTGTGTATAAAAGCAACTAAGAGTTAAACGAGAAGAATTATTGTGGGGAGTGATTTGAGTGATATACAAAGTGGAGGGGTATGATTAATCATCGCACATTTTCTCTCATGTAGTAGATGTGTGTAGGTGTAACGTGGATTGATCAGCATCGCTACACTTTGGTATAATTTCTCAAATAACTCTCAACCATAACTCTTCTCTAAGTTAAACACTGAAGCCCAAATATTCAAGTAAAAATCAATTTAAAGCACTTCAGGATTACGGACTCATAAAAAAAAACATGAATCTCACAATGATCTTTCCTTTATTATGAATTTTTATCATTTAATTTGATTGAAACCATTCTCTCAAACTACTACTACCGTAAAAATGTAAATTCGTTTAGTTTTTGAATTTGTAAAATATATAAGTCATTTAGAATACCCGATAGGCATTTATTACGTTTTATATTTAACCCCAATTTATTATATTTCACATCTTTCAATTATTACATTAATGAGGTCGATGGGTATTCTAGACTTTTACCATCAAAATTAACGACACTTAACTATTTTTTTAATCTGTGTGAAAAACTCTAAACGGATTTATATTTTGGGACGGAGGTAGTACTTCTAATTGTGCCTAATTGGATAAAAAGTCTGGTGTCTCACCAATTGAATTCTGTAATTTACTTAGCCATGAGAGATTCAATCAACTTTTGTTTTTCAAATTTTTTTTTTTTCAAAACAGCAACAGAGATTCAATCAACTTTCATTGTCATAAATCCATAGGTTTATTTTATTTTTATTTTTCGAAAGGTCCTTAGATTGCACAATAACGGAGGCAGTTGCTAAAAACACGCAGATTAAAAAAGTAATTAATTGAACTTTGCATTTCAATTCATCAATTAATTCGAAAAATTCCTCTTACAAATGCTGGACTATCACATTTTAGTCTATCACCACCCCTAAATTTCTTAATTAATACGCATCTAAAAAAAAAAAAACCAATTCATACGCATACCAGTTCATATATAGGATAAGACTCATTGTCTTCATTACCAGAGCCGTCAGCCATATTATCCAGTTTGTCTTCCTGCATTTGAACGTCTTCTTGAACATGCACCAAGGAATCAACTTCCAGTGCCATAGGCACTTCCCCAGAAAACTCTGCAGAAGACAGATCTGAGTCTTTCTTGATCTTTTTCTAAATGTTAAAATGTCTGGAAAAAAACCGTGTTTTAGTAAAATGTGTGTGGTGTGTAACATACCTAAGATGAAAAAAATAAAATTAATATGATGTTTTGTGGCACAGATAACAGATTAATGTCCAATCTGGTATTCAGAACATTGATACCGGCCGGCTAAACGAATTGATCGGTTGCATAGATGGTTTACCTGTACTATATTGTGCAATCATTCATAGTTGGGAAACGAAATGCAACATGCTGACGCAGTAACGCAACCATGAATAATGGAATACAAACAAAAATAAAAATTACATATAAAGAAAATTGAATGTATTACAGTTACAAACATTACACATAGGTAACAATGTTGATATATTTGGATGGTTGTTTCACCACCACATCTGTAAAATACCATTTCAGACCAAAGAATTCAGATGATTTCACTGCCTCTCACTGCTTTATGCATTCATACACAAGCATAAGCGGAAGGCCAGATTAGTTACAGAGGGTTGTATAAGTTGTGGGGACTCAAAAAAATTTTTTAATGTATTACTTTGGTTAGCAAAAATTAAGCAGCCAGCAGTAAAAGCTCAATGGTTAATACCCAGAATTCATGACTTGTATCTAGGAAGTTGTGCTGTTGAACTTGTGCTTTACTGCCAATGCAGCTGCTTTATACCAAGAAGCTGCTGCCATTGCCCCTGGATCAGGGACTGTTGCCAGAATCTCTGCAGAGACATACGTTGAACGCCCAGCCTGCAAGAAGCCTGGAAAAAGTTAAATGTGTACGTACCTCTTTCAAAATCAAAAATGCTTCAATAGATCGATCGAGAGAAAGCTACTCTGGAGATTGAAAGAGCTTTTGATAATACCTGAGCTGGCATGGATTTGGTCGACTCTGCTCCAGTTGCAGCTGCTTCAGCAGAGAGAACAAATGCATCCACAGGATTATTCCCAGCACCCAATTTCTGCTTTTACCAACTTTACTATCAATTTCAGGCTAATTAATTAATTAAATAAATAAAACACGCATGAGCATTTACTACTACTAGTGTTGGTTGTCACAGCCACCTCTTTGAGAACTGATGATGCTGGAATCAGTGCATCCAGTAGAGTGCGATAACCCGCATGTGCTCCCCCATATTTACTGACGGCAACAATCGCGGCTTCAAGTGCCCCGGCCCCTGCCAGAAAAAACCAAACAGTCAAATACAAATAATAAGGCAAGAATTAAAGTGTAACTGCATCATCTTACAATGCAGTGGCTCTATATCTGATTTGCTGTTGGCTTTCAACCATGCATATGCCGCCTTGCAGAAAATATCGTATCTGCCATGCCATAAAGTAACCATGTCTATTATTAACTGATTAGCCAAATGATCAATTATCAAGAAGCAAGCATACGAGCTCAAGGAAACACAAGACAGATAATGCGTACATGATACCACTTGTTCCTCCCATAACTCTTCTTATAGAAACCCCAATTTCATTTACCGTCTCTGAAGTGTCATTCAGTGGATAACTGAAACATATTTGAGTCGAGGCCCAAAAAAAATAAAAAATAAAAAATAAAAATTTGTTAGACAGCGATAAAAAGAGCTGTGGAATTAGCTGACGACCTCTTCTCTTCTTGCTGATACATCCATAAAGCAACATGGAATAACAAGAGTAATATAAATGAAATGCCAACTAGAACTGCACTACAAAGTGATGATGTAATACATAATTGAAAGAGATAAACTAAAGAACAAAACTCACTACTTCTGCATGTCCTCAAGTATTGCAGTTGCACCTCTGCACATCTGAAAAGTACCAAGCATTGAATAGTGAATACAACAATTAGAAATTAGAAGAGTCTAGAAATATCTTTTTTATTATTTATCAATCTCGCTCGCTACAATGAGCGAAGTGCCGTAGCGAGTTATTATAAGCCACTCTTAGTATGTGAAAGGAGAGGTGGCTTAACCGAGAGTACTAGCAAACTACTGCCAAAAGGCATATCGTGCAGGCAGATCTATCAATTCACAATTCGAATACCGGACTAAGAGGAAGGGGGAAAGAATCAGGAAACTCACCGTTGAACCACAATCACCATCCCCCACTTTACTGTCCCATTCATTTAAGCTGTCTTTCAAATGGATAACTGCGGTTGCAGCTGCTTCAATAGCCACCTCAAGGATTTCACCTTGAGGGGTAAGCTGATTGGGCCGACTTGGTGTCTGAAAGGATATAGACAATTATCAAGTTTAAAAACAAAACATCTTTCATCATTGTATGTTTTACGAAATCGTATTGAAATGTTCACAGGATTGATTAGCTATAACAACAATTAAAAGGCAGCAATCGTTTATTTACAGAGCGAAAAAAAAAGCACACAATTTAAAGGCAACTACCATTTTTTTTAATAAACGAAAGAAGAGCAATCATGGAAAATAATCTATGGTTCATATTTTCTTATGTTGGCATCCAACTTTTACCATGACAGAAGAATGATATTTATTCATAATAGTCTATAAATGGAGCAACCACCCTCTTGCGCAAACAGTGGATAGTAGAAACAGGAATTTCGTCCAATGTTGGGTGGCTTATATGTTTGTTTCAATTGAGAAAACAGCTGGAGAAATCAGCAAATACTTCCTGAATTAGAGCATCATAGCGTGCGAACCACAAACAATAGGATTTCATGTTTGCTCAAAAATGACAATATGTTTTAGATATTCAAATCAAATTCAAGAGAGAGAGAGAGAGATGAAGCCACAAGGGTATCAAGAACTGCTCCTCAAAGATGCAATACAGAAAAGAAACAACTAGCCAACTTTAAAGGTCAAAATTCGAAGTACCTCATAACTCTTTGTAGAAACCGATGGCGGCACTGGTACAGGTATCTTGGCAGGGGGGTGGTCACCTAGAAGTGAATTGCATTAGCTGGTGAGAGCCTAAAAAAGTGAACAAGCAGTATAATTACCTACCATCAACACCAACAGGCCAAGATGGAGCCTTCGTTGGAGCATCCAGGCGGCTCAGTATTTGACCATCGGTTTTCATTATGGAGATCGAAAATCCTGACAAGAATGCCGGGTAAGCAGAAAGAGGATAATGTTGGACACAAGATTACCAATGCATGCACAACCAACCAGCCATGTCAATAGAAGTCATAAACGACCCTGTGTAAACTCTGTCAACAGCTAATCCATGTTCCAGCTGTAATTTCGGGACTGCCTTCCCAGCCGCAATCATCAGTTCCATCAAAGGGGTGCCTCCTAATCTGCAATAAACATTTCTTCAGAAGGAAGAGAAGATGCAACCAATTCTCATAAAAACAGATCGACTTCACATTTTCTTCTGAATCTACAATGTAGTAGAAAGGCCAGAAAAATATGAAGAAACAAAAAGCCCAATACACTGGGGGATTTATAAAACCTTTATCAAGACGAGTTTCAGGCTATGCAGGACAATGAAGGACTTGGTGGCATCAACTAGCCTTGAAAAGTGGTTACGGATGTAGGGTTTAAGGTTCATGAAAAATAAAAAGCATTATGCACCGTATTTTTTTAGACTTAAAGGCATAATTCTATAGCAGTTTGTATTTTTTTTCAGTTGAGACAAATTCTATAAGTGAGGGTGGGAGGTGAGTGGGGGTAGCTAAGGAGGCTCAGATGTTCTTTCAAGGCTTTTCAGTTCAATTTTTATCGCCATAGTGCTACTCATGCATGAGAAATCCTGCTCTGATAATCAAATATACCTTATTAATAAAATTGTGAAGCAACAAAATCTAAAATGATTTTATAATGAAGCACGTAATGGTTATAAAATTGTGAAGCAACAAAATCTGTAATGGTTCTCACATTTTCTTCTGAAGCTACAATGTAGTAGAAAGGCCAGAAAAATATGAAGAAACAAAAATCCCAATACATAGTGGGATTTATAAAACCTTTATCAAGACGAGTTTCGGGCTATGCAGGGCAATGAAAGACTTGGTGGCATCAACTAGCCTTAGAAATAGGTTACGGATGTAGGGTTTAAGGTTCATGAAAAAGAAAAAGCATTACGCGTCGTATTCTTTTTAGACCTAAGGCGAAATTCTATAGCAGTTGGTATTTTTTTCAGTTGAGACGAATTCTATAAGTGAGGGTGGGAGGTGAGAGTGGGGGTAGCTAAGGAGGCTCAGATGTTCTTTCAAGGATTTTCAGTTCCATTTTTATTCCCGTAGTGCTACTCATGCATGAGAAATCCTGCTCCGATAATCAAATACACCTTAATAATAAAATTGTGAAGCAACAAAATCTATAATGGTTATACAATGAAGCACGTAAACGATTGAGTAAAGTAATAGGTCTTACCCATTAACCATCAGTGCAACTCTACTTCCACGTTTAATAGGAACATAGCCTGTCTCCTGCAATAACCAGTTTATGACATCTATCAAACCATCTTAACAAGTGATCGGACATGAACAAAAAGATTAAATAAAACATTTGGACAAAACATATTGGATGTAATAAACATATCCAATCCATTTACACACCCACACTTCAGAAACAAAACAACAGGTTATGTTCATGACAGAGCAATAAATTGTTTTTATGTCCACCCCAAGTTCTTATTATTCAATTCAAGTGCCAAGTAATCCGATTTCCTGTAAACAAACCTTTAAAGTAATATTGGTTTCACCCTCAGCGAACAGAGCATTATTTTCTTTACAATCAAACTACTCGACTATGAGGATCTCTGAACATCTGAGACCTCCACCACCACCGCCGCCACAACAACAATAATAATAACAAAAATAATGCTTTTGATGATAATAATAATAACAACAACAACAACAACAATAATAATAATTACAATAACAACAACAACGGCAGCGACGACAACAATAATCATCATCATCATCATCTCCTTACTGGTGACAGTATCTGGCTGAGGACATGAGAAACAATCACATCTACAGATTGTAGATCAGCTACAGCAGCACCTGGTTCTCCATGCTGAAATAAAGTAAAAGTTAAAATGTAAAACATCAATGTAACAGTTAGTTGCACGGATTTTTAGCCAACTTCAACATCAATTGTATTGGCACAACTGCATGAAATTTCTATGCTACCTTTATTCTGGCATCATCAACTTGCATTATAATGAAGCAATTTAAAAAGATCAGAAACAGAAATATCACGGAATATAACGTTATAAGAATCCATGACACGTGAACTAGCATGATGCAACCAATACATATTGGACAGATTTTTTTTTAAGCAAGGACAGAAAAGTTGACTAAGTCCAAATTTCAAATGCAAGAGATAGCAACTAACTGAGGCAACTCACTTAGAGTAAGTGTGTCTGCATAAAGCGACAAAATCAATGTGAAGCCTTGGCAAGTTAATGGGCCAAAAATATACTAGGACACCAGCTAATTAAGCGTGTAGTCAGCAAGCATTGAAACAAAAAAAATATACTTACAATTCCAAGACCAAGCTCTATCTTTCCAGGGCCCAGACGATCTGATGTAACCTGACCAGGCAGAGTACAGACGGATAACATAACACCAACAGTACCAATCATTTCCGCTGCATGTTTGGCTTCAGCTGTGACATCATTAAGTGGCAACCCACATGCTGCGGCAGCTCCAGCAACCTGCATTTGCAAAACACAGAAGCTGTTTGGCGGCGTAAAACTATAAGAATAACTAACAACCAGTTTTTGGTCTGCATTTTACGGTAAGATCTTCTATTGCAAACAAGCATGAGTCAGAATCACTAACTGCAAGCAAGCATGATCTTCAGAATAAACACCAACTGCAAATCCTTTCGGACCAAAGAAAAAATCCATGTAAACTAACTTATTGAAATATTGTATTTCTTAATTAACAAGAGAACAAGAATAGCATTCGAATATACTCCTGCGCTGGTAATTAATGATCACAGTAACTGTAAAAAGTCTTCCAATGAGTACATCTGTACATGGTCCCCACTTATGTAAGAATGCAGAGGGCTGACCACTTCCAACTACCCTGCAAAGCAACAGAGCTTTGGGACCTGCCAAAATCTCCCACATCCCCTTCGCTCTCTATCTCTCAGGCAGAAATGGATATTATCAAAAAAAAATCAAATGGACTTGAGAGCAGTAAATAGCATGGGGAACTTAGGACTTTTAAGTCAAACAGATAAACAGAGGGAGGGGAACTTTCGAAAATATATTTACACTTGTATAAAACAGTCTTGACACAGATTGTGCAGCGTTTAGAAACAAAATAAAGGTAATTCAACTTCACTAGAAATGCCTTCTATATCTTAGAGACCAGCTTATGTGCACAGACACTTAAGAATAAGATGATTTCTAGGACTAGGAAGCCATCAACCCCTAGGTGTCCTTATCACTTTTAGGACATATGCATAACCTTTCGTAGAATTCTAGCTTAAGATGTGGTCCAAGCATGAGTATACAAATAGCAAGCTTACATATAACAAGAAGTAAAAACAACTAAAATTATACTAGATCATTCTAGCCATAAGAAATTTAACTGCACAAAGTATATGAATATACATAAAACTAATTATAGAAGGGCAAAAATCTACTCATGAAAAATACGTAGAAGTTATCACCCAAAAGGAATATTAAAATCCAACCCGTAGAAAAAGGCTTGTAAAGATTAAAATAACAATTTATGTTCTGAAGGATAGCAATATAAGAACAACAAAGTACAGGCCTAAATCAAAACATGAGCTGATAGGCACAAAACCTTATGAACAAAAATGGTCCCGGCCAAACCTCTTCGTCCAGCTATTCCTCTGGGAGGTGGCAAAGCACAGTCATCTCCAACAATTACCATCTACAAACGCAAATTTATGTAAAAGAAATCAGGAAGAGTAGATCATCATAGTCTTCTATTCCAAAGAAACAACCAAATCTTACAATTAATGTTAAAATACAAGATTTGCAAAACAAAACATTCAGATGATATGCACCTCAACTTTGTATCCTCAGATTTTGCTTGCTCTGCAGCTAGACCAAAATTCAAACGATCACCTGTATAATTCTTCAAGACGGTCGCAAATTAGAAAAATTATCCACAGAATCTCCAAATATATTCGGCAATGCAGCATCCTCAAGATATCAAATAATTGCAATGATGATCAGAGGAAGTGACAAATCAAACTTGCTTCCTCTAGACATGCAATGTCATAAGATTCAGCTTATTTTAGGAGTGGTAGCAACTAGCGTAATCCATATTAAAAAATAACGGAAAGCTAAACCACAGAACAGATTCCTGGAGCTTTGGATACCTTGACAATCAAGAGGCAACCCATTGGACCAGTCACAGCTCGGATGCCCTAAATATTTGAGTCGGATTACATTCTCTTCAGGAAGATGAGCTCATAAATGAAAAGTCTCTTAGTTCAATGAAAGTAAGAAGGTTTATACAGCTAAAATTGAGGCGACTGGTGGAGAGCAAAAACATCTCCACAAACTGCTGCTGTCAACATCCCTTCACCTACAAATCCAGCATGGGCGGGCTCATGGCCACTTCCACCTCCTGTGTCAAGTTGGAACAATTTCAAATGTGATTCTTACAAAAATATTTTCATCCTAATAACAGTAAGGAAGCGAAATTCAGCTAGAAATTGCAAATGACTTACAAACTAAGCAGGCCAAAAAGGGAATAGAATACATAAATGCAGTTTTATACAAGCTAAAATGATAAGAAAAGTCCAGTAGGATTTCGTGTGATTAATATTATTCTAGTAGCCCTTCAAAGTTCAAAATTAAAAAACAAAAATAAGAACATTGGCCAACATGCATAATTCAAAACTTGGCTCCTCAGCTTAAGCCCAATCAACTTAAGCTTTTGTGTGAAATGGCAGTTCAACATGGTATCAAACGAAGAGATTCATTGTTCAAATATTTCAAGCACTCCTCACCCGTGAGGTTAAGCTTTTCGATGAGATGGTAAAACAACAAAAAAATATTTACAAACGGAATGAACTCTTAGCAAAGTAGTCAAAAAGTTTGATAGGGAAAGAACGAATAACAATTAGCCATTACCTGATATTATAGAAACCTTGTCATAGGATGCAGCAGACACATCAGCCCGTAAAACAACCTTAACCTACAATTCCAAAGACACCAAATGGCCCCATTAGAGGAAACACTCATATTTACAAGATTCAAAGAACAGGAATAATTGAAGAGTCTTTTTTTACCGAAAAAAAAAAGGAACTAATTTAAGAAAATGAACTGAAGATTATTTACCTCCGGAAAACCATCCAAATATTGTAAGCCAGGGTATGTCTCCACCAAGCCCTCGATAAACTCTGTCACAACATCTGCCACCACAACACCGAAATCGAAAAGCTATCTCTCATACGTCTTAGCCTTGTCTTCCACATGAGATATTTTCTTCGGTTCATTATTCTAACGAGGCAATTATTGCTATAACATACTACCCCCTGTCCCCTTTCAAATGTTATTTAAGGAAGTGAATACATGATTGAGTTGTTGAAGGAAAAGGACTGAAATGCTCATTGACTATAGTAAAATTTGATGGTGGCACGAGTACTAAAACAGGAAACGCTTCTAGGTATTCTAAAATGTTCTACAACAAACAAACTTCTTTCCCCTGCTACATCATTTCTAATAAGTATAGTATCAGAAGAGAACAAAACACATTTCACCAAGAATACGCAACAACTGGCACCTGGTGGTTATTCTATGCCAGACAACCCAAACTAGATTGACACATTGAAAATCAGACCAGCTACCCCTAAAAAAAAAAAATCAGACCAGCCAATTAAACTAGATTGACAAAACGGAAAACCAAGATACATCAAGCTCAATTCTAGTCTCCAAAAGGAAGAGTACCAATCTCGCAACAAAATTTACAACTAAAAAAAAAAGTAATAGACTATAAATAAATAAATAAAAAACAGAAAATCAGAAAAACAAGAAAAGAAAGCAACTTCCGCAAAAACTATTGAACCCAGCAGTATCACTCATAAGGGACTTTCACCATAGATACACTACGAGACACATTTCCAAACTGTGAGCGAGCAAAAAATTAGCAAGAAACAAAAGAATCAATCCGTCAGACAACTTGTGAAAAAAATGCGACGGAACAGAAACAAAATCGAGCGAAAAAAAAATGACCGAAGACTGAAATGGTAAGTACCGTTAGGATCATTGATAAGTTTCTTGCTGTGGAAAGCCATGGAGACGAATCAGACGATGACTGTTAACTGAAAGCTTGGTAAGCTTCTTGAGCTGAGAACGGAATCCGCAGTTAGAAAGGAAAAAAAAAATGAAATCCGGAAAGCAAAAAGCCCTAGCTTCTAGCTTTATATATATAGACGTTTTTGGAAAGGGTAGGTGGATTTCTGTCTTCCGTGGAAAGCCACCTGAGCAGGAGCAGATTGAGAAGAAAGCTGAACTGCTCAAGTGTGTACGGATTATTTTCTGTTTTCTTTTTTCTTTTCTCTTTCCATAACCTTTTTTTTTTTTTCCTTTTCACGGCGCACACGATGGTATACCGGTATAGTAGGTACTCTCCCGCTCTGCAATATCTGAGACAATTGTTAAAAATATTTATTTTAATTTTCAAAATAAAAAAAAATTTGTTTTAAAATAAATGAGTCAATTACATTTTCAATATAACATTTATTGTGTTTTGATACATTATCCTTATTTATTAAAGGATGACAGAATAAATACAACATTGTATTAATTATAGACTAAGGGTTTTTTAAGTCATTTTGACATTCAAATTAAAACATTAACTTACACCATTAATATGCATGTTTTTGACAACTGCATCAAATATTTTAGAACGGGAGAGTATATTTCATTCCTCTATTTTAGTTTATTATCTATCTATATACATTCTAAAATGTATAAATATATCGAGAAAGAGATCTTCATTAAACATCCTAAAATGCACGTATTACAATCTATTTATAATATCATGCAGAACACAAAAGTAATTTTAAAAAAAAAAATCCCTAAACTAGTCATGTCACACAACCGCAACTCCCTTGCCCTCTGAACCATTTGAGAAATGAGCACATACTGTACTTGGATGGTCTTCGAGTAAATGATGTATCTTTTGGGTCCGCCAATACCACAAACCGGTAAAGATCTCACGGAATGGAAACCTCCAATATTTAACTTCTCCTCCCCCAACCAGTCCCCTTTCAAGCATTTACCCACACACTCGCATTTGTCTCATAAAAGTAACTACTACTCCGCACTACGCTTCTCTCACCGACCGAACCCTTCACCGTCTTGGAAGGCATGTAACAATGTTTCCATATGACCACGACAAACCATACATGATACATATGCGCGTCTCAGCACATGTCTACTCACAACAAAGCGGCCGTTGGTACAACTCTCGACGAATAAACGAAAGCAACAAATTGCCTCTTTGTGGCCCCTTAATTGTCCAAATTGTATTCCATTCTAAGTGCATCTAATCGTATATACGGAACTAAGTTGAGCATGATAAGCGCTGAGACACGCCTAGTCACTCCACTCTCCCCTAATCATTAACCCCAAGACAACGTGGATACATCCCGTCGCCATACAAATACTCCTAACGTATATATATATATATATATATATATATATATATATATATATATATATATATATATATATATATATATATATATAGAAATGGGTTCATATACATACCTCTATATCCATGCTTACCGTACTTACTAGTAATTAAAACCCTCAATCCTCGATTTCCTCATCTCAAACAGAACCCACCACGCAATTTCCTCTTCCTTCCTTCCGGTTCGCAACTTCCGAAGTCTACAATTTCCTCCGGTTACGCAACTTCCGAAGTCTACATCGCTCCAACACCCTTCCTCCTTCCTCCTTGCACTCCGGCGGCGCGAGTTGAACAACGACATTGCGATTGTTGTCTCATCAAATTCTCTCGAGGCGTTTTCCTTTCTCCTCGTTGATCAAAAGTGCCGATTCGACCCGATTATTTCAAGCTACTTACTTGTGTTTTTATTCATTTCTTTTTCAATTTTGAAGATAGTCGATGGATTGCGATGTTTTGATGGCTTAATTTTACGATTTTTATACTCTGGTTTGATCTTTGTCTAAGCTTGTTGCTTCTCTTGGTCTTGGGGATAAAATGTCTGGTATTGTTCATGTTCTTTTTGGTTCTGTTTGTTTTAATTGTTGGTTTACTTTGCTTGTTGAGGACACATTTGCTTTGGGTTATCTTTTGTGATTTCGTATGTAAATTGAGGCCTTTTCGGGCTTTAAATGATTTCATTAAGCGTTTCTTAAAGGGGCAAGGTAATTATATCTTGAACTCGCTTGATTTGGGCGTAAATTTCGTGAATAATCGATGAAATGGTTTAAATTTCTCAACTTAATTTGAATTTCATGGGTTCTTGTATCTTTTAAAAAATTGGGTTAGTTTTCTTTGCAAATTAAATGAAGAAATGAAGGTAATTAATGGAGAATCTTTCCCCTCACTTGTATCCTTGGATGTTTGTTAATCGGATACACTTCTTTGGTACAAATTTGCTCATGTCTACTTGTTCTTTTTGGTTAATCATTGATTTTCCTTCTGGTTAATGGTTTAATCTCTCGAATGTCACATAAACGTTGTGAAACGTGCTGTAGTGTTTTGTTTATAGGGATTATTAGTATAAGTTTGGATGGTGGTACCTTGATTCGACCGATTATTTCAAGCTACTTAATGTGTTTTTATTCATTTCTTTTCAATTGTGAAGATAGTCTAAAGTGGTAGGGTTTTGTATTCTTACTTATCAATCCGCAAGTTTCCTGCCGATTCAGGTAGCTCATAGGCAAAGTGGTATGTGATGCAAAAAGGGAATTAGGCTTGGACTTTTCTAGATGTGTAATGGAGCCTATTTTGTGTTAGATGTTGAATGCATTACCTCTTTTATGTTCTAGTTTGTTGAGAATCAGCTGCCCCTAGCCTTCCCTGCATTAGATGCTAGACACATACTATCTTTCTGTATAACAAAAGCTTACTTTGCCATGAGCTATAATAATCATAAGGTGTTGTCTAAAATTTAGATAGTATTGGTGTACTTTTGCATGATTGTGTAGGGAAATTGCAGCCTGTATTGCTCGCTATTAATGAAATTCTTGAAACTTGAAGTAATACTGCCAGTTTTGTTTGTTTACATGTTTTTTCCTTATTGGGGTCAGTCCTAGGCCACGTGTTACATGTTTTATTGCGATGTTTTGATGGCTTAATTTTATGATTTTTATACTCTGGTTTGATTGTTTGAATCCGATTTTAAATCTTGATTTTTGGGGGTTTTTGTTTGAATGCAGCTTGTGACAAATGAAGAGGAAGGAGATTGTGAAGTTAGCTAATGACAATCAGGAGAGTGTGAAGTTCGGTAATGCCAAACAAATTTGAAGAAGATGAAGCAAAGATAACAACGCTTCACCTTCGACAAGCAAAGCCATTACTTTAAAAACCAGGATGTCTCCTTGTGCCATCACAAAATTTATTGAAAGTTGTCCAAGTGATGAGCAAATACGGGACATTGAGGCCATTGGTTTTGGTGGTCATTGAAGTTGAAAGCGGATACGATTCCTACCGCCTTAATCTGGCTGGTTGTTGTCGGACTTTAACACTAGTGCATGTTCACCGATGAACAATCAACTTCAAATAAAAGACACGGACATTCATATTATGATCGGGCTACCAATGGGTTCCATTGAGTTGTATGAAAACCACGACGAGTGAAAAATCGAAGATTTTTAGAGGAAAAAAGAAATGGTTGCTACTGATTTGGTTGTATTCTAAAGTTTTGAAGAGATCATTGTTGGACAAATTAATTTCACAATGAGCGGGAGGTGTGGAATTCAAGAGAAATTTTATAGTTTATATCGCATCTACACTTTTGATGGGCGTTAAGGGGACACATGTATAAACTACTTGCTTTGAAATTCTTAGGCGGAGATCGGCAAATGCATCGAATTTCAATTGGTGTTCATTTACTAGAAGGCGGTGGTTACCTCTATTTGTAATTGGCAAAAGATGGTTGGCAAAGGTATCATGAAGCTAGTTCTACGTTTGTGTATAAGGGTCCGATAATGGTTTTGGTCTTTATATATCTTGTGAGTTGTTTTTAGATGGAGGGTGTTGAGCGTATCTTCCCAACGCTTGCAAATTGGGGCAATGATGAAATTAGAAGGAGGGTGAAGGAAGAAAAAGATGTTGGTTTTGGAAAGGGTGTGTAGAAGGTCCTATAGTTATGGGCGAGATGGATAAAAAGCAAGAGACAATGGAGGATAAGGAGGATAAAAGATGAGCAGGAGGAGAAGAACGATGCTAAAGAAGATCGAGCGATAATTCTTCGGTTAAGTTGTTGGCTCAGGCGGCATTGGAGTTTGCCAAGGCGTATGATAACTTTTCTTTCCAGTTGAGGAAAGCAATTGTGAAAAACTCTGATTCTGATTTTGTTAAGCAGATGGCTTCTCTGGCAGAAGCAGTTTGTGATGGGTATATTGCTACCAGACAGGAAGGCAATGTGGCGGCTAGCCAAAAGGAGGAAAAGTTAGATAGACAGGAAGTTGAAAGAGATGAGAAAAATGATGAAAAGGCATATTGCTATTCTCTATCTTCTTATTTATCATTATTGTCATCATCTTTCTTATTCTAAGCTATGTTATCAAATTTTTACTCCCTTTTCAGGTTGAAAATGCTGATCTTCTTGGCGAAATAACTGACGAAGCCATACTGGAGGTGTTCCTCAAGCTTGAAAAAACTTTAGGAAAGCATCCAATGGAAGAGGGAGAGGTAAAGAAGAAGAAGGTTCATTTTGTCGACCCTACGGTGCCATCTTTCGATCTTTTGGGTTCTGATTTTGGCTCCACCCAAGAGACCACCCAAGGGAGCCAAAGGTGTCCCCACAAACTTGACCACTCCTTTGAGTTGTGTTAGGCGTTCATCACGAATTGCATTTGCAAGTGGAAGTGGTACACATAGTGGAAATGGTGCATATAACGCATCACCTGTAGCCTTTGATGTTGCTCTCAATGAAGAAGACTCATTTTCTAGTCAGCCATCACCAGCACCATTTGCAAGTGGAAGTGGTACAAAGGACACCTCCCCTCAGGAAGTTGAGCATGAGGAAAATTTGAAAGCGAAGCGGGCGTTGTTCGTTCTAATGTTTATCGATCACCATTTTTGAGAGGAACATTGACATCTTCTCTCATTTGACTAAGCTTGAGAAGTATGTGATTGATTATGCTCTCTTAGACAACTCGATGAGAGGTTTGTTTTTGTTATATCACCATCATATGCTCTTAGTGTTATTATTTAGCCAAAGGTACCATAATTCAAATTGAGTGTGTTCGATAATTCAAATTGATGTAGTTGAGTATGTGTTCGATAATTCAAATTGACCTCTTAAAAGGTGATGTTTAGAGTCGTAATGTGGAGGTTGGTCTTCTAATTTTACAATTATTTTTATTCTAACATATCAGTTCACATTTTGAACTACTATATGTATTTTCTTACGTGATATGTGCACTTTTCGGAGTGCTAATGTTTTTGTGCACTGTTAAGTAGTTTGGTGCACTGGTAACTAGTTTGGTGCACTGGTTATTGTTTTAGATGTCTCTTGGTGAGTTTGAGAAACATGTGCTAGTAGATGGATGCACTTTTTCAAGTACTAGATGCATTGTTTATTATATTAGATGCATTAGAATATTTTCTTTTTTCTGCTTTATGCATTATCTACCATGTTGTTTTTGTGTAGGGAAATTCTATTCAGCATTGGCAAACATGAATTGACCCGCTCAGATTTGAAATCTTTAGTTGTTGGAGATAATGTTTCTCCTTCAATTATATATGTCTGGTGTGACATTTTAAACAAGGGAGAGTATAACAAGTCTAGTGATTCCCCCCTACGTTTGTTTCTCTACTTGTCATCATCCGTTGATGTAAGCTCTTATATGCTATGTTTTTTAAATTTAAAACGTCTATTTTATGCTTATATTTTCTAACAAACATTGTATTTTTCAGCCCACTTGATGGTGTGGAGATCAATTTCAATGATGTAGACTGGTAAAGAGATTGTAAAGTATATGATTTTTATTTAAAATTTATTTTCGTTTTTGAAGTCATGTCCACTTTTGTACCTCTGATTTTTGTGCCCCACCTTACACACGTCAATCCCAATCCTATTCTCTTTTGTGCAAACTTGTCAAAATCAAAGCTTGAAGTTATTCATGCTATGAAACCAAAGTCGGTCAAATATGGTACCTATGTAAAACATGTGGTATGTGTTTCAACTTTTTTGTACCCATTATCTAATAAGTTTTTTTTATTATAATATGTTCTTTTTTATTCGTATTTGACACAGTTGGCTTTCATGGGTAAGATATTGAAAGGGAAAGCAAAAGCTTGTGAAAACCTCTTTAGGTTTGATGTTCAGGAGTTCGTGCCGAAACCTTATATTGTTGATGGTGTAGATTCGGGTGTTTACATGATGCGGTTCATGGACACCTACAAAGGCATGAAGCAAGGATACACTCCATGCTTTAAAGATGTAAGAACTAGTTTTAAAATTACTTTGTTTTACAATATTCATTTCAATCAAAAAAATTCACTAGGAAGGAACCTGTTATATTGTTCAGAGTGCTCAATTGAAGAAGTTTAGCTGTAGAGCATGCTTTCGGATCGACTTTCACCAAAACATCCACGAATTTTAAAATCAAACAATTTGCTCACTCTATGACTTCATGGATTACGGTAATTTGAACCATTTTCATAACATGTGTTCTTATACTTTTATGTACTAGCTTACTCCGTCTTTCTAATATAAGACACTTGTTTCCATGTAATAGTCAGCCAGCACCCTCAAATCGTATAGAATACACGGATGCACATCTTACTTGAATTTGTTAAGTAAAGCGACCATGCATCAATGTAAGAAATTTTTATTTATGTGTTTATGTTGCTTATTAGGTTATTTGTCAATATGTAATCGTCTTACTTATATTTTTAGTCTTGTCGATACCGAATGGATGCAAGTCACTCGAAAAGGATGATGAGTTTAAAGCCACACTTGAGTGGATAATGTATAATGTAAGTTTACTTGCATTTACAAACTTTTAGTTTAATTCTAAAGCTTTACTATGTTTATTCTCATTATATATTTCGACATCCTTTAATCAATACATTATAAGCATCAAAAAACTAGTAATCATTTGCACTCAAACAATAACCAGTGCAATCAAACAACTCTTCATTTCATTCTCATTATATATTCTAACACTTATCGTATTTTAGGTGATTGATATTGTTGGAATTAAATGTTCTTTACGAATCGAGTTTCTCTTTATGCCTACAATTGTTAAGGTAAAATTTTAAACACAAATGATTTGTATAGTTTCACGAGAATGTTTTATTCTCGAGAATTTAACTTGCATTTTCTACCATTCAGATTTGAAGCCGATGGAAGAAAAACACTTGACAATGCATATATAAAGTTGCATTACATGCCTAATGATGGAAAAGACATCAAAAAGTAAAAAAAAAAAACTATGTATAATGTTTATGCATCAAACAAGAGTTTGTAACGTTATACCGTACCATTTTGTTCATTTGTTTTCTTTTTCTTCACCACCTTTGCCGCAGTGTTTATTCCTTTATTAAGCGATGACCATTGGTTTCTTTGTGTTTGTGATTTGGAGAAGAAAACAACATTCATCTTAGACTCACTAATGCATAAAAGAAAATGGTTGCAAAGAATCAGTTTGCGAATTGAAGTGGTAAGTTTTTTTTCTTGTGTAAAACATACATATAAGTTTTAAGTATTACGCTAATGATTTACTCATCTTGTGATTATTTTCAAAAGAGTAATTGTTGATGCACTAGTAGATGCATTGTTAGGTGGGCTAGATGTATTGTTAGTTGTGTTAGATGCCTTATTGTTAACCTTGACATATCATGCTATTGTATTAAGGTAAATATGAGAATGTTGGTTGGAGTGTATGTCTTGAAGAATATGAACTTTTGACTTACGATCATCATGAATTGAATCATAATCAAAGCTTTAGTCGGTTACAAATATCGATAATTGACGATTTTTGACCTTGTTTTCTTGCTAGTAGAAGCGACTTACAGGATCACCTTGTCGGATCCTTCTTTCAATACCTTGTAATATCATAGGTCGTTGATTGTTTAGGTAGTTTTGAGTGTTCGAGGCCATTCCTTGTTGTCTGTTGTAATTGACTATTCTCTGCTGATACCTTGATCTCGCTATTGTTCTTTGAAACTGTACTCATTTGTAATTTCTTTGTACTTATTGATCCGATTACTCTTTTTACGTAATATATTAAATGCTCTTTGTTTGACCCCTTATATGTGCTAGTATATGTATTTATTCGATTAGTAATTTGACCTTGAATTGTTGATATTCTATAGTACTGGATCTGTAATCTAAAGCGTGATATAGTTGTGTACTTTGTCTTGTTTCATTCATTTTATCATCAGTTTATACATTGCCTGCTTGTTTCACTGCACTTATATCAGTATTATATACTCTTTCAAAAACTGAATCTGCATGCTTATATTACTCACACCTAAATTATGTGAGTTATGTGTTATGTGGCCGTGGTTGTAGTATATATAGGTGTTTCTTTGTGTGTGCACCATGTGCGAATTAGATTGTATATATATGTGAAAGATGGAAATGAGGTTTTGTTTTTGATTTGGTGGATTGAGTTTATCGTGTTACTTTTGCAAGGTTTATAATGTTGAGCTGGCTATCGACGAAAACTTTGTTGGTTATGATAAGTTAAAAGGGATGAACAAGTTTGAAGTGGTGAATGTTAAGGTGCCCCAGCAAAAGAATGGGTACTTCAGTTTATATATAATTTCCTATGTTTCTTATTCTACATAGGCATGAAACAAGTTTGTTAAAAAAAAAATTGCCTGCTTGTTTTCTATGCTCAATTTGTAAGGTATGATTGTGGAGTGTATGTACTAAAATTTTTGGAAGCTACAAGCGATGAAGCGTTATGGACCAACACAAATTATTTCAAGGTATGCATAGTCAACTTGATTTAATGATTTATTTAATTATGATAATTTTGTATCATAATATTATCTATGATTCTTTGTGCGAGAAGTTGGATGAATACCGTTCGCACAATGCTCGATCTACTCGGATGGGATATGAATTTTGAAAGGTAACAAATTTTATGTCTTTTAATAATATACATCTAAATCCGAGAGCAATATTTTAAAAGACCTTTTTAAATTTTTTTAACATTTTAATAAACACTTTTCTTTATGAATTTAGTAGTTACATTAAAAAATGCATTATGTACATTAAAATTTCTATCAGATGCACTCAGGTTGCACTTTGTAGGATTTATGATTTTTTTTGTTTTTTGTTTTTTTGCAGGTGTTTGATTTTAGTCAGTGTTATTAAAAGGGTTTTTAGTCTGAATTAGTTGGAACAAGGTCTTCAGTATTTGAACAAAGTGAATGGCAAATGTATTCATGTATGTATTTGGAAACAAAATTGTCTGCACAATTTGGATGTCAATGTTTTTATGAGATTGCGTTAGGGATCATATTCTCTAGTTTATATTTCTGCACTTGTTCAATAAATTAGACTAATATTTACTCTTTTCTGGTCATTTAAAAAAGATACCAACATTTGGTGCACTAAAATAGTAAGGAGGCGCATTAAAACACCTATCAGTGTGCACTCAAACAATAACCAGGTGCACTAAAATAGTGATCAGATGCACTAAAGTCATTAAAAGTGAAATGAGTCTAAATTGAATCTACATATGCACACATTCAGCCAACCCATTAAATAATTCATGCAATTAGGATTTATTCCATGATTATTCTTTTTTCTTTCTTTCCTTTCGAGACGGTTATCCATAGAGATTATAAGATTAAAGGTAAAAGAAAATCGGACCAAAAGTAATCAGTTGCACTGAAACAATAACTAGGTGTACTCAAACAATAACCAGGTGCACTAAAATAGTGATCAGATGCACTAAAATCATTAAAAGTGAAATGAGTCTAAAGTGAATCTACATATGCACTCATTCAACCAACCCATCAAATAATTCATGCAATTAGGATTTATTCCATGATTATTTTTTTTCTTTCTTTCCTTTCGAGACGGTTATCCATAGAGATTAGAAGATTAAAGGTAAAAGAAAATCGAACCAAAAGTAATCAGTTGCACTGAAACAATAAGTAGGTGCACTCAAACAATAACCAGGTGCACTAAAATACTGATCAGATGCACTAAAATCATTAAAAGCAGCAGAATCGGAAATATAAAAAAACGCATACAGGCAAAACATCGTTACCTTACAAAGGTCTGGTTGCTTGCAACCCCCACAAGCAGCAGAATCGGAAAACAACACACGCAAAGCAAAAGTTAACAATAAACAGAATCAAAAGCAAAAGATCATGAGCTAATAGGGGATCCAAATTCATACATAGTAAGAAGGCAAACATAACAAAGTTACAACTGCATCAAAATCAACTATAGAAACCAAATAGATAACAGATTACTAGGTTGAAACCCAAAAGAAACAGATCACCATACAAAATATTGTATCTTAGGAAAAATATGACTACTTGACAACTAGGACATATATAATCATGATGATAAACACCCCTGTAGCTCTGGAACTACTCTAGTTGCTTGATAGAGAAGCGATATCGATCATCTCATATATCTTCCCACCAATGTCTGTGTTTTCAGCCTGCAAAATAAATATACTATTATAACCACTTTAAATATAATGACCCTCTAATTTCTTATGTTCAAATAACCTAATACAAATGCAAATGTGGAATGTTCAACAACACTTTTATGTACCTGTTTGCTTCGTTGTGGCATCTTTCTGTAGGAGACGTGTGGGGCAATTTCTGTAGTCATGGTATGACATTTTACCACAATAGTTGCACTTTCTTGGGTCCCTGTTACGCTCTTGATAGCTTTTTCCTTTTCCGAAATAATCCTTCTCTCCCGATCTTGAGACCCTTGGGTTTTGGTATTTTGGAGGAAGTATAGTAACTTCTTTTGGAAGTTTTGTTCCTAGCAATTTCTCAATCTCATCATCTTTGTTGACTTTTTTCTTCTTTTGATTTTCACAACAATCTTTAACGTCTGTGACATTCTCTCTAAAGTTACGAAGTAGTTTCAACAACTCATCTGCCTTTTCTTCATTGTCTTCAACCATAGATACACAAGCAAATGCTTCAGTGTACAACTCTCCAATCTTTTTGTTTTTAGTGTCTAATGTTGAACAATCAACAAGTAACGTTCCATCTACACTAAAAACCGGCTGACAAGTTGCGTTTTTCATCCACCTATCCAACAAGTACTCTTTCGGAACTTCATCAAAACCCTTATCTTTCAACACACAAATCGCGTGGCGACACAAGAGACCTTCTCTGGTGAACTTCTTGCAAGAGCATACCAATTTATATTCAGAGATAACAAATTGGACTATGTAATCCTTATTCTGTCCGGTCCGTGATGATAATAGTATCTACCACACCATCTGTAGTGCTAATTTTAAACCCACATCTAAAACAAGCGACCTTTACCTCCTGCTTTGAAACTCGTAAAATATAACAGGGGTGTATATTTTAGAAGCATGCTCTTCCATTTCAAGCGGGGTAATAAGTTGAGGCGATGAATTTTTGGAATCGCTACCAACTTGGAGTGTTTCCATCGTTGAGAATCCATTGCGCTCTCGTATCTCATGTAAAATTCAACCAAGGATAAATTGGGGTTAGTGAAGTTTCCAAAGAAAGCTGTTTTGATTCGATCTTGAGGTCGTCCTCATAAGCCCTCTAAGAACAAATCCCTTGAATATGCGAGGATCCAATAGGCACATAATTTCTTCATGCTATTCAACCATTCATTATCATGCAATTTGTAAGTCGAAATCATCGATGCCCATTTTTGCTCAAACTCCTGTACCTCAATGTCATCGCCCCACACACAAGCATTAATGTCTTTTAGAAAGTTGGTTTCTTTACATGTAGCCGACCTACTTTCTCTGTCACTTTTTCATTATATGCCACACACAAAACTTGTGTTGCGTTTTATCTCCAAAGACCCTTTCTATTCTGCGCTTGATCGCGGATCTTGATCCGTTATTATGAAGTTTGGATAACGCCCACCCATGGCCTTCAAAAAGTTTTCAAAAAGCCAAACAAATGACTCTGTGGTCTCATTTGATATGAGACCGACTCAAAGACCACACATCTCTTATGGTTATCCACACCCGTAAATGGACCAAACACCATTTTATATTGGTTCTTATTAAAAGTTGTATCAAGCGAAACCGGATCACCAAAGAGCATGTAGTTTTTTATAGCAATAGGATCAGCCCAGAATACTCTGCTCAAATTCCCATCCTTGTCCACATCAAAATCAAAGTAGAATGCAGTACACATTGCTTTTTTTTTGCATAAACTTTTCAATTAACATCTGTGCATCATACTCTTTGATAAATTTCTTGACATCTACGGAGAAGTTCTTAAAATCTTCTAATGACGCACCAATATTACGGAAACCGCTTACATGTTCCTTGAACATCTTAAATGACAAGTCGCCCCAAAATTTACCTTTGCATTGTCAATTATCATTTTCTTATGCCACGATGTTTATATCTACAGCTTGCTTCAAATGGACCATGGTATTTGGAGTATTAGGATGGTGTGAGTGGCCTTCTATAAAAGTAGCAACCATGTATTTCAACTTTGTTTTCTCTTCCTCTACACCATCTTCTATTATTTTGAAAACTATTTTAGCTTTGACAACCAACCCTAGTTATTGGAACCCTTCTTTGTTTCCTGTCAAACACTTATCCCCGCCTTATTACATACGCATAGCGCTTGTATATAATATTTCATTAGGTCCTTTACCATGTTTTTCTATATCAACTTTGATGTTAAACCCGCGACTTCACTATACTTCCTATAAAACCGTATTCCTTTGTTTAGGTCATCAAACAACATCCCTACAACCGGCTTTAAATTCTACAGAACATAGGGTATTTGATTGATAGGGTCTCTAGTGACGACAGGAGTAGCTTCATAAAAACATTAAAATTTAATATCGGATGCACATTAAAAGTGACTAGATGCACTAAAATACTAATAAGATGCAATTGAGCGTAAAAAGAGAGCATAAATAACTATTACCTATAGTACCATATTGTTCGACTACCTCTTACGCTAAAGGTGACTCATAGTTGATTCCTTCCACACTATCTCGCATTATTTGAATGATAAATTAAACACACCCGTTCATTTATTTTACATGATATTCTATCAAAAATATGGAAGAAGAAGTAAAATTATAAGAAAATTCACCTAGTGTACTTATGTCGAGTACAACGTCACCTACTACCATACTTGTCAAACTAGAAGTGTTGATTTCTTCACTTAATCAGTAGTTTACGTAATAGAGTGAAAAGGTTATGATAACGAAAATTAAAAATAACAACCGGATGCACTAAATCAACAACTAGTAATTCTGGTATGTCAGAGTTGATTCCCGCCACCCCATTCCCTTGATAAAACCATCTTTCCCATTCGGATAACCAAAGCGAACCGGCGTGATTTTGGGTCTCAATAAACAGCGGGACTTTCCCAATCCCAACAGTGCATTAAGCCATTCTCGATTCTTTGTTCAAATCTTAGAAAACTGAACTTCTAGTATATTTAATGTGCCTTGATTGGTTCATTGGACATTCAGAGGTTAATTGTGAGGATTTTGGAAGCAAGGGAGCGAGGACATATCTAACAAGATGTTTGGGGATAAACACCCCCCCCTCTCCTCTCCTCACACAAATTTTTGGGGAAAAAATAAAAATCTGATTATGGATTTCTGAGAATAAGGTACAACATGTCCCCAACTAGATGTACCTAATAATCATAATGAACTACATGATTTTGCACAGTAGATATTGTTGATAGACTTTTTTTTTTTTTTTGCCCTTAAGAAAACTAGACCCCTAATACTAATCTGGATAAGTCTTTGCAAGGAGGAGGTCGTTCTACAAGGTTCAACATTTTTGTCAGTTAGTATCAATGCAAATAGTGATAACTTGGAAGACAACAAGAAGGTACAGTTTTCTCCCTTTCTCAATTTGTTATATTTTAAGGGTCTTTAAGCGTGAAATCGGGTCGGCTCAGCTCGTTTACACCTGCCTACCTCCTATTTATATTCAGAATCCACAGAGTACAAGGCTACAATCAACTTAAGGATCACTAAACAATAATAAGAAAATTAACAGAGTGTTGTTGCATGCATAACAGCATCATCATGATGCAGACATACTCCAAATCCAAATGCTTACTATTTTTCATAAGCAGTATTTTTGTGTTGCTAGCCCTTGTCAAGGGGTCCGGGGAAGATGAAAGAAAGGTACCATTACCATAATACCATCCCTTGTTTGTTTCACATATTTGCCTATCAAAAAACAGAGCATTTTTGCTTTCTTTCTATTCTTTAAACAACAAGCTGTGAACCTGAATTCTATCTACAACAAGATTCAAAATTTCTTGACTTTCAGACAGGAGATTGTAACAATAGGAAAAAATGCACAAATCGAAAAATTACCTGCTTGATAAGGTGTATTTTGTACTCTTTCATCAAAATTGAAGTTGTGTACAAAACAATTTGAGTATTCTCCATCGCTTGATTTCCATCATCATATTCGATTCGAATCCATTGCTATAGTACGCAAAAAACAATAATCAAAAATAGTTATTGTTCGCGATCACCAAAGTCGATTCAGGAAAGAAAAGCGCGTGTTACAATGCGTAGAGAATCGAAGCATTTATGTTCGATTAACACCAGAAAAGGAAATAGATGTGCAAGAAGGCAACAATAGAGAAGGGAAGAAGGAAGGCTGTGGCAGAATCGAAGGAAGAAGAAGACTGAATAGAAGGAGGAAGGGTAGGAAGGGTAATTCAAATTGGTTTGGTTTATTAATTTAAGTGGTATGTAGGTATGTATGGATAGTATGGTATGTAGGGGAACCCAACCCTATATATATATATATACATACAATACATAGACCTCGCATTACTCAACTAATTCAAACAACGTAATAATTAGAAATATTAATTAATTACCAAACTTTACAATATCTTAATTATTAGAATTAATATTTGAATAAAAATGAATTATTAATTAATATCCGAAGTGTACTGTCTAATCAAGGGTATAAAATGAGCATATTTGGTAAACCTACCAACTACCACAAGGATAACCTCCTCCCCCAGGGATCATTATTATTCAGAATATGTTCATCAACATTTTTTTTATAAGAGCGATAGAAAGCTATGTAGAAGATTTGCTACTCTCAGTAAAATACAACAAAACACTGAATAATTGCATGATTCAAAGCATCACAAAATCATAAAAAAACATAATAACAAGCAAAGGCGCAGAAATGACCAACAAAAAGGAATCATCATCAAATTCTAGACAAAATCTGAGTATTCATTCAACATAAATATAGAAACGATTTTAACTATCAAAGTATCACCCCTCACTCCCCCATAAAAACAAACGCATCGTCTACTTAATTCATTCTTCTGATCAACTCATTAATGAAATCCTCACGGTTTCCAGCATCACCACCTTCAACATAGTGGTTCCTCTTCTTTTCAGACCACCCAAGGGTGCCTTGAGCTGAAAAGGCCACAAAAGTTGTTTGCCTCCTTGAAATGGGGCCCCACTGTCAATATCTCATGAACAAGATCTTCAACACAGATGATACCAAACTTTCCCAGGGACTGCAAATGTTTCATCACAGCAGACAGTATTATTATTATACTAGAACTAGAAAATGGAAAAGAAAAAAATACAAGCTGTAACGGACTAGTAGAGTTCACGAGCTAACCTGTTCAACGATGGCATTCTCTGTCAAAGCAATTCTGTGCTTATTTACTTTACCATAACCCCGCTTGTAGATCAGTTCCCGCACGCTTTTCAGGTTAGGGTAACTGACAACATTATTCCACTCAAATCAATATAATTGCGCCATAAAACAAGAGAATGCTTTACACAGATTATATGGAGTATGTACCCATAAGTGACGTATGGTTCAACCCTGTGCAACATGTTGAGTGTTGCTTTGTTCACTTTCAGAAACACACCATTAAAGATCTGCATAGCAGCAACAATGTGAAGATTCCATCAGGACAAAATAGAAATCTCACGAATAAACACAACCCCCTTAAGATAAATCTGTGAAAATGTGCTTAATAGCTCAAAGATTATGTTAATGTCCCCCAGAAATTTATATAAGCACCGTGACATTGCTGTTTCTAGGAAAGCTAAGCAAGCACGGTCTTTCTAAAGTGATGCGAAACAAATAAATGATTCTCTCAGTTACACCCATTTCAAAAACCAACACAATCAAGAAAACATTAGAAAGAAAATGGTAACCAGAATGGATTTTATTGATAAAAACAAAACACGAGAAGCATATGCTGAACAAAAACTACCAGGACACCATGTGCATCAAGACACAAGGGATTCTACAAAGAGGATGACCAGGCCATGTATGATAATAAGGCGGCTTACAAGTTGCACAGACAACAAATGATAACTAACATAAGTTTGTAGCAGGCCCACGAACTCCAAAAAAAAAAAAGAACACCCAAAATGATAATTTATGTTCCTAAAAACCCCGTGGACACTACTACACCATAATTATCTTGCAGTTGTTCAGCAAAAAGTTGCAAAACTTCCCGTCATAAAATACTCACCAACCACCCCCACCTTTCCCGTCATATAATAACTACTAGTACTCAAATAACATGGTAAGAAAGACAGACAATAGATTCCTAGGAAGGACCTAAAGCATTGCACTACAATTATGTTATGCCGTAACACTTAACAACATAACTTGTAATATGAAGCTTTCAGGCACTTAACTGGCATTATTTTACTCATAGGATTGGGGTGGGGAAAATCAACAGAATCCTATCTCTATATCTCATATCCAGCAACAACAATAAAATGTAACATTTATCCTAGGCCCTAGCCAGGAAGATCAATAAAGCCCCTTGAAGATAATTGATCAATAGTGGAAGTGCAAGAGCAGAGTATACTTACAGGGACAATGCAAAGGTCATAATACTAAAAGGTCGTAACATTTGGAGCCAACACTATTAGACAGATTTATTAAAAAAAAGGTTACCTGTCTAAGCCTCAGTAGCTGCAGAATCTTCTTGGTTTTTGGGTGCATTGCGTTGATCCTATTGTATTCAAATTCAAATTAATACATAAAAATTATCTCAGCTCACAAAGAACTTCTAAAGTTTCAAAAAAGTTACCCGCGAATCCTGATGATAAATAACAGCTTAGCCTCAGGGCTCACATAAAAGCCACCCTTCAATCGAGCTTCGCGCTTCAACTGGATTAATTCTTTTTCCTGAATAATCGAGAAACAGAGGAATTCAATTCAACATTATAAACAAGAAATTTCAGAAACCTGCTTAAATGGAAACATGTATATACTGAAAGGAGCTCAAAACCTGATTCTCATACTCCTTAGCATACTCCTGAGCTCGCTTGAAGATCAATTTCCTGTTGTCTGCATTCTTCTTCTTTGCAATTTCTTGTTCCTGCTTCTTAGCAAGTGCCCACTCCTCATTCCTCTTCTGCTTCTTCAAAACCGATTCCGGCACAATCACTCCTGTAACCTCCTCGCCCATCTCTGCACTAAATGTAACAGTTCACCAAAATATAAATAAGAAAACTACTACGAACAACAACAGAAAAATTAAGAATGTGCTAGAAAAAGAGCAAATTTCGCGACAAGGAGAAAACATAAGAAAATCCTGGCATCAAAATCAAAGAAGCATTCTTTTGCTTTGAAATTGAGGGGAAGAACACATGCAACCGGCTGCGAAGAAGAAAATGCAATTTACCTGATTCCTGATAGGAAGAAGGTGGAGGCTGAAATTGTCGACAAAAAGACTGAAACAGTTGAAGGAAAAAAATTCAGCTGGTTTATAAGAGGCCGGGCTAGGGTTTTGCATCTGAAAGGTGGGCTGGCTTTTAAAGTTTGGGCTTAGTTTTGTCCGGTTCATGTTTGATTTGATCACTTTCATAAATTCAATTTTATTATTTGATTCTCTTTATCATTTTTTTTAATCAAAACGATATTACCACGATTGACCTTTTATAAATTTAATTTTATTACTTTGATCCCCTTTACTTTATTACTATTAACTTTAAAAAAAAGGCCATTATGTTACGATCCATGGCCTCTTGATTATGAGTCTTAGCTATTATGGTTCATGATTTCTCTTGGCTATATAGTTTATCCGATGACGAGATCGAGCTTGCACCTTTATCCTATGTTGTACATATGTCCTTACTTTTTCAATTGAGCGCTAGTCTCTGCCCTTCAAAAATGAATTCTTTGTTTCATTAGAGCAAAGATAGTCAAAAGAAGAGTTTGATCCACGACAGGAAGGAATAGGACAAAGACTTGACTCTTACACAAGCTAGGCATCATCCGTTACTCCCACTCGCCCGCTATGGCATGCTATTTCCTTTACTTATTGTTTTCGTATTGTTTCCTTCCATTCTTAAGGACAATGTACGTGTTGTAGTCACGATAATCGGCATCACACATTTTAACTCAATTAATTATGATTGAACTCATATCAATCACTATATCAACAACACATCATTATCAATTGACATTTGCAATGCCTACATTTTATCTTTGTAAAGTCGAACCTAACTCGAAGTGTGGGGACACGATATATTCACATTACGATCACCCCTATTTGTATGGTAAGAGCATTTCCTTAAAAAAAAGAGCTTATAATGTTTGATGATGTGTAGAGCCCCTTTATTTTTTATTTATTTTAAGAAACGGAAGGGAATTTTATTAAAAGAAACCAACAGAATTACAGCAGGACAACCTTCGGAACACCACCGAACAATCTTCCGATCACCACCAGCACACTAATGGACACAACAACATTAAAGAAATAAAAAAAAAGATCGGAGAACCTCAATATGACCAAATACTGTCTCGTTATAGAGAACTTGATTAGGTAAAAGACGAAAATGGAAACAATCTGATATATTATGGATGTCCATAACCAGCTCGAAAAACAACAACCACCACCATCACCCAGTAGACCGACAAGCCCGATGAGTACCACATGAGATCTACAAACAAACCACAAATACAGAAAAGAAAACAAATAATCTGGAACAACCGACTATTACCGACTCGATCCTAAGAGAAAAACATAAAAACAGACAGCAAACTTCCAAATGGCATCTCCAACTGCCGTGCCACCACTTTTATGCCACCAACACTGTGGAAGTTTATCATATGGATAAACGATGAAGAAAGAACTCAGGAAAAATGAAGAACAGTGACAGGAAATGTAAGTAGTGACAAAAGAAAATGAAGACGATTTTCATTATTTTGATCAATCAAGATACAACTTGTTCATTAATCCTCATCTACAATTGAACGTATATAGCAGTAATATGGACCTCTAACTGATCCAAAACCGCCTCTATCTAACTTAACAACTTCTTAACTGTTTTTGTGAATAGGTGTTTGATCAAAGTCCCCGAAGAGTATTTATCTAACACCTAACTACTTGAACATCTTTAAGCAACATCTCTGTGTGTATGTTAAATCCAATACCCCCCTCAAGCTGAGAATATATTTGAGGCTTGCACTTGAACATCTTTAAGCAGCATCTCTGTGTGTATGGTGCTGAGTTGATGGCTTGAAGATGGAGTAGATTCCCGTTTTTGGAGTAAATATTTGAACCTTTGGGGTGTCTAGTGGTTTTGTCGGGATGTCGACTAGTTGGTTAGTTGTTCTCCTTTGGCATAAGTTTGAGAAAACCTCCTTGAACTTTGGCTCTTGTAATGTGACAATCTAGTTCAATATGTTTGGTTCTTTCATGGAAAAATGGGATTCTTGGCAATGTGCATAGCACTAGCATTTATCACTGAGAATAGTAGAATAGGTAGTTGAATTTGGAATGTGTAGGTCTTGCATAATATAAACAAGCCATTGGAGCTCACAGGTAGCATTGGCCATGGCTCATATTCGCCTCGGTGGAGCTTCGGCTATTTGCTTTTGCTTTTTTTTTTTTTTTCAGGAAATAGGTGTTGTCCCCAGAAACATGATATAACCTGATGTAGACTTTCTTGTATCTTCACAACCTGCCCAATCAGAATCTGTGTAGCCTTTCAAAATGAGGTTGTTATGTGCTTCAAACAGGACTAACCAGGATTACATTTTAGGTATCTGAGAACTCTATGTGCAGCTTGCATGTGGTTAATGGTAGGATGAGATAAAAATTGGCTTAATTGTTGTACTGAGTATGCTATGTCTGATCTAGTAAATGAAAGGTAAATAAGCTTTCCTACTAATGTCATGTACAGTGTTGTCCGTAAGTAGGTCTGAGTCTCATCTTTGACAATTTACGCTTTGAATTCATAAGTGTTGTAAGTGGTTTTGCCTCTAAGAATCCATATTTCGATAGAAGATTCAGAGTGTACTTTCTTTGATTGATGTGAATACCCTTATTAGCTCTTGCAACTTCAATTCCCAAGAAATACTTGAGATCACCAATATCCTTAATTTGAAATCTTTTATGTAGGACTTGTTTGACTTCATCTATCTGGTTTATATCTGAGCTTGTGGCAATTATGTCATCCACATACACAAGTAGAGCTATAAAGTTGCTACTTGTACCTTTAGTAAATAAACTGTGATCATGAGCTGACTGTAAAAATCCCATTTCTAGTAGGGCTTCTGTCAATTTTGAATTCTACTGTCTGCTTGTCTGCTTCGGACCATATAAAGATTTAGTCAATCTGCATACTTGACCAGGTTTCTCTGTCTTGACACCAAGAGGGCAAGTCCATATATACTTCCTCATCCAAGTCCCCATGTAAGAAAGCATTGTTGACATCCATTTGATGGATGTGCGGCTTTTAGATCTTTGCAAGTGCCAATAATGTTTCGATTGTTGTCACCTTTGCTCTTTGGTGAAAATGTTTCTTGGTAGTCTATTCCATAGGTTTGTGTAGAACCTTTTGCCATTAGCCTTGCCTTATACCTTTCTATGGAACCATCGGCATGGTACTTCACTTTATATACCCATTTGCATCCTATAGTGGATTTTCCTGGAGGTGAGGTACAATCTCCAGGTTTTGGTAGCTGTAAGGCATCTATCTCTTCTGCATAGCCTCTTTCCAACAATCATGTTTGATTTGCTTGATTGTAGGTTTTAGGTTCGTGTATCTCGATCTCGCCAAAAGAAAAAAATTTCTTGTAATGGTGGAAAGATTGTCATATGTGACTAAATTATTGATTGAATGTGGTGACTTTCTTCTTGGAACCATATATTCTTTAAGGTATGTAGGTTCTTGTCTCTGTTTGTTAGATCTTACGGTTTGATGTTGATCAGATTATGTAACGCCCCGTTCGGACACGAGTCCTTATCCGGAAAAGGAACGTTCGGCACGTATAAAATAAAAATAAATTCACTTTATACGTAAGCCTCTACTACGTCGTATCAAAAATAAGCAAAGCGGAAGCAAAAGACTCGGGTATGAAAATTTCAATAAATCCAAGAATAGAAACAAAAATCTAAAGGTGGAAATGTAACTTATTACATTCAAGGAAAATATGATATCCAAAAAAGCGTCACGATAGTTCTCAAAAAAAAGCGTAAAAGTGCTACAAATCTTGAAAGACCAAAAGTCTAACCCATGATTATTAAAAGCAGTCTAATATATGAATAACAAAATGAATAAATGTGAAGTCTTCAATGCGGCGTCTTCAAGCGTGATCATCGAACTCGATAGCAAAATAACTAATCGCTAACTTTAACCAAGCCAGAGTATCGAATCAACGATAGTATAGTGATAGCAAGGTCGAATCCACGAGGAATAACGTTTAAGTACCAAAGTCGACGTAGAACTTGGTTTAGGTCAAGATTGCGGTGGAGAGATATTACACTAGTGCGAAAGTAAAAATTAGCTAACGGTTGTAGTTCTAGTTATTAAAAGGTATGGCGAATTATGATCCAACGAGTTACTTTTACCCCCAAAGGAAGACTTGACGGAGGCGTGTATTAACCAACCTACCTTTCCACAAGATTTTAACGACATCCACGGGTGCCAACTCCTAATTACGGTGTTAAGATCTCGAACAACTCTCACTCAACACCCTATGTGAAGTTAATTAATTTTCCTTTAGAAAACCGATTAACCTAACATGATTACGCTCTTAGAAGTCGCTCGAACAACGATGACAAACCTCGTATTGGAAAGCGGTCCTAACAACTAGGGCGAATCTACATAGCGATCCTAAAACCCCTTTTCCCACATCTCACCGCAAAATACATTTATAGGTTCGATATGTGTGACGGTGAACTAAATGATCGATTTAATTCAAAAGCGTTTAGAATAAGTTTTAGGACGTGGATTACTTATTAAAACATTATTTTACGCGCTACACAACTCCCGTTTAATCCCCCTTAGGGCGTTTTTACTCGTTTTTACATAATTCGACTACACGTACGTTTAGCTATTCATTTTGGCGATAATAACGGAATGATTAACGGAAATTATATTAACGACGAAAAGTAAAAGCGAATTCATTTTTTTTATAAGTACATATATATATTTATATATATAGATATATAGTTATATAGCTAATAATATATATATATAAGTGCATAAAAATAAATATACTATATATATATATCATGCGTAAAAGTAAATACGTAAGTAAATGCGTAAAAGTAAATATATATATATATATATATATATATATAAGTGCGTAAATAAAATGCGTAAAAGTAAATATATATATATATATATATAAAAGTGCGTAAATAAAATGCGTAAGTAAAATGCGTAAAAGTAAATAAAAGATCGAAACAACGAAATTATTGATAATTATACTTATTACAAATGGTATTCCAATTAATTTATATAAAAACAAATACATATATATATATATAGATAGACATATATATAACTATATATATATATATATATATATATAGTATATATATGCGGCCCAAAAGAAGATGAAAGAAGATGGAAAGAGATCTCTCTCTATATATATATATCTATATATCTCAACAAAACAACACAAAAAGAAAAAATGATGAAGATGATGATCAATGATGAAGAAAAAGATGAAGATGGTGATCAATGAAGAAAAAGATGAAGATGGTAAAAATGGAAGATGATGGAAAGAGATATATATATATATCTATATATATATATATATATATATATATATCACAACAAAACACAAAAAAATCAAAAAGAAAGATGGTGATGGACGATGAAGAGGGGAAGAAGAAGATGCAGAAGAGAAGGAAGAAGAGAAGGGGGCTCTCTTTTTTGTGTATGGAGATTGGTGGTATATATAGGATAAGATATATATATATATATATATATATATATATATATATATATATATATATATATGCATATGGCCGAAAGAAATGATGAACCTAGCCATCAAGTTGATCTAGCATGTGCAATCTCTGATAATTTCAACTACCGGATCGATCCGGTGAAATCCCGGATCGATCAAGATGACTATTCCAAATATCCGAATCGCCAAAATTGCCTACACGAAGATCGTTGATTCAGTAAAATGGCCATAACTTGAGTTGCAGACATCCGATTGGCGTGATTCAAAGTGCGTTGGAAAGCTCTTTCAAAGATCTACAACTTTCATGAAGGACACTTCTTCAGAAAATGCGTTTTGATGGGCCATTTGTTCGTCGAAGATATAATTCGATAGTGGTACTACGAACATTTGATCCACTCGACCTTTTAAGGCATGGCAGACACTCTTATATCCCCATAAACACCTCTTTTAAGCCTCAAAAGCGTGTCGTTACTCGGGATTTTGGTTAACCTATAATTGCGCAATAAACCACCAAAATACCAAACGTAAATCTGACCACGACACAATCGGTTCTTAAACCGGTACAAAACTATAAAAACACGCTAAAAATACGATATTTTATATAATAACTACTACTAACATATTTAGATGAAACATAGGAATTAATGACTCGAATCGATATAAAAATACTCGAAATGATATCGAAACGGGTTGAAAAGTTATAAAAATAACGGTGAATTTTTCCGTTATCACAACCCCCACTTAGCTTTTGGTGGTCGTCGCTCGAACAAAATAAGCGATAAAATAAAATGAATGAGAAAAATTTCGAAGATAAGATATGAATGACAATCGGATGATGCAACCATTCGAATCATAACACACACGTTAACCTTGATATAAATGTATAACAGAGTGAGTGTGTGTAATGGCTTTTCAATTTCCACTATCATCTCTTGAATAAATCAAGCAAACGCACAAATATTCATTTGAGGCACCCTAATGACTTTTCTAGGTATAAGCGATATGATTCCACACAAAGTCCTCCCGTGTACTTATTAGGATAATCCCTAAAGCATATCATTTAGTTTATCTTGGGGATAGTCGAGGAAGATAACTAAGTTTTCAACCAACTTTTTCTTTTCTTTTCTATTTTTTTTTCTTTTCATAGAATACTAACATATCCGAACTTATTACCAAAATCGACTATCTTGCAAGCGTCATGAGGTGAGATCGAATACATTCATACCTATCCAACTCTTTTTTTCACATGTATAGTATATGCCCTCATTCTAGCAATAGGATGTTTCGTGATAACACCCTAGCTAGACTACAATCATCAGGCAATCGGGAGCTTTTAAACCTCATAGTGATATGGGACGTTTTGGGATAACGCCCATTGCACTCAAATCATTGGCATTACAACCGACATATATATAGTTCATCTTATTTTAACATTCTTTCTATCACATTCAAACCTTCGGATATTCACGAAGACACGTTCAAAAGTTAGGTACTAAGTTCTTGCTATTATCTCTACAGAATAACCACTAGGATACCGAATGGATACTGATTTTAAAATTTTCGCTTCAATATCAAAGGCTTACGTGAAGGAATTCATGTTACCTGAGATAAATTTGGGGTTAAAATGCACTTATGGTTCAAATTAGTTATACATATCAAATTGATCATTACATCTTCAAATCCATGAAATATATACCTTATACAATTCATTTTAATCAACTAAATAATGTTGAAAAATCAAAAACTAAGGGATTTAACCTTTAATGCCATTTTAAACCAATCACGACTCTACCCCCACTTACGAACTTGCATTATCCTTTAAAACATAGTGAATGAGATAGAGAGGAAGACTTAGCTTATAAACTGGCGAGAAAAGTGCTACCGAATCCGTGAATGACCATGAAAGCACATCCGAATCCCTATACAAAAACAACCAAAACAAAGCAAACACAGGACATGGTCCTCGTGCAAGACATCGAATAGGGATATGGGAATAATAAGATAATGGTCCTGTCACGTCAGAAAATTCGATAGGCAATATAATAGCTTTAGATGGAAACATAACCCACACGGGTAAAGCACAGAACATCTAAGCATATACGTATCACATGAGCATATATCATAGTCAAGTAAGCTATTCCTAGATTCATTTTTATTACACACGTTTTATTAAGGTGGGAATACTCACCACTATACTACTAACGACTAGAAATTTGAAAGCAGACTAGATCATAAAATGAAATGTGGTGAAAGAGTATTGATTCTTTTATACCCAGGATCCTCGAGGGTTCTATAACCTAAGTCCAAGAAATGATACATTTGAATTTTTTTATCTTTTTCTCCATCGGGATTTTCGGATAACCACCTAATCATTCCCTCTTAATGAAATTCAAACATTCATCCTGAGACTTGGTTGTGCTTTGTGTTCATTCTTCATACCGATTCTACATCTCATTAAAACTAGTCTCATCCAAATTATCTTTATTATTATTATTATCGGGTTGCCTCCGGTGGCGCTTTTGTTTAACGTCGTTGGCTCGACAGAAACCCAGAAACGACTTAATAAGGCTCGGGATCAGTCAAATGCACAATTTCAAGAGCCTCGTCGAATGGTAACTTCTTATACTTTTTTAGACGAAGGCCGTTCGTGATGAACGTTCCATGCTTCGGATGTGTTACCTCGATGGCTCCCTGAGTCGAAAACTCGTAATACCGTATATGGTCACGACCACCTTGACTTAAGTTTGCCTTGAAATAAATGGGGCGAGTATTATAGAAAAGGACCTCATCACCTACGCTGAAAATACGAGGTTTGATCAACTTATCATGAAGCAATTTGGTCTTTTCCTTATATTTCGCCGAACAATCGTAAGCTTGAAGGCGAAACTCATCTAACTCGTTCAACCTGAGCCATCCTTCTTTCACCAATTAATGCGTCATCCATATTTAAATTTTTAATCGCCCAATAGGCCTTATGTTCTAACTCTACGGGAGATGGCAGGCTTTGCCAAAAACAAGCATGTAGGGTGACATACCTATTGGTGTCTTGAACGCATGATTCGGTGTGCCCAAAGCGCATCATCTAACTTCTTTGACCAATCCTTAAGGTTAGAATTTCTCTGTCTTTCCAAGATTCTTTTAATTCCTCGATTGGACACCTCTACTTGGCCACTAGTCTGGGGATGGTAGGCAGTTCCTAACTTATGAGTGACCCCGTACTTCATTAAAAGCTTATTGAAATCTCTATTAGCAAAGTGACTTCCATTATCACTGATTATTGCTCGAGGTATTCCATACCGGGATATAATATGTTTCTTAAGAAATTTTATGACTATATGTTTGTCGTTAGTAGGTGAAGCAATTGCCTCAACCCACTTTGAAACGTAATCACAGGCGACAAGAATGTATTGATTCCCGAAAGAAGACGGATATGGTCCCATGAAGTCTAATCCCCATATATCAAATACTTCACACACTAATATCGGTTTCTGGGGCATCTCATTTCTCCTGGAAATCCTTCCTGAGCGTTGACAGGCGTCACACATCTTAACATAAGCATATGCATCCTTGAAAATAGTGGGCGATGAGAACCCACTTTGTAACACCTTTAATCTTTGTTCTCTCGCCGAGAAGTGGCCACCGGCCTCTTTATCATGGCGTAACGAGAGAATACTCACTATCTCTTTGTCATCAACACATCTTCTCGAGATTCCATCGACACATAGCCTAAAAAGTAAGGGATCTTCCCACACATATCGGTTCACCTCACTATAAAACTTCTTTTCTGGTTTTCATCAAACTCGGATCTACTGAATCCACACTCGTAATAATTAACAAAAGGTGCATACCAAGGGTTCCCATTCTTTCCTCTCTGCGGGAAGTTTCCTCTCTTAACCGGGAGCATCGATTCACTACTTAAAAACCGCTCATCCGAAAATGATCATCAATTTCAACCCTAATAGAGTGTTTCTTGTCTCCTGTTCCATCCTACCGAGGTGGTCACCACTACGTTCTCACACCCCTTCGATTCTTAATTTACGTCGAACTCTTGAAGTAGTAAAATCCATCTTAACAAGCGTGGTTTTGCATCCTTCTTGGCAAATAGATATCTCAACGCAAAGATGGTCGAGTGTGAACTATGACTTTCGATCCAACCAAGTATGACCGGAACTTATCGAAAGCAAAACAACGACTAAAAGTTCCTTTTCGGTTGTGGCATACTTTTGTTGAGCCGAGTTCATGGTATGACTCGCATAGTAGATAGGCGAAACAACTTGTCAATCTTTCGACCTAGGACGACTCCTACAAGATAATCACTCGCATCACACATCACTTCGAACCCTTAGACCAATCGGTGCTACTAAGATAGGAGCCGAAGTAAGAAGTTTCTTAAGGGTTGAAAAGCATCTAGGCATGCCGCATAAAAACACAGGGGCTCCCTTCATCAATTGAAGAGTAAGAGGTCTAGCAATGTGGGAAAAACACGGAATGAATCTACGATAAAAACACTGCATGTCCCAAGAATGAGCGTAGAGTCTTGATTAAGTAGGCATAGGAAGCTTAGAAATTACCTCTATTTTTGCTCTATCGACCTCTATTCCTTTCCCCGATACCTTATGTCCTAAAACAATTCCCTCAGTTACCATGAAATGACACTTTTCCTAATTTAAAACCAAGTTTGTCTCTTCACAACGTGCAAGCACCTTATCAATGTTCGACAAACATTCATCAAAAGTATTACCAAAAACACTAAAGTCATCCATAAAAACTTCCATGAAATGCTCTATCATATCAGCAAAGATGGCCATCATGCATCGTTGGAATGTCGCAGGTGCATTACACAACCCAAACGGCATTCTTCTAAATGCAAAGGTGCCATACGGACATGTGAAAGTAGTTTTATCCTGGTCATGTATATCGATGTGAATTTGATAATAGCCACTAAAACCATCCAAAAAGCAGTAAAATGCATGACCACTTAGACGCTACAGCATTTGATCAATAAAGGGTAGGGAAAATGATCTTTCCTAGTCTTATCATTTTAGCATGCGAAAATCAATACAAACCCTGTGACCGATAACTAAACGAGTAGGAATAGGCACACCTTTTCATTAAGCTCAATTGTAATGCCTCCTTTCTTAGGCACGACTTGCGTGGGGCTCACCCATTCACTGTCAGAGATTGCGTAGATTATCCCTAACTCGAGCATCTTCACCACGTCTTTCCTTACCACCTCTTGCATATGTGGGTTTAGTCGTCTTTGAAACTGCCTGACCGGCTTGGCATCTTCTTCCAGGATGATCTTGTGCTTGCGGAGATATCAAGATCGATCCCTTTTATGTCAACCATCTTCCATCCGAAGGCCTTTTTGTTTTTGAGAGCGTGGATCAACTTAGCTTCTCGCAAAGCGGTTAGTGCGAGATGAAACAATAAGAGGAAGTAATTCATCAGGTTCTAAAAACACATACTTTAAATGCTTAGGAAGTGGCTTGACTCTCAGATCATTAGGTGGTTCCTCGATTGACGGCTTTGGCGACTTTGCGATCAAACCGAGCTCTAGCTTCTTATTCGACTTGCGTCGACAAAAAGAGTTGCCTCCAAATGATATACGAACCCTCATTTGTGGATCATCATCCTGCAGGGTGCTTGACTTCATCAAGCATTCTTCCATTGGTTCTTGGTATCCTGCGCAGTTAGTGTGCTCCAGAATACAAGGATATATAGCATCAGCGAAGAAAAACAATCACTCTTTTCATCATTAGGATGCTTCATTACCTTATACACATTTATGGCTACACTCTCTTTCCCGACTAAGTAGTATAATCTCTCTCCTCTTAACGTCTATCAAGGTCTCTCCTGTGTTCAAGAAAGGCCGACCTAACAAAAGTGGGGTTTTAGAATCCATATCCATATCTAAAACTCTGAAGTCAACGGGAAAACAAACTTGTCTACCCGCACCAACACATCTTGACTACCCCAGAGGTTTCCTATGAGACTATCATCCGCCATCTGTAAGGTCATTCTGTTGGCTCTAATGCTCCCAATCCCAATTTCTCATAAACTCCTCTCAGGCATCAGGCTCACTGAAGCCCCTAGATCACATAGCACATTTTTAAACACAGTTTCTCCAATGGTAATTGGGATGGTAAAGCTACCTCTATCCTGTAACTTGGGAGGTATCTTATTCTCAAAGATTGCAGAACATTCCCACTCAAATGCACCATCTGTTGCATCTTCTCCTTACTAGACAACATTCCTTTTAGAAACTTAAAGTATGGGGAATGCTCGAAATTGCCTCTAATAGGGAATATTCACCTCTACCTTCCTTAAAAGATTCAGAAATTTTGCGACCACAGGTCGGGATGTCCTTCTGGTTCCCTTAGGAGGATAGGGTAAAGTATTAACATCAAAATCGGGGAGGAGGAGGATTTCTGTTTTCTTACCTCTTTCTTTAGGCGGTGAGGCTTTTCTTCTTTGATGTCCAAGACCACATAGTCTTTCTTGGTCTTTGCCCTTCCAATGCTTTCTTATTTGCCTCGGCCAAAGCCTTTTTCGTGGCTTCCAATTCTTTCCTCATTGCTTCCATTCTCTGCTTGATATTGCCAGTCTCCAAATCTTCAATCTCGACTTCACCATACATCGCTCCTTCACGGTCAACTGCTTTCTCTTTCTCGGCTTTTTCGCCGCTTCTTCACCCACAATTCTTTTTTTTTGTCACTCGGCCCGACCTCTTTACCACTTCGTGTGAACACAGCATTCACATCCTTTGGGTTCCTCTCGGTGTTACTCGGAGTCCACCACTTAGATTTGTCTTTTAGAGTGTCGGTTATTTGACCTACTTGGGTCTCCAAGTTCGAATGGCGAGAATGTGTGACCACTTTTTGCTCTATAGCATTCTTATTTAACTTTCGAAACATTCTGTCTAATTTCTCCGAGGAGTATCTCGGTGGCCATCTTTTGAACACCGTAATTGTTTGGTTCTTTGATTGCTTTGATTATTCAGTGCGAGATGAGCGTTTGGATGTTGATAGGTGCGTAAGTATTACTTCTCAAAGATGGTGGCTCACTTTGCCGATTCGATTGTTTTCTTGACCACGATTACGATTCCGACCTTGATTTTGATTCCAATATGAACTCGATTTTCTTTCTTTGTCCTTGTGGTCGAGGCGTGGATTCGATTATTACGATAATAGCCTCGGTTTTGATTACGGTGTGAACTCGATTCGGAAATTACGATTCCAAGGTCGGTTGTATGAGCTTTGGTTTTGCCTAAAACCTTGGTTACGATTATTGTTTCGATTCCATTCGATTACGCCGATTCCAACCTTGTCCAACATAATTCACATCATATTGTTGTGAACCATCATTCATACCATAATCCAATTGTGGCCCCTTGCTGATTATTAAAGTTTTGGTTCCCTTTGTTCTTTGGCCAAACTCTTTGGCGATTCATATCCATCTCGTCCCATCGCATAGACATTCATTCATTCGTTGGTCATTCGATTGCCGATTGTTGTTGTCTTGGAGTAGGTGTCATTGTTGTTGTGGATAAGTGGATTTTTCAATGATGCACATTCTATGGCGAATGTCCACCTCCACGAGTTGGCACCGATGTGTCTTCTTTCTTTTCGACTCCATTCGGTCCATCTTTAGTACCATTTCTTGCATCTTGTCATGCATGGCGATTCTCGATCGAGTTCCTCTTTCGTGACTTTACACTTTCCATTGGGGCTTTCTTCTTCTTTACGCTCGATCCCCATTGTCCTTCTCCAATACGCCGCATTTTCTATCGTCTCATTGCTTGTTACGGTGGTAGATTCATAATATCTCCGCCGCTGCAAAGATTCAAACTTGTTTTGGTCCATCGGCTCTAAGGCCCTGAATAATATAATGACTTGCTCCACCGTAGAGAAACCGTGTGGAGAGGCATCTCTTCAACAACCCCGAATCTCTCATAAGTCTCTTTTAGTGTCTCTCCTCGAGACCATCAAGCGAAGAGATTTCTTCTTTGAGATCTAAAATCTTTGCCGGAGGAAGTACTTTTTCAGAATACTCTCGTTACGTCACCCCACGTATGTAACGAGTCATTTGGTAAAAAGTCGTACCAATCCTTAGACTCCTCTTAATGCAAACGGAAAAACTATTAATTTTACCGCCTCATCACTCACCCCGTTATATTTCATTGTCCCACGATCCGGAGAAAGTGATCCGTAAAGCTGTTCGGGTTCTCGATCGACTTCCCATGGAACAAGGCATGTTCCCTAACATGTTCAAAATATTTTGCTTAATATCCATGTTATTTGCATTAATTGGGGTACCCTAATTGGGTTATGCCCTATAACTTCTGTGGGGTAGTGACATAATCTCGACAAACCCTCGAGTCCATGTGCTTTGCCGAGCCATCGGTCTTGAGGAGGAGGTGGATTATACGGGTTATACGGGTTTTGGAACCCTGTTGATTTCCTTGCATCTCTAGCATCCGAAGTACTCGATTTACCGTTTCTTGGTCTAATTCGGGTCCAAGTCCTGTGTATCCTGAGCATCTTGTCCTACTCTGTATTGTCCAATCCACGGCCTCTCGATTAAAGCTATGCGAGATCAGTAGCGTTGCGTTGCCCTGTGTTGTCTTCTCTCGGTGATTCATGACGAGGGTCCTCGGTGGAGTTTGCAAAGTATGCGTTACATTACCACCAGTAGTGGTTGAGGTTTGCCCTGGTAGAAGTCTCGTTCATCACGGGATCCTTACCGCTTTTTCTAGTTATTATATCGTCCATTTCTGCGAGAGGAATTAGAAAGTGATCTTTCTAATGTCTCTCTTTCTTCAAACAAAGGGTTCGGACTAGCGACTAGGATTTCTCCTCGGCGCCGATCAATTTCTATGGCGTCGCGTAAGCTTCGATTTCTTGGATGGGTTCAATGAGAGGTTCTTTAGAGCTTGAGTCATTCAGCGGCGAACAAGAAAGAAACAACACGAAAACAAAATAAAAACGACCTAAGCCCAGGCTTTCGGTCAACTTACAAGATATCAAACGTAGTATTCCCCGGCAACGGCGCCAAAAATTCTTGATAGCAAAATAACTAATCGCTAACTTTAACCGATGAGTATCGAATCAACGATAGTATAGTGATAGCAAGGTCGAATCCACAGGAATAACGTTTAAGTACCAAAGTCGACGTAGAACTTGGTTTAGGTCAAGATTGCGGTGGAGAGATATTACACTAGTGCGAAAGTAAAAATTAGCTAACGGTTGTAGTTCTAGTTATTAAAAGGTATAGCCGAATTATGATCCAACGAGTTACTTTTACCCCTAAAGGAAGACTTGTGAGGCGTGTATTAACCAACCTACCTTTCCACGATATTTTAACGACATCCACGGGTGCCAACTCCTAATGCGGTGTTAAGATCTCGAACAACTCTCACTCAACACCCTATGTGAAGTTAATTAATTTTCCCTTTAGAAAACCGATTAACCTAACATGATTACGCTCTTAGAGTCATTTCGAACAACGATGACAAAACCTCAGTATTGGAAAGCGGTCCTAACAACTAGGCCGAATCTACGCAACGATCCTAAAACCCCTTTTTTCCCACATCTCACCGCAAAATACATTTATAGGTTCGATATGTGTGACGGTGAACTAAATGATCAGTTTAATTCAAAGGCGTTTAGAATAAGTTTTAGGGCGTGGATTACTTATTAAAACATTATTTTACGCGCTACACAACTCCCGTTTAATCCCCTTGGGGCGTTTTACTCGTTTTACATAATTCGACTACACGACGTTTAGCTATTCATTTTGGCGATAATAACGGAATGATTAACGGAAATTATATTAACGATTTAAAAGTAAAAGCGAATTCATTTTTTTTTATAAGTACATATATATATTTATATATATAGATATATAGTTATATAGCTAATAATATATATATATAAGTGCATAAAAATAAATATACTATATATATATATCATCATCGTAAAAGTAAATACGTAAGTAAATGCGTAAAAGTAAATATATATATATATATATATATATATATATAAGTGCGTAAATAAAATGCGTAAAAGTAAATATATATATATATATATATATATAAAAGTGCGTAAATAAAATGCTGTAAGTAAAATGCGTAAAAGTAAATAAAAGATCAAAACAACGAAATTTATTGATAATTATCTTATTACAATGGTATTCCAATTAATTTATATAAAAACAAATACATATATATATATAGATAGACATATATATAACTATATATATATATATATATATATATATAGTATATATATGCGGCCCAAAAGAAGATGAAAGAAGATGGAAAGATCTCTCTCTATATATATATATCTATATATCTCAACAAAACAACACAAAAGAAAAATGATGAAGATGATGATCAATGATGAAGAAAAAGATGAAGATGGTGATCAATGAAGAAAAAGATGAAGATGGTAAAAATGGAAGATGATGGAAAGAGATATATATATATATCTATATATATATATATATATATATATATATATATATATCACAACAAAACACAAAAAAATCAAAAAGAAAGATGGTGATGGACGATGAAGAGGGGGAAGAAGAAGATGCAGAAGAGAAGGAAGAAGAGAAGGGGGCTCTTTTGTGTATGGAGATTGGTGGTATATATAGGATAAGATATATATATATATATATATATATATATATATATATATATATATATATATATATATATATATATATGCATATGGCCGAAAGAAATGATGAACCTAGCCATCAAGTTGATCTAGCATGTGCAATCTCTGATAATTTCAACTACCGGATCGATCCGGTGAAATCCGGATCGATCCGGCACTATTCCAAATATCCGAATGCCAAAATTAAATCACACAAGATCGCAGATTCAGTAAAATGGCCATAACTTGAGTTGCAGACATCCGATTGACGTGATTCAAAGTGCGTTGGAAAGCTCTTTCAAAGATCTACAACTTTCATGAAGGACACTTCTTCAGAAAATGCGTTTTTGATGGGCCATTTGTTCGTCGAAGATATAATTCGATAGTGATCTACGAACCACCGATCCACTGACTGGCTTTTAAGCTGCATGGCACACTCTTATATCCCCATAAACACCTCTTTTAAGCCTCAAAGCGTGTCGTTACTCGGGATTTTGGTTAACCTATAATTACGCAATAAACCACCAAAATACCAAACGTAAATCCGACACGACACACCCGATTACTTAAACCGGTACAAAAACTATAAAAACACGCTAAAAATACGATATTTTATATAATAACTACTACTAACATATTTAGATGAAACATAGGAATTAATGACTCGAATCGATATAAAAATACTAAAATGATATCGTAAGCGGGTTGAAAAGTTATAAAAATAACGGTGAATTTTTCCGTTATCAAACTCCTCCTCGTAAACATATTCGACCTGTTCATCTTCTCATCCCCAAACACATAGAAAACATGCATTTGAGGTAAGTACAACGTACTTAATAAGAAAGAGAAGCTATGACAACAATTACAATTTATAAAGAGAAGATAATTAAAAGTTTAGTTGTTTAAGTGTGACCGCCCGATCTAGGGTTCATTCCATGTCCATCAACATGAATTGACTAAACGCGTTTCTACTTAACTTATCTATGTTACAACCGCACTCAAGGGCACTACGCCGATGTATATCCACCACGAGATATCGATTGCAACATATTAGTGGATCACACCAATATCCACGGAGGCTAGAATAGGTAGGCTCCGATAGTCACGCACACCTCGGTGAGGGTCCCCGAACTTGTGGTTCTTTTGACTTCACGGGTTCTTCCACCTTCGAGGTAGCACACACATCGCGATATAGGCGGTGCCTATCCAAGAGAGACATGTTGTTTAATCTTTTACTAGTCAAGTCGTATTTTATTAGGATGATTAACTAACCACCTAAGTGTTTTCAATTAATCTCCTCACAATTACTACTCTCTTCCTGCAGACGACTAGACATTACAAGGCCTAGCAATTACACGAGACATTGATGAATACTAATTCATCAAAGCACAAGCCTATCATGCTCTTCCGAGCGGATCCGAACTTCAACTCCTTTAAGAGTACATTACGTGTTTTAATCGAATGAATTTAAGCTCAAATCAGGCTTGTTTAAATTTACACAATGTTGGCATATCATGATTAAGGGATTAAAAGCAGTGAAAGCATGATTATGAGGCCAAAACCAATCCAAACGCTAAAAGCGGTAGGAACAAGGTAAAAGCAGGTCAAGCGCCCGTTTGACACCCCTATGGACGCCCGTCCGTAAACAAACGCCCATCCACTAAACCCCAAGCGTCCGTCCGCTAAAAGCACTACATCACGAATCAAAAATCTAACCTCAAACACCCGTCGCTTGTGCAAACGCCCGTTTGAGCTATTAGGTCATAAACGCCCGTCCGCCTAATCTGAGGCGCCCGTCCGCTGGTTTTTCCCAAAGCGCTAAATCTTCTAAACGCGATTTCAAATCCATTTCTAACCTAATTAACACCAAATTAAACTGATAAAACATAGGAGACATATCTAAACATCTATGATCCATTGATCAACGAAAAGCACAACTTTCTTGCGTCTACGCATCTTAAAACATGAGCTAAACTTTACAAATCATAACCGAGATCATAGGAAGAGTTTCTTACCTAATAATAGCACCAAAAAACCAGATTAAACAGCCACGAAAATCTGCAACACTTCTCAACAATCTGATCCCCAAGCGTTGCCCTTCTCACGACGATTCCAAATCTCTCGTCTTATCTGAAAACGGTTAAGAAACGCTTCAGATATCGTGAAAACTCCCTTGGCCTCTTTCTTTCTCCAAATTGCCGGAGAGAAGAGGTGAAAAAGCGATATCGATTTTGTGTTTAGGTTATGGGATTATTGTGTGTAAATTTCCTTAAATACCAATTTCCCATAAATCCCTTTTTCCTTAACTGTCCTTTAATTACCAAATACTCAGATTTCCCTTTAATTAAATACACATAATTTGAAAATTACATATCTATAATTAACACAATACTTAACTCTAATAAAAGAAAAGAAATAATAATATTTAATTTTTCTTAAAATGACAAGTCCGCTTCTTTCCGAAAATCGGAATATTACATTTCTCCCCTTAAAAGGAGTTTAGTCCTCGAAACTAGAACATACTGGTAGATCCACAAACTCTTGGAATTCATCGATCATATCATCTTCAACTTCCCAAGTTGCCTCCTCGGGTGAATGATTGCTCCATCGAACCAAAACCAATGGGATCATCCGCCTCTTAATCATCTTTTCCTTCCGGTCCAAAATCTTGATCGGTCTCTCATCATAAGCAAGATTGTCTTGTAGAATTTCCGGATCAATTGTAGTTTCAACATCACTCTCGTGGACACTTCTTCAACATTGAAGCGTGAAACACGCTTATGGACCCTTGACATTGATTACGGTAACTTAAGCTTGTAAGCCAACGGTCCAATCCTTTCGAATTTCAAGCGGTCCAACATACCTTGGACTTATCTTTCCCTTTTGTCCAAAGCGTTTCACTCCCTTCACTGGTGAAGCTCGTAGATACACTCTATCACCGACTTCAAACTCAAGCGGTCTTCTTCTAACGTCTGCCCAACTTTTCTGCCTGTCTTGAGCTGCCTTCAGATTCTTCTTAACCAACTGAACCCTTTCATTAGCTTGCTCAACCATTTCCGGCCCTGTAATCTGTCTTTCCCTGACTTCATCCCAAAACAACGGCGTTTTCTACATCTTCTTCCGTACAACGCTTCAAACGGCGGCATGCCTATACTTGCATGATAACTATTGTTGTAGGCAAACTCTGCTATCGATAGGTAATCATCCCATGATCCGCCTACTTCCAAAACACAAGCTCTTAGCATGTCCTCGAGTGTTTGGATGGTCCTCTCAGATTGTCCATCTGTCTGAGGATGAAAATCCGTACTCAAATCCAACTTAGTTCCAAAAGCTTCTTGTAAACTTTTCCAAAACCGACTGACGAATCGACTATCTCGATCCGAGACTATAGAGATAGGAACTCCGTGTAACTTCACTATATTATCCAAGTATAGTGTCGTCACTTCTTCAAGGGCATATCAACCTTATACGGTAAGAAATGGGCAGTTTTGGTCAACCTGTCCACGATTACCCAAATCGCATCGTGTCCACCTCTTGTCCTTGGTAAACCGGTGATGAAGTCCATCATAATCTTATCCCATTTCCACTCAGGGATATCCAAGGGTTTAAGCATTCCTCCTGGTCTTCTATGCTCTGCTTTTACTTTCTGACCAATGTCACACTCTGCCACGAACTTGGCTATTTCCAACTTCATCGAGGGCCACCAAAACTTTTCTTTCAAGTCCCGATACATCTTAGTAGCACCTGGATGAACTGCAAAAGCAATCCTATGTGCCTCTTCCATAAATCTATGTCTTAAGTCGCCAATATTAGGCACACACAAATGATCCTGGTACCAAAGGTTTCCATTCTTGTCTAACACATAACCCACTGTAGGCTTCTCTCTAGCAAATCGCTTCAGATCGACCAAAATCGGGTCTTCGTCTTGCTTTTCCCGAATATCATCCATCAACTCTGACCTTGCTAACAACGGCGCCACAAACTGTCGATCCTCAATCTGATCAAACTCTTTGATTTCCGCCCATCTAACCTTTTGCCACATCTTCGACGCTTGAAAGCGCAAACACTTTGGTTTCTACTTAAAGCATCACCAACTGCATTGGCTTTGCCTGGATGGTACTGAATATCCAAATCATAATCCTTTACGAACTCTAACCATCTCCTTTGCCTCATGTTCTGATTCTCTTGTGTGAATAAATACTTTAAACTTTTGTGGTCGGTGAAGATCCTCGCCTTAACTCCGTACAAGTAGTGCCTCCAAGTCTTTAAGGCAAACACTACCGCTGCCAACTCTAAGTCATGTGTCGGGTAGTTCTTCTCATGCACCTTCAACTGCCTAGATGCATAAGCATTCACTTTCCCTCCTTGCATCAACACACAACCTAAACCCTGTCCCGAAGCATCCGTGTAGACATCATAGTTATCAAAAATCTCCGGAACTGCCAACACTGGGGCCGTAGTCAACCTATCCTTCAAGGTATGAAAAGCGGTATCACACTCACTAGTCCATTCAAACTTCACATTCTTCTGTGTAAGCTTAGTGAGTGGAGTGGCTATCTTCGAAAAGTCTTGCACGAACTTCATATAGTAGCCAGCCAAACCAAGAAAGCTCATTATACAAAGCTGTGGTAGGTTTAGCCAATTCTCAAGCGCCTCAATCTTTCTTTGGATCAACTTGTATGCCATCTCCGGAAATGACATGTCCCAAGAAACCGACTTGCTTCAACCAAAAGTCACACTTTGAAAACTTTGCAAACAAGCTGGTTCTCCTTCAAAGTTTCTAACACTATCCTTAAGTGTTCCTCATGTTCTTTCTTATCCTTAAAGTATACTAGGATGTAAATCTATGAACACTATCACAAATTTATCCAAGTATGGCATGAAAACTCATTGCATTAAATCCATAAATACAGATGGAGCATTAGTGAGTCAAAAGGCATAACCAAGAACTCATAATGTCCATACCTCGTACTAAAAGCCGTCTTCGGTATATACGCCACTTTGATCTTTGGCGATGATAACCGGACCTAAGATCAATCTTAGAGAACACTTTCTTGCCTTGCAACTGATTAAACAAATCATCAATCCTCGGCAAGGGGTACTTATTCTTGATGGTAAGGTTATTCAGTGCTCTGTAATCGATACACATCCTCATGCTACCATCTTTCTTCTTCACGAACAAAACAGGGGCTCCCCAAGGCGAGGTACTGGGCTGAATTATATTCCTCTCAAGCATATCCTTAAGTTGAGCTTTCAACTCCTTTAACTCAGCCGGTGCCATCCTATTGGGTGCCTTAGCAAAGCCAGTGCCTCTCCGGTATCGGCTTGATCTCAAACTCGATTTCCCTATCCGGCATGTTTCCCGGTAACTCTTCCGGAAATACCTCAGGGTACTCTCTCACTACAGGATTTTCTTCAAGCTTGGGCTTCACTTGTTCCACATCCACTGCACACAACAAGTAGCCTTCACAACCCTTCTTACAAGCTCTAATTGCCTTGACATTTTGAAATTATCGGATGTAAGCTTCTTACTCGGCTTGTACACATTCCTTGAAAGGTCTTATCTGATTTTCCAGGTACTTTAAAGGTCACTTTCTTCTCTCGGCAATCTAAGTGAACATAATTCTCGGATAGCCAATCTATCCCAAGAATCACGTCAAAGTCCAAAAAGTCTAAAACAGTGAAATCACTCTTGCATCTATGAGGTCCAACTCGAACTTCCACTTGAGGTATCATCCTAGTTACCTTTGTTACCTTCCCTAACAGTGTAGTTATCTCCAGGGTGTTTCTCAAAGGTTCCGAAGGTAAACTCAACTTCTTAGCTACCTTGGTCGACACAAAAGTGTTAGACGCTCCCGTATCAAACAAGGCTCTGACCACTAGATTATCTAACATTATAGTACCTAGGATGCATATTCATTCATTTAAATAAAATTACTGACATGAATAAGCGCGCCAAAAATGTCTAAAATAGAATAAATTAACAATGAGGTACTTGAGATAACATCATCCTCAGTTCTGCATCCCACAGCATCATTTGCAAAACTCTCGGCCCAGTCGGCTTGGGGCGCTCTACTACCGTTTCCTCGGCTCGTACTCCCTTTATTCCTCTTATTAGGACATTCCCCAGAAAAGTGCCCCGGTTCTCCGCAAAAGTAGCAACCGCCTGAACTAGCTCTGCACTCTCCTGAATGATTCCTATTACACTTGGAACACATAGGTGCACTGTTTGGGGCCTTAGCTGCCGGAGGGGCTGTTGTCTTCTTAGTATTCTATTGTGGGGCTCATCGGTGATTACTTTGACTAGTCCCAAAGTTCTTCTTGTTCCCAATAACCACTGCAGCCTTCTTCCTGAAGGTCTCAACCTCCAAGGCTTTATTCAAGAGCTCTGCCATGTTCCTTGCTGTAAATCCCAACATGCCAGACTGAATCTCATAGGCCAATCCGTCCTTGTAAAGGGCCATCTTTCTTTCTTCCACTTTCATCAGCTCGGGTAGAACCGTCCCAACTCATTGAACTTGTTAGTGTCTTGAGATCTTTGTCGGTAGTTGCCTTGCTTGAGTTTCAAAAACTGACTTGCCTTATCCGCTTGCACTGTTGCCGGGAAGTACTCGTTGAAGAACATAGCTTTGAAAGCTTCCCAGTCTGTAACCTTGCCATTGCTACTCTGTATAGCATCTATCCAAGCCTCTGCTGCGCCCAAAAGAAAGCTAACTGCTAGTTGTGCCATCTCAGTCTCAGGCACATGTACATTCCTGCATGCTTTTTCGAAGCTCCGTATCCATTCCTCAGCTTTCGAAGGTTCCGTATTCCCAAAGAAATCTTGAACTCTGTTTCTCCTCAGTCTCGTATACCAATCAACTGGAGGCGCTTGCTCAAAAACTGGTCTAACCGGTTGGTGGGGTGGTGGGTAAACCGAGAAGATCTTTCTTTGAAATGCTTGCATTCTTTGAGGAGGTAAACTGGATTCACTTGAGGTTCAGGCCGAAAAGGGTAGTATCCTTGATGGTAATTCTGGTGTTGCTGTGGAGTTGGCTGAGGTTGCTGGAGACCAAAGGGTGGGTAACCAAAACCATGCTGATGGTCGAATCGCGGTGAAAGTGGTACCGTAGGTCAAGGGGTATGACCTACAGGAGGTGGGTAGAAAGTCTGCGGTTGTTGGTGAAACACTAATGGTGAGGGGTGGCTCACTGGTGGAGGGTAAACGCTAACTGGTGGAGGATAAACACTGACTAGTGGAGGATAAACGGTTTGCTGGTGTGTAGGGTAACTTACCGATGGCGGTACAAATCCTGCTGGAACATCGCTCACCAAAGAAAACTGAACCGAACTCCCCACGTGCCATCGTGGAGGTTGCTCCTGATAAGGTCGTGGTGACAAACCCTGTTGGGTCCTTGGTGTGGGTGTCGCCGTATGAGAAGGTGGTGACAAACTCTGTCGAGGTGGAGGAATCTGCCTCACAACACCGCCTCCTACGACCGGTGTTGGACATTCCCGTCGAACTCTGAAGTCTACGCACCTGCTCGGGTCCTCGTGAACACCATCCACGATGATCAAGGAAACCGAGCGTTACTAAAAGGTCAGAGAAAACTTATCTTAAAAGAAAGGAAGCCTAAAAGGCGCTTCGCTCGATACCAAGCTATAACGCCCGTTCCGGACACGAGTCCTTATCGGAAAAGGAGCGTTAAATCACGTATAAAATAAAAATAAATTCACTTTATACGTAAGCCTCTACTACGTCGTATCAAAAATAAGCAACCGGAAGCAAAAGACTCAGGTATGAAAATTTCAATAAATCCAAGAATAGAAACAAGAAATCTAAAGGTGGAAATGTAACTTATTACATTCAAGGAAAATCGATATCCAAAAAAGCGTCACGATAGTTCTCAAAAGAAATGTAAAAGTGCTACAAATCTTGAAAGACCAAAAGTCTAACCCATGAAGACTAAAAGCAGTCTAATATATGAATAACAAAATGAATAAATGTAAAGTCTTCAATGCGGCGTCTTCAAACGTGATCATCGAACTCCTCCTCGTAAACATATTCGACCTGTTCATCTTCTCATCCCCAAACACATAGAAAACATGCATTTGAGGTAAGTACAACGTACTTAATAAGAAAGAGAAGCTATGACAACAATTACAATTTATAAAGAGAAGATAATTAAAAGTTTAGTTGTTTAAGTGTGACCGACCCGATCTAGGGTTCATTCCATGTCCATCAACATGAATTGACTAAACATTTCTACTTAACTTATCTAGGTTTCAACCGCACTCAAGGGCACTTCGCTTTGATGTATATCTACCACGAGATATCGATTGCAACATATTAGTGGATCACACCAATATCCACGGAGGCTAGATAGTAGGCTCCGATAGACGCACACCTCAGTGAGTCCCCGAACTTGTGGTTCTTTTGACTCTGGGTTCTTCCACCTTCAGAGGTAGCACACACATCGCGATATAGATGGTGCCTATCCAAGAGAGACATGTTGTTTAATCTTTTACTAGTCAAATCGTATTTTATTAGGATGATTAACTAACCACCTAAGTGTTTTCAATTAATCTCCCTCACAATTACTACTCTCTTCCTAGACGACTAGACATTACAAGGCCTAGCAATTACACAGACATTGATGAATACTAATTCATCAAAGCACAAGCCTATCATGCTCTTCCGACGGATCGAACTTCAACTCCTTTAAAAGTACATTCGGTGTTTTAAGCGAAGCGAATCGAAGCTCAATTCAGGCTTGTTTAAATTTACACAATGTTGGCATATCATGATTAAGGGATTAAAAGCGGTGAAAGCACGATTATGAGGCCAAAAACCAATCCGAACGCTAAAGCAAGTAGGAACAAGGTAAAAGCAGGTCAAGCGCCCGTTTGACACCCTATGGACGCCCGTCCGTAAACAAACGCCGTCCCACTAAACCTCAAACGCCCGTCCGCCTAAAAAGCGGCTACATCACGAATCAAAAATCTAACCTCAAATGCCCGTGCGCGCTTTGTGCAGCGCCCGTTTGAGCTCTTTAGGTCATAGCGCCCGTCCGCCTAATCTGAGGCGCCCGTCGCGCTGGGTTTTTCCCAAAATGCTAAATCTTCTAAACACGATTTCAAATCCGTTTTTAACCTAATTAACACCAAATTAATAATGAGAAAGCGTAGGAGACATATCTAAACATTTATGATCCATTGATCAGCGAAAAAGCACAACTTTCTTGCGTCTCACGCATCTTAAAACATGAGCTAAACTTTACAAATCATAACCGAGATCATAGGAAGAGTTTCTTACCTAATAGCGACAAAAAAACCCGATTAAACAGCCACAAAAATCTGCAACACTTCTCAACAATCGATCCCCAAGCGTTGCCCTTCTCACGACGATTCCAAATCTCTCGTCTGATCTGAAAACGGTTAAGAAATGCTTCAGATATCGTGAAAACTCCCTTGGCCTCTTTCTTCCTCCAAATTGCGCAGAGTAGAGGTGAAAAAAACTGATTTCTGATTTTGTGTTTAGGTTATGGGATTATTGTGTGTAAATTTCCTTAAATACCAATTTCCCATAAATCCTTTTTTCCTTAATTGTCCTTTAATTACCAAATACTCAGATTTCCCTTTAATTAAATACACATAATTTCGAAAATTACATATCTATATTTAACACAATACTTAACTCTAATAAAAGAAAAGAAATAATAATATTTCGTTTTCGCAAAATGACACGTCTGCCCTTTCCCAAAAATCGGAATATTATAGATTATGTATTGGTGTCCGGAACTTCATTTGTGGACTCCTCAGGTATCATGTGATTGTTTTGTGTAGGTAGAGAGCCATCTGTATCTGCTTCATATGGAACAGGCATTGGAACAGGTGTTGCCATTGAATCTGTAGCTTTCATGTGTAAAGGAAAAATGTTTTCATAAAATTGTACATCTCTGGACACAAAGATGTCCCTAGTCTATTTGTCAAGCAGAATATGACCTTTTGTATACTTGTGAACCCCAAGATATACACACTGTCTAGATCTTGGTTCAAATTTTGCCCTATTATGAGCAGGTGTACAAGCATATACTAATGAACCAAAAACTTTCAACTCTGTATAATCAAATTGTTTGCCATATAGCAAGAAATAAGGTGTATTATTTTGGATTACTGGTGAAGGTGTTAAATTAATTAAAAACACAACATGTAACACACAGTATCCCCAGTAGGACAAAGGTAAATTAGACTGAAATCTCATGGCTCTAGCTACATTCATGATGTGTTGATGCTTTCTCTCCACTATGCCATTCTGTTGTGGTGTGTCCACATAGGATGTTTGGTGAATTATACCCTTTTGTAAGTAATAATTAGGCATGTCAAATTCAGCTCCATTATCTGTCCTAACAATTTTGACATGTTGTCCAAAGCATACTAAAGCAAACTCTATAAATGATTGAACAAGTTGTCGACTTGATTTACATTTTAATGAGAAAAATCCAAGTATATCTTGAATAATCATCTACTACTGTTAGAAAATAGGAGTGACCATGTACTGTTTGTTGTCTATATGGTCCCCATATATCAAAATGAACTAGTTCAAAAGTACTATATACAACAGTTTGGCTCAAAGGAAAGGAATTTCTTTTCTGTTTAGCAAGTTGACATATATGACAAACATATGTGCTATTTATACAAGATGAATCAATACAACTGAATTGAGAAAGTTTCTTGTTAGGTAGATGACCAAGTGTAATGCCAGACTTGTTCATCTGTAATTCTAGACTGATCATTCAATTGTGTACCACTGACAACATTAACATTGTGTGATATCTTCATGTCATTGCTCAAAACATAGAGACCTTTAGTTTTCTTAGCTGATCCAATCATTATCCCAAGTTTCTTGTCCTGTATGAGACAAGAATCAAAATGAAAAACAATAGACAACGTAGGATTAGCAGTTATCTTAGACAAAGAGATAAGATTGAAACAAAAATCTGGAATACACAGCACATTGGTAAGCACTAATTTATCATTCAGACATACAGTACCAATGTGTGTTACTGATACATTTGAACCATTTGGTAGACCTACTAACATATGAGATCTACAGTCTAGAATCTGCATGTAAGCTCTATTAGTAATAATATGGTCAGTTGCACCAGAATCTATAACCCAAGACAAAGAACCAATACTACTAGAAGTAGACAAACCCGATATATCTGCAGCAGGAACAAAATTAGTAGTCAGAACAGTGGCTTGGTTTGCAATATGATCATAGTTGTCCATATTCTTAGTGTCCAGCGGCTGCATCAGTTGTTGATATTGAGCCCTATTCAAGGTAAAACTGTCAGGATTAGCCATAACAGCAACATATTTTCCAGTAGGAGCTTCTTCTTGTTCTACTGACATTGCCTCTGCCATAATAACTTTGCTTTAGGCTTCTAATTGACCAGGTGGAAAACCATGCTTTTTATAACATTTATCCACTGTGTGCCCTATATAACCATAGAAAGTACACTGGACTTTCTTTGCAATTTGAGTGTTTCCTAGATTCTTATTGAAGCCTCCATGATTCCCATTTACTGGCTTGTTAAAACCTTGTCGGAATCATGTGTTTTGCACATTAGATCCTGAAGAATTCTGATTGAATGACCTGTTATACAACATTGTCCCATCTGGGAACCTATTGGTAGATTCCTCTACGATCCGCCGATTTGAGGCCATTGCAAAAGCAGTATCAAAGTTGGTACATGCACCATCAATTATGCTTGTGTTAAGACTTGTGAAAACTCTGGGTTTAAACCTCTCAAGAACTTAACTACTTTTTATGTTTCTGCATAACCTGTAAACACTTTAATAACATCACAAGTACAACTCGGTGTACATGTACACATTGGATCAGGCTTCATAATGGCTATTTCATCCCAGAGAACTTTTAGTTTGAGGAAATAAGTTGTGACATCTAAGTCTCCCTGTTTAACAGCATATACTTGATCCAACAAATCTCCAAGACGAAATACATCTAGCCTAGAGAATCTAGATTGCAAATATTGTCATATTGCTCTAGTTGTTTCTTTATACATCACATTTTGAGCTATATTAGGCATGGCAGAATTCAGAATCCAAGTTTTAACAAACGTGTTACACTGTAACCAAACCTGGAAATCTGGAGAATTAGCAGCTGGTTTGACAATCGAACCATCAATAAATCCAATCTTGTTTTTGGTGATAAGAGCCATCTTCAACGAATAGCTCCAAGGATGATAATTCTTGTTGTTTAGTAACGGCTGAACTAGTATCAGCTTGAGATTCTCATTAGGATGCAGATACAACTGGCTTCCTTGCAAGATAGCTTGATTCTGAGCTTGATTCTCCATAGTTTCGATAGAAAGAAAACAAGAAATGCAGGATCTAAGCAGAAAAGCAAAACAGATCCTTCAAGAACGGAAAAAAAAATGAAAACTGTATGAAGAATTAAGAAACTAATCAGAGATTTGCACCTGAGAGCTTCATAATTCTCTTTGATACCATGTGGAAGTTTATCATATGGATAAACGATGAAGAAAGAACTCAGGAAAAATGAAGAACAGTGACAGAAAATGTAAAGTGATGAGAGTCAAATTGACTATCATTTACTATGTGATTATACCCCATTTATACCACGTTTTATATGTTTCCGGGGACATTTGGTTGTATTTTGATGTATTTACACCTTGGTTATCATTTCGGGACCTAGGACGTAAAGTCCGGGATTCTCGGTCTTTTTCGGTGTAATTTACTATACTCTCGGTCACCCTAGAGTCCTGTAGGGATTACTTGTGGTATTTTTTATGATTTTGTACAGGTTTTAGGTGCTCGGGAATGTCATGGAATGTAAACCGGAGCTTCGGGATCAAGTAATCAAGTATTTTGGTGATAAAAGGTGAATGTGACGCTTTGTCACCATAAGCGCCCGCTTTAAAAATGCACTTTTGGATTAGAAAGTTCTTTGATAGGTTTTGTGAAGGAAAAATCGACAGCGACCGCTGTCGATCTGAAGTGCAGCGCTATGAGTCGAGATCACGCAAAACACTTTAAATACCCCCTCATTTGATCTAGATCTAAGACCTCCTTTTTTAGATCGATTTTTCCAGTTTTTGCTGCGTTTTTCTTCATTTTTTCTTAGCTTAGATTAGTTGTAGGTAGATTAGCTTAGTTTAGTTGTAGATCGTTGTAATCCGGAGGATCTCGGGGATGGCTTGACGCGTTATTGACTGGATTTCTTCCGGAAAACCAATTTTCTACCCAGTAATTTTAATTAACATATTGTTCTTGTTTTCAATCTTGTTTTATGTTAGCTTTGATTGTTGATTTCTTTTATTTTGCTTAGTAGTATAATGAGTAGCTAATCCGTTTTTAGCCGAGATATGTGATAGCCTTTCGAAATCGAAACTTAGCTTGTCGATTGAAGTGTTTTGATGTTATGATTGTTAGATTCTCGGTGTTGTTATTGTTCTAGAACTTATTCTTAATGACTTTTATTGAACTCGCGACTCGATAATCGTATATCACGCGTCTTCTTTACATATGTGTTTTGCGAGAGGGTGTGGGAAAAGGGGTTTTAGGATCACCCTGTAAAACCGACTGAGTTGTTCAGATTCGGTTTCGTGTGTGAGGTTTATATCATTGTTAATGAGCGTCTCATAGATCGTGAGACCGTGCGGTCGATTAAATCCGGTCGGTAATTTGTTGAACTGACATAGAAGGGTAGATTATTGAATTAATGTCTATACTCGGAATTAGAAAACGACACCCTTTGAGTGACAACGAGGCGGACTGTTGAACCTAACATAAGAGGGTAGATTATTGAATTAATGTTTCGGAAACATGAGACAACACCCTTCAACGATGCCGAGAACATTATAGTTTGTCGAAACACTTCCGGAAATGAGTTAGGGTTAGAGAGTAGTTGGTTGGATCATAGCTCGGCTATCTTGTTTTTCGTAGTTTAAAATCTTTTCTCTTATGTTTATTTAGTTGTTAGAACCGGTGATCGACAAATCACCACGTTCAATTATTGTGTTGAATGAACTAGGGGCGAGACCGACTTTGGTACTCGACCGATTCCCTCGTGGGATACGACCTTGACTCATCAATTTATGCTCTGATTGACCCGGTACTTGCCGGTGAGATTGGACACTAAGAAAAGGCCGTTCAAGTTTTACGGCGCCGTTGCCGGGAATCGAGTTGATATCTTGTAAGTTAGTTAAGTTCTTAGGATTAGGTCGTTTTTCTTATTTGTTTTTTTATGTATAGTTTGTTTTATTTTGATGTTGTTGAAGTGTCACACCATCTACCGGTAGTGGTAGTGACTAGAGTACCGTGATTGTGTTCTGTTGTTTCCACGATTTGCGGTTAATGGATCATACAGGAAAGTGAGTTCGTTGTTCGTGCAATGGACTCATCGAACAAATCGTGGTGGTGGGGATTGAGCCCCATATTTCTATTGTTTTATTTTCAAGGGTGCTCAATTCTTACGATTTTGCTAGGGAGAAGCAATGATTTGCTCTCCTTTGGTATAACTATCATTGACATAGTTCGGGGTAGAAAGTCGAAAGTGAGGACTATAAACTCGAGAATGTGTTTTATTGCTTTTCCTTCCCTTCATGTTTCTTTGTGTTTCTTTAGTTTATATTTTGGTACTTGGGTAAGTTTTGTTGTAATATAACCCGAAGAAGTGTGTTTTGGGAGGGGGGTAGCGTGGTGTTTTTGGCTTTGATGAGTTGTGGTAATCCGGGTAGTTTTATTGTGTTATACTCCATACTTGTACACCTTTGGTGTTGGTTGTGTATATTTTATAAGTACAGGTACCCTGGGAGTTCATTTTACGGATGCCACATGATCGTACTCGTGTATTTTTCCGGTTGTAAGCTAACTTTTCTACCACTTATCATTCGTGTCTTGTTTTAAAGTAGGGGTGGTTGGTTTAGCTTCAATGTTTCGTTTTCATGTTGAACGAGTTATACTTAGAGATTGTTATCCCTTTGGTGTAAATGAGTCATTTTTAGAAATTTTGGTGCCTTTGACATTTGTTTTGATACATTGAGCCTATAGTATTGTTTTGTTAAACATATAAGTGATTATCTGAATGCATTTCATTTGAGTTGAGATCTTGTATTGAGAATGGAATAGTTCTATCACGTTAGCCGACTTCATGAATCACCTTGACTAGTGAGCGATTATGGTAGTTCTTAATGACCCGGTTACCTAGAACTTATATTAGTAACTTCGAGGCGAAAGAAAGGTTGTCGTTGTTAGGTACGGGATGACGGTTTTGGCATTTATTTTGACCCGATCAGAACCAAAAGCCATCCTTATATGTATATCCACAATTACCCCTATAAGCCTTTTGTAGGGTGGTTAGACCGCCGCCCGAACTGACCATTTTGTTACTAACCCGTATAATCGATGTCCCTAGCCTTATTTCGGTCTACGTATCCTTGACTACCTTGCAATTGAGCTTTTATTTCCGCACATTTATATGATGTTGCGAGATGTTGTGGTATGGGAGTGCTGTTGTGACATTATATTATTTGAGTTATCCGGTATGAGAGTGTGACAGTGTGTTGTTTGACTTTGTTCGGAATTTTGATGGGTATAGTTTTATACATACAGGTATATAGTTTGGAAAACAATATAAGAAAAGAAAATAGATTAAAAAAAAGAAAAAAAAGAAAGAAGAAGAAAAAAATGAAAAAGAGAGTGTATATATATTTATAGTATGTGTTTTTATTTTTAGAAAGTGTCCAGAAAATAATGGACCAAGTTATTGTTGTTTAGAGTTGGAGTTGGGGTTTATTTCGGATATCGAGATTGTTTTTATAGTTGGAGAGTTGGAGGCGTTTGAAACCGAGCTTCATATATATTTTTCTCGGTTAAAGCTTGTTTGCACCTTCTCTTTCTATTTTTATCGTAAATATCCTTTCGTAGCCCTAACCTAAGCCTAAACGATATAACCGTGCAAGTCCTGCCTGACCATACTAGATGACGATAGACCTCAATTAGTGGAGATGTTTACGACGTATAAGCCTATGGTGTAATCCTGGTATGTACACGTCTATAATCTAAACTGGTCATTGGTGATTAATGTCGAAGAAGCTATATATACACACACACATTCTTTTCTCGATACAAGGTAGAGCTCGAGTTTTATGCATTTATATCAATTACTTGTGTTTTATCATTTCAATACTAAAGACTAGATGTGTAATGACAATGTTGACTCCATCTTTATTTTTGAATAGCTCATCTTTGCTCGAGGGCGAGCAAAAGCTAAGTAGGGGGTAGTTGATGAGAGTCAAATTGACTATCATTTACCATGTGATTATACCCCGTTTATACCTCGTTTTATATGTTTCCGGGGACATTTGGTTGTATTTTGATGTATTTACACCTTGGTTATCATTTCGGGACCTAGGACGTAAAGTCCGGGATTCTCGGTCTTTTTCGGTGTAATTTACTATACTCTCGGTCACCCTAGAGTCCTGTAGGGATTACATGTGGTATTTGTTATGATTTTGTACAGGTTTTAGGTGCTCGGGAATGTCGTGGAATGTAAACCGGAGCTTCGGGATCAAGAAATCAAGTATTTTGGTGATAAAAGGTGACAGACGGCCACTTTGTCACCGCTTTAAAAAATGCGGTTTTTGGATTAGAAAGTTCTTTGATAGGTTTTGTGAAGGAAAAATCGGCGAGCGCGCGACACTGTGTCGATCTGACAGCAGCGCTAACAGTCCAGATCTGCAAAACACTTTAAATACCCCCTCATTTGATCTAGATCTAAGACCTCATTTTTTAGATCAATTTTTCCAGTTTTTGCTGCGTTTTTCTTCATCTTTTCTTAGCTTAGATTAGTTGTAGGTAGATTAGCTTAGTTTAGTCGTAGATCATTGTAATCCGGAGGATCTCGGGGATAGCTTGACGCGTTATTGACGGGATTTCTTCCGGAAAACCAATTTTCTACCCGGTAATTTTAATTAACATATTGTTCTTGTTTTCAATCTTGTTTTATGTTAGTTTTGATTGTTGATTTCTTTTATTTTTCTTAGTAGTATAATGAGTAGCTAATCCGTTTTTAGCCGAGATATGTGATAGCCTTCGAAATCGAACCTTAGCTTGTCGATTGAAGTGTTTTGATGTTATGATTGTTAGATTCTCGGTGTTGTTATTGTTCTAGAACTTATTCTTAATGACTTTTATTGAACTCGCGACTCGATAATCGTATATCACGCGTCTTCTTTACATATGTATTTTGCGAGAGGGTGCGGGAAAAGGGGTTCTAGGATCACCCTGTAAAACCGACTGAGTTGTTCAGATTCGGTTTTGTGTAGGAGGTTATATCATTGTTAATGAGCGTCTCATAGATCGTAGACCGTGTCGGGTCAGTTAAATCCGGTCAGCGGACTGTTGAACCTAACATAGGAGGGTAGATTATTGAATTAATGTCTATTTTCGGAAACAAGAGACGATACCCTTCAACGATGCCGAGAACATTAGAGTTTGACGAAACACTTCCGGAAACGAGTTAGGGTTAGAGAGTAGTTGGTTGGATCATAGCTCGGCTATCTTGTTTTTCGTAGTTTAAAATCTTTTCTCTTTTGTTTATTTAGTTGTTAGAACCGGTGATCTGACAAATCACCACGTTCAATTATTGTGTTGACCTGAACTAGGGACGAGACCGACTTTGGTACTCGATCAGATTCCCTGTGGGATACGACATTGACTCACCGATTTAAATTTCTGATTGACCCGTCTACATTTGTTTGTGAGATTGGACACTTAGAAAAGGCCGATCATAAAGTAGTGACAAAAGAAAATGAAGACGATTTTCATTATTTTGATCAATCAATTCTGTGAATACAACTTGTTCATTTAATCCTCATCTACAATTGAACATATATAGCAGTAATGTGGACCTCTAACTGATCCAAAACCGCCTTTAACTAACTTAACAACTTCCTATCTGTTTTTTGTTAGGTGTTTGATAAAAGTCCCCAAAGAGTATTTATCTAACACCTAACTACTTGAACATCTTTAAGCAACATCTCTGTGTGTATGTTACTCCAATAACCACCGAGTAAACAGCCTACAAGCACCGCAGCAAAACCAGCAAACCACAAAAGAAGCAGCAACCGACAACCAGATTTGAACAAAGAAGGATCTAAATCTAACAACAACAAACGAATCCGACCATCACAAATCCATATTAGCTGTTCTCCGATCAGAAAACACCGACCACATACAAGCCCAAAAGCTTTTTCGAAAAAGGCATCGATGAAATATCGGAGAATACCACCGGAGCAAAAGGCGGTGACCAGAAGACAACGAAAAGAAAGAAAGAATTAGAACGGAAAGGATAGGACGCCGGCAGCCTAGTGCCGCCGCCGGCTGGAGATGTGAAAAGGAAGGGCCAACCAAGAAGAGAGGTTTTCGCTCTAGAGAGAGAGAGAGAGAGAGAAGGGGAATCTCTCTTTATTTGTAACTTGACATTCTCAACAACAACAACAACAACAAAAAAAAAAAAAATTTCGTAACTTGTAAACTCCATAGTTCTTTGAGACTTTTTAGATAGAAAGAAATGCAGTGTGATCTATGGACATGTGGGGGAAAAAATACAAGTCAATTATCACAAACATGGGTACACATCATTCAATTCAATTCAATTGTAGGTAGGAGGAGTGTAAATGCTTTCCCAAGTAAAGTTTTCCATATAGTGTATGTAAGATAGTATTATTATATAGTGTAAACCATGCCTACTTCTACTAAAGCAGCATGAGGAATGTTCAATGCGACAGGGGGCTCTCTTGAATTTTTATCAAGAAACACATATACTGCTACAAGCAACTCTTTTATAAAACTGGAATCCTTTCTTGTTGTTAAATGTGATTGTCCAAGAAAATATGCTGTCCCACTATCTCTTGCATCCACCAGCTCTTGTAGTTCTTCCCTTACTTCTCTACTCATCATCAATTTCGGACTATCTGCTTCTTCTGGTTCTGGTGTTATTACAAATCTCACCCTTTTAACACCACGCTTATTATTATTATTGCTGCTGCGCGCCTTCTGCAGAATAATCTCCTCCTCCTCTTGTTAATGACTCGATTTTTCTTTCTTCTGAAATATCGATTATCTCTGTATCACTTACGCTCAGTTGAATCAGTGCTCCCTCCTCTTCTGACATTGATCTTCCTAATACCATCATCTTTCCTTCTTGCGATACCAACGAGTCGTGGTTTTCGTCTTCTTCTCTCGCGATGAATTCTCCTAGCGAACTGATTATGCAGTCTTCAAAGTCGTCCGTGTCTCTCACATGATCCCGATATCCGTATAATACAATGCAACGGTAGATCCGGTATTCTTTCGGCCCGATCCTGCCTATAAGGTATCTTTGGTTTTGAGGATGTATGGCACTGGTAATGATTTGAATGATACGAATATCAGTAGCTGGTGAAATGCAGGAAGGTTTGTTATGAAGTGTGAGAAAAATGCTGGGATTCCTGACACGATATCCGTGTAGACAAAACCGATTCCAGCTACTCTAGAGATTCCAAGACCCGGGCTAAGATCCGTTAGCCACTCCACCGATACTTTGTTTTCTATGTCAAACTCGTACTTCTTTAACGTGCCGTAGTGCCATGACACCATGATCGTCACAAACATGATGAAGAGAATGGCGAGAAACCATCCTCCTTTAGTGAAGTTCAGCACAGGCGAGGATAAGTACATCGTTTCAACCGACCCGAACAGCACAAGAAAACTTGCAGAAAATATGAAACTCTTCTCCCACCAAAATACAATCACGAGTGACATTAGACACGTCGTCACTAGCATCCCCAATACCACTGCCAACCCTGCAGTCATGCGCACGCGCATATTTATATATAGAGAAATATTCAAATAATCTTAATTAATTACTATATGCATGGGGCCGGTTCGAGATCGATCAGAAAATATGTATATGTATGTGGAGTGTAGGTAGGTAATTAATAAGGCGTTTTAATTACGTACCTACAGCAGCTCCGATTGGAGATATATGGCGGAAACCGGCTGTGACACTGAGGCAAAGGAACATAAAGAGCCAGTTAACATCTGGAATATAAACCTGACCACGTATCTTATTCGACGTGTGTACAACTTTCACTCTGGGAAAGCAGCTGAGTGCTTGGCATTGATTTATAATGGAAAAACTTGCTGAAATGGTAGCCTGGCTTCCTACAGCTGAAGCAAATACCGATAACACCGCGAACGCATGATGCAGATTTTCTGATTGATTGATTGATTGATTAGTATAATTAACAACATTGATCAAACCTCACATTATTAATTATTACAGCTAGATAAAAACTTACTCGTTGGGATTGATTCACTAATGTGAAAGATGTCACTAGAAGTGCCTAGATGTTTGGAGATAAACGCAGCTTGACCCGCGTAACACAGAATAAGCGGACGGGTATATCAAGCTAACAAAGGTAATCTGCATGCACCCCCCCAAAAAAAGATCATCATCAAAATGATGTTCACCTCATGCTTTTAATTTCTTGCCCGAGAAAACACAAGCATATATTCATACGTACCTTTAAAGATTTTGTTGAAAAATGACCAAGACTCGCAAACATTTCCTCAGATCCTGGTGAACAACGTCGTAACAGCAAGCAAGCAACCATTTGTTATTTATTTAGATTTAAAAAATCGATGAGGTTTTGAGTCTCTATATACATTTAAAAAAAGTGACTAATTGAGACGACTAACCTGCTGTGCATACGACGATAACGCCCAACAATTTCCAACTCCTGGCGCTGATTCTGTCGATGAACCTGAACATGTACAATGGGGAGAGGGCATGCAGTATTTTCTGATTTTGGACAATGTTATAGAGACCGGCGCCACTGATGAACATTAGCCACATAATCACAATCGGAGAGAAAATAATGGCGATTTTCTGGCTTCCATAGTGTTGCATAGTGAACAGGCAAATCAGTATGGCACATGCTAAGGGTACTGGCACTGTGTACATCATTCATGTTATGGATCGAGTTTAGAGTTTGAACCATAAATAAACAAATCAAATCCGATCCACCCTTTATTATCACAATCCAAATTCTTATATATGAGATAACAAACACTAGTAATCAATATACAATAAAGGCCTATAGTTTATTATATCTGTTTTTGAGCATTCACCAAAATGGTAAATAATGCAGAACACGAAAGGAGTGAGAAAACAAATGAAACAGCATATGTATATAAGATTTTCACATATATACAAAGAAAATAAAGTAAATAATCTTACATTTGTTTATGATCATATCTGCGCGTTCTCTGGTTTTTTCTGATGAAGTCACTGCAGGTAAAACATGAACAAATCATACTGTTAGTTCATTATTTTTTTTTTATATTAGTGAAGATTTTGAAGCAGAAAAGAAAAGCAACTTTTTTTTTCATGTGTTATTTACTTCGGTGTACCAATTTCACCATGGATCGTTCAAGGCCATTAGTCGCCGAGAGTACTGCAATCAGGATAAAAATGCATGAAATATTGAAAGTTCCACACACACGCACACAGACACACACACAGAAAAAAGGGGTGAATGCATGGTATCAAAGCAGAAAGAGTTGATAAAATCTGAGTAACCTGAAACAGATGGAGTGAGAACTCCATCACTGATTATCATGCAGCAACCCAAAAGAGCCATGAACAAGAGCAAATAATGGCCCTTTTATGTTTTTCAATGAATTTTCTTGCTCTCAATGTTGCTATGCTCTTGAGGTTTTTCCTCGTAGGGACGCAGAATTTGGCTTGCGCTTTTATCATTTGGAAGCAAACCTACACTGGCATGTCTGCAAAGTAAAAGTACAACGACAATGTACCACCTGCAATTGCAAAAACTAAACTAATTATGCCTGGCGCCTGCCACTTAACAAACATATGTCTATACGCACCATTAGCACGCAAATTAAGAGGACCGTCAAATTAATGTTTACGGTACCTTCTCTATCGTTATCAGCTCTGAGAACAATGAAGGCGTATTTCAGCAAAGGAATGATTGTTAAAGTCCAGAAAATAAACGAAAAGAGTTCATATATCTCGCTTTCAGATCTAATGTCTTCTGGATGAATTGATCCAAATACATATAATGGTGCTGTGCTCAATCTGCTGAATACTATTCCAAGGCTTTGAAAAGACAAGATCACAGTACGGAGCCACGACTCTCTCAACTTGGTTTCCTACAGGACATGAACAAAGTTTACAACTTTTCTTCCTTTTTTTTGTTAAATGTTTTTTCTTGTCATACATACATTGTTAGCAATTATCCGCGCTATAAGACTACAAAAATCACAAAAACAATCTCTGATCTTAATAGTACGTGCTAATGATCGACCACACACACACACACACACACGTGCAAGAAGAACACTTCTGTTGCACAGTATTTTGCATTCCTGCTACAATCTATCTATCAATACCTCAAGTCAATAATATACTTACAGTATATGCCATCCAACAAACAGCTCTGCTCTGCTCTGCTGTAACCAAATAAGAAGTGGATTTATCCAGAAATGATTCAGATACTTCTTAAGGTTTTTCAGTGGCTGAAAATCACATGATTTTGAATGTCCCCTGCCACGCTCATTGCTGATTACTGATTTTCATCCATTTACTCATGTACACTACTCATTGAGCTGATGTAATAGTTATAGGCTCTTTCTTATTGTCACGTAGATATATTATTTGAAAATAGAGTGCTAATTCATATTTTAATTTTGAATGGTGACTTCAATAACAAGAGGAGACTTAATTTGTTCCAAATTCAGCATAAATTAGAATCTCGGTAATCTAATCTTTACATCTTCTCCTCTCAGAAATAGGATCTCTCAAGGTTTGAATCAGCAAGTCAATTGCTTCTGGTATCACAAAGTAAAGGGACAAAAACGAAACCTTACAATTCAATTCTAACAAAACCCAGAAAATATATTTCTTATTTACTCTAGGAAGTTATTCTCCTTGAACATAATGAATATACCCAGTTGGAGACCATAATCTTACTTCAAGAACAATGTAACTAAAAGAGAAAACATATAAATTATGGTAAGAAAACTTAATCAGAAAAAGGATATACAAAAATCTTAGAAAGCACAAAAATAAATATCATAAACTTGCCTTGTATTGATTGGAAATGGACTCAGACCTCAGAGCAGGATCCATATCTATTCAGTATTCAGTATTCAGTAGTAGTGGTGAGAAAACAGCAACCAAGAAAAGAAAAGAAAAGCTAAAAAATTGATGATCACTTCATGGGTAGAGAGATATGTAGCCGGGACACATAGTTTTGAACGATTGAATATAGGCAGCAAAAGGGAGGCATAGAATAGACGACGGAGAAATCAAGATATAATTAACAAGTTTTAGACAGAGAGGCAGAGCACGTTTGATAAATATTGGACTAGCTAGGATAGTCAATATCTCTATTTCTACATCCATGTGTCTCAAACAACCTCTTTTGGTAAATCTAATATCAAGCGATACACTTTACCAAAAAAATTTTTGTATGTTCTTTGAAAACATCACAATAAATCTATTCTGGAGTGCGTTATCACACTCATATTCAATCAATTGAAAAGCCAATTTTAACTTTATTTTTTGCAACTCTATAAAATCGTAGTTAACTAAAAAAATATGATTTTAAAACAGATTTATTATGGTGTCTTTTAGCAAACGCCAAATGATATATTCGTTCAATACATTCACTAACAAAGCATAGTAGGAATTGAAGTAGCAAAACATGGAAGAGTGCTCACAGATTATTATATTAATAACTAACTGTACAACAAATAATATATTATATATATATATATATATATATATCTTTTTGATAGGTGCGTGAGAGTAGAGTATTGTTTTCAACTTAACTTTTGGCCCAACAAAGAAAATGAGGACTAAAAATAATGGAAAATAGTATATGCACTACACATATTTTATACGTACAAAGTGGGAGATGTACGTATAAAGTGGTGAAAAGGACAGATTGAGGTAAATTCTTTTAATAACTTAATTTGAACAGTAAAACATATGGTTGAATTTATTTTAACTTAAAATAAATCCACACAGTACAACTCCTAAAATAGAACGGTCGAGGATAAATTTCCCGGTTTGAGACGGCGGCAAATTAAGTTGCTGACATGACAACGTCAACAAGATCACCTAAGATTGATTGCATTGTTATTTTTTATAGTATTTGTTAGCTTCTACTACTATACTATTACACTCCCGTAGAGATACGATAATAATGTGGTATACTGGTATGCCCATACAATATAATAAAATATAACTTGTGGAGGGCAGCTCATCGCGTGTCAGTGAGCAATGACTATTTTATGCCACGCGAAACCGTCAGTTCCGATTCATCTAATGATAATTTCAAAAATAAATATAATGAATGTTATTTATTTAATTTTTTTCAAACATTAGTAACTTTTGATTTACAATTCCGATCATCGAAATTATTTCATCAAAAATCTTTTTTTTTTGCTCTTTAATTTGAGTCCAAATACGATACTCTTCCGAGCGTATATTTTGAAAAGCGAAAAAATATTTGTATTAACGGAGCGCATTTTCTTATAAACGATCGTAGCTTTTGATTTTAACACCGATCATCAAAATTGTTTCACCAAAGTTCATATTTTTTATCTTCATTTTGAGACCGCGTTTGATACCCTTTCGACATAGTATTTGAAAGCCGAATTTTATTGAAGCGTTTACACTAACACAATATCGATGTCGATGCAAATTGCATATATGTGTCGAGATCATTTAAGGCTTAATTAAAGTGATTACTTCAAGGCACACATATCTGCCTCATATAATGCTTAATTTAAGGGACACAATATCATATAAGGCTCATATAAGGCCAAAAAAAAACCTTCAATAAAATGCTTCTTGCATATTTTCCTCATATTTGCAGTGAAGTAAAGCTCCAATCTTTGCATATCTCTCTTAAATTATCAGCAATAATTGGTAGAAATTAAGGCCCAAATAAACATCAAAATGGCAAACCATAATAGAAGAAAGAACAGTCCAAAAACCAGCAACAATGGTAGAAGAATAAACTACAATCTTTACATATTCCACTCAAATTAACACCAACAACAACAGAATTCAACAGCAAAAATAGCTGAAAAGTAACACCCCAACCTTTGTACATATTGTAACAACCTTTTTACCTACATATTAGTATCAGTATCAGTATTAGTAAACAGCTGCATATGAGGTAATCGGTATCATTTAAGGCTTAATTCAAGTGACTACTTCAAAGCGCATATATATGGCTCATATAAGGCTCATTTAAGGCTTAATTGAGACACAATATCATATAAGGCTCATATAAGGCAACAAAAAAAACCCTTCAACAAAATGCTTCTTGCATATTTTCCTCATATTTACAGTGAAGTAAAGCTCCAATCTTTGCATATCTCTCTTAAATTATCAGCAATAATTGGCAGAAATTAAGGCCCAAATAAACATCAAAAATGGCAAACCATAATGGAAGAAAGAACAGTCCAAAAAACAACAACAATGGCAGAAGAATAAAGCTCCAATCTTTACATATTCCACTCAAATTAACACCAACAACAACAGAATTCAACAGCAAAAATAGCTGAAAAGTAATACCCCAAGCTTTGTACATACTGTAACAACCTTTTTACCTACATATCAGTATCCTACTATCGATATCGATGCTCAGCTCAGGACTCTCCTTTCGGTTTTTTGTTGCAAGGTCTATGTCCCCCAAGTCCTTGATATGAACTGAATGTCTTCTTACAGTTCAAGCACTCATATTTACTTCTTTTCGGAGCATGTTTCGATACTACTTTTTCTTTAAGATCATTTCTTTTAGGCCTCTTCTTGTTCTTGGGTTCAATCACATTAGGCCGGATTAATTTCAAGAAATTGAAAAGCTGTCACATAGAATGGCACGTAAAAGATATCAACTCCCCTTGCACTAGCAGTGGCATTGCCCATTGAATTCATCATTGCTGCTAGCTCACTTGCAAATGATTCCTGTCATGCCTGCAAAATCGGGAGATTCTTGGTACGGAATTTCTGTTGCTTCCAACAATCAAATGAATGGCATATGTATGTGTAGAAATTACAAACATTTAACGGTTCGGTGCAATACCAACTCTTCATACAATTATTTCCCAAACAACCAGACTATTCAAATAAGGAGGCAATAGCTCATCAAGCATCTGAGCAAGAACTTGATCAAACTACAAATTAGGCAAAAACACCACTTCTCAATAACACGTACCACGAAGGCCCCAAGATCTTCATTATCAGAAAAACAAAAAACAGAAACACATTCATTCCGAGAACCGAAAATTGTACAGGATCGATAAGCATTTTTCTTACATGGCTAGCTAACATATATAGAAGCAGATTGTATGCAGCACTTGCCCAAGCTGCTTTTGTAACCATTCCTGTAGCTTTGATGACCTGAGAACTTAATGGGAAAATAAGATACAATCTTGGAATATATTGGAACAAAAGTATCAGCAACAAGGAATTGTTTGTGTGATCAGAGTGAGATGTTCGAATCGCGGACAGGATGATCCATATTAGTATCTGCCAAAATTCACAGAAACATACATTTTTACCATTCAAACAAGAAATTAACTGCAAAATTTAGTACCTATGGAAGTGGCAAAGCTGCAAATATATCAATGGATATTGATATATCCCCCTTTTTTCCGGACTGCATATACTAAATCAATAAGTTGAATCTTATAACAGCTACTAGATGTTTGTATCAAACATTGTAATTCTCATCGGAGCTAGAAGGATGCATCAATTAAAAACACATAATTAAGACAGATGGAGGGAAAAGTCAATTTTTAATTACAAAATAAATAAACATGACACACTTCTTTTTTTAGTTGCAATAAGGACAAACAATTTCAGATGGACAAAAGTAACCATTTAAAAGGGACGCGCGCGTATAAGACTATAAGGTTTGCTTCAGGTTTTGTTTTTGTTTTGTTTTTTTTTTCAAACATCCGTAACTTTTGATTTACAACTCCGATCATCGAATTTTTTTCACTAAAATTCATTTTTTTTGCTCTTTAATTTGAGCCCAAATACGATACCCTTCCGACGTAAATTTTGAAAGCCGAAAAAATATTTGTATTAACCGGAGCGTTTTTCTTATAAACGACCGTAACTTTTGATTTAGAACACCAATCATAAAAAATGTTTCACCAAAGTTCATATTTTTTTATCTTCATTTTAAGACCTCATTTGATACCTTTTCGACGTAGTATTTGAAAGCCGAATTTAATCGCAGCATTTACACTAACACAGTATCAGTATCAGTCTCATTTAAGGCTTAATTCAAGTGACTACTTCAAGGCACATATATCTGGCTCATATAAGGCTTAATTCAAGGGACACAATATCATATCTGGCTCATATAAGGCTCATATAAGACATACAATATCGATATGATGTCATATAAGGCATCTGATGATCAGAATCACTATCGATATCGATGATCGATATCGATATGATATTAGTAATAATATCGATGTCGATGATCGATGATCGATGATCGATGATCGATGTCGATATCGATGTGAGATCGACTCATTTAAGGCTTAATTCAAGTGACTACTTCAAGGCACACATATCTGGCTCATTTAAGGCTTAATTCAAGAGACACAATAGCATATGCAACAAAGAGAAGAAGATGAGAATGCTCATTTTGTAAATGACTTTGTTAACAAACAACACAGTACTAATTCAAGTCTCTTATTGACTAAGGCAAAACCAACGAGAGATGTGCATATACAATCGAATGTCAATTCCGAGAACCTTTAATGACGCTTTTTCGTAATTGATTCGTCCCTTCCGTCCTTTTTATCTTCTTGCAATTACTAAGACATCACCCTGTCAAGAAGAAAACCATTGGCTAAGGTTGACACAAACCTCGGTGCGGATACATAAATACGGGATATGCATATGCATTCATTTACTGTTGTACAATTGTTAAAATTTGTTGAACCATTTGTAATAAGAGTCAATTCCAGGTAATTGTGCAAGTTCATGATCAATATCTGAACATGTCTTGAGATAAGACCGTTTCCATAGCTCAAACAGACAATAGCATCCATCAGAATCTATTTCCGGGTCATGTTCGAATACGCGTTGCACTATAGCTTCTTACCAATCTCTAAGCAAAAAAGATGGCATCAGTTTCTTAAGTGTTTTAGCTACAAGATGTCCCCATGGACCATGCCCATCAAATATTCCACAGAACATCATGTCTTCTTGGCATCCAAATTCCTAAGATCATGTGTACAAACAAGGAGTCAGTCAAACAAAATGTATAATTAAAACTAAAAAAACTGAATATAAATCTTTGAATACATGATCAATAATCAGTACCTCCCAGACAACCTAACAATCTTGATTGTTCACTTTGCCGCCGCGTTTCGAATACGTTGAAGCAATATGTTTAGAATTAACACCATTAGTGGAGCCACAAGAGTTTAACATGGTTTCATTTTTCTTTGCTACTTTGACTGGTGTATTGGCACCTTCAATTCCATTTTGATGTTTGCTTTTTCTCCCACTCTTTGTAGATATGTTTTTTGTTCAACTGGAGAAAACATTTGATAATTGCACCATTTCTTTGCGATATGAAACTACAAAACACATGGATTTTGTTAGAACTCAAAATTAATACAAGAAATTTCGAAATTTTCAGAATTCAACAATTGTTTTTCCTGTATTTTTACTTATTTGTCATTTTCAAAACATATAATGAAATTCTCAGTAGAGCTAAAGCATTTAATTAACCAGTATTGAAAAATATCAATAAAGAATGATCATTTGGGAACCATAGATCATAATCAAGATGAAGATTAACAAAGGATGGTATAAAAGTACCTTTTTATTGAGCAAATCTTCTTCAATTGTGGAAATATATAGAAGCTCATTAAAGCGGGTCTCTGTCTCTGCGTTATAAGAACTTATGATACCGCTTCCCGCGATGCTCGCGAAGTTCGGTGCTCTGAGTGAGAAGAATTGTGTAAGGATGCTCCGGTGAAGTTCATTTGCCTGAGTGAGAAGAAAGCAATGAAATGGTGGAAGCATGAAGATTTCATTACAAGAGAGTTGGGAAGAGTCGAAAGTCGAAAGGATCACTCGAACTTTGTGTGATATTTACATTTGAGTCCAATTGTTCATCTCTTTCGTTTGTGATTGTATCAAATAGAGGTATATTCGTCCGGTAGAATTTATTTGTCCTTAATGTAACTAAAAAATTGAAGTTGGATTAGCATTTAATTAAGGGAGAAAAAGTGGACTATAAACTAATTTTTCCCCATAATTTATTAATTAACACCATGGATAAAAAGATGTAAAACTAAAACTAACCTTGAGGAGGAGGAGGAGGCCATTGTTGATTTCTCCGGCCGTTCACTTGGGGGATTTGGATGCAGAACATCGCACTGGCTATTTCACACCATAGACCGGAAGCATTGGCTGAAGAATGTTGATGATAAAAAATTTGAGGAGGGGAAAAGGAGGAAGAAGAAACAGCGTGTTGGATGATAAGGTTAATTTAGTCCGACTGAAATTATTTGTCCTTATTGCAACTAAAAAAAATGTATGGATTAATGCTTAATTAAGGGGGAAAAAGTGGACTTATAACTAATTTTTCCTTTTTTAATGATAAATTATATTTTCAGATCATTTTAATAATTTTATTTTATGTCAGGTCGCGTCAGACTTAATATCCTTTTTTATGTATCCCGTGTAAATTTCCCCTAGGCCCGTGCAAATTCGCACGGGCTGGACACAAGCCTCGTGGGAATTTGCACATGTTGTTGCATTGTTATGTTTTTAAAAAAAAGAAAAGGGAAGCAACGTTGAAATTCCCATGAGGATTGTGTCCGGCCTGTGCAAATTTGCACGGGCCCAGGGGAAAATTGGCATGAGGAACTTAAAAAAAATGTCAGGTCTGACCCGACCTGACATGAAATAAGGGGTGTTAAATTGACTTGAAAATATAATTTCTCCTTTTTAATGTGTTACTCCCTCCGTCCTATTTTATTAGTCTCGTTTGAATTTTCACACAAATTAAGAAAAGTGAGTTAATGCTTTGAATCTTATTAAATGATCCAATATTTTTACATTTATATCATTTAAGTAGTTGTTGTAGCATTTAATGCTACATATTTTTTATTGTAAATATTGTAGAGAGTGAAGGGCATTTGAAGAAATTTGACAATTAATACACAAAGTGGACTTATTTTAGGACAAACCAAAAATAAAACTTGGACAAATAAAATGGACGGAGGCAGAATTTATGGTTTTTTTTTCCCGATATCAATCCTTATTTATTAAGTGATGATGAGAGAATTATTTATTAGAGCAAGCAACATAGTTGATTCTTTAAAGTCACCGTCAAATACAAATACTATATCCGGTCCAAAATATAAGTAATCCTAGAATTTTCATATTAAGATCTTATTACCATTAATCTATTTTTCATAAATCTATTAATATCCAATATTAATATATGATAATACCAAGTGTACAATCCAAGTGTATCTTATACACTAATCATTGGCGCCATATTAGCCAATAAATTGGCATCCGGAATATTCTTTAATTAATCAATATAATTAATATCTTGTATTTAATTTATTCATAATAAATAAATACCACAATATTAATTTAATCATTATAACACTTTATAGTCGAGATAAACTTTCCTTATTTGGTTATCACTATAACCGCATTTTAATCTGACTAGATGTTCTTATGTGTGTGACCCGATAGGCTTCCAAATATGTTGGCCGTAGACATAAAGTGTAATTACGAAAATGCCCTTCATACCTAACGATCACGGAATAGTGTCTAACAACACACCATGAGCCCCAATCATCAGAAGAGTCAAAAGCGATGACTACTACCTTTCATGTGAAACAGTTACCGTGTAAAAGAATCCTATCGCTGTTATAATATCCATACAATCGTATCTCGAGTGTCAGTACATCAACGATCGTATCTTATAATTTGGATATCATGCTCTCTAGGAATAACTCATTTACTCTCACTTAGCAAAGATTCATGAGACATTCCTTATAAGAAGGTCATTTCGGATATTCACTCCTACTATTAGGATACACGATTTGTCACGGATTTTATTAACAAAGCTAACAAGTAATAAATATTTATAAATCCGGTTTCCCTCAAGTATAAGGATCGTAGTATAGAGGTTGATACCGGGTCGATCTTACGGGGAACTGGAGATTGCTAACCCTAGTTTTTGTCTAACTAAATTATGTCACGAAAAACTAATCTAAACAGCGGATAAAACTAAACTAACTGGAAATAAACTTAACTAAAACGTAAAGCTCGATGAAGATATGATCTAAAGCCGGAAAGATACGGGTTGCGAACTATTAAACTAAGCCAAACCTAGTATGCAATAAAGGAAATTGATTAACTAAACAATTCAAGTTCTAAGGGATTATTCAAATTATAACGAGCAAACGAGAAATTGATCCACCTATCCTATCAACATTCAATTCCAATTCAGATTATTTCGTGATCTCTAACCAAGTTGTGATTCATCTCATCTAAAGTACGAACCCTAATTCCTTAGATAGTTCATCTATTAATCTCTATCTTTCGATCTAAGATTAACGCCTCTTCTAACCAAAGATGTAAACTTTGACGTTTTTAATCTAGAAATCTAACCTATTAACTCTCGTTATATAGTTCAAATAACTATTCTTTTATCATGGTGATCTAACGTTTAGATGATTTTCATCAAAAATAAACAATCAACAAGCAACGATCTTTCGATATGAATTGCGATAAACATCATAAACATGATAAAAGAAACAACTTGAATTAGAAACTCACAAAAAAATCAAGAACGGAACCGAATTGTTGCGTTGGGCGGCTTCTAACGCTCGTTCAAGGCTTTTAGCCTCTAAGCATCCTCTTGAAACTTGGAATTGTTTGAATAAAAGTGCATAAAAGAATCTAAAGAAAAAAGCGTTTGTAAACTAAAGAAAATCGCGACCTAAAGCCGCCCCACAGGATTAGGGGTTTTGAGTATTGTGTAATTGGTCTCTCATATGTGGAGAAAACAGCTGCTATATGTAGAGTTTAAAGTCGGTTTCACTAAGTCGGCCGCTGGACGCCCGTCCAGCCTTGTGAATGCCCGTCCAGATAGATCTGGACTTGTTTCAGACGCCCGTTCATACCGCGTCCAAACTCTCTGTATCAAAACCGCACCTCCGGACGCTCGTTCACTCTATCAAACGCCCGTCCACTCTGGACGGGACCTGGACGCTCGTCCAATGTGATCGAATTTTGATTTCTTGATCTTTATCTCTTTTTTCTCTATCCCATTCCTTCATTATCTCTTTTATCATCAATTAGCTCGAACTCAATCAACTTTTGATCATCTTTTTGAGCCTCAAACATGTATCTATAACACACAAAAACATCGCAAAATGTAATAATGTCCAATTAAATATAAATTCATCAATAAAACGCATAAATTGACTAATTTTGCGATTAACTTATTAAAAACACCACATGCTCGATATTTCCATCTAAACACTTATTTCTTATACAAATTATACAAATATGAGGGAAATTATCATAAAATTTATCCTTATAAAACGTATAAAATCACCCTTAACAACTCCCCCACACTTAGCTTTTGCTCGTCCCGAGCAAAACAAAACAAAAATTAGGGCTCGAGACGTAAATAGACATCTCAGCAAATATAACACATATTCAATAAATCAGAAGTTCACCACTGTGTGTGTGCAAAGCCATAGAAAACTTCCACTAGATCCAAACTTGAGAAACTCAAAGCAAAACTAGCTAATACCCCCTCGTAGACTAGCAATAAATGACACTCATAAGATGTACCCTACAAACGTAAAATATCCCGAAAAGAATGATCGAATATATCTAGGGCTGTTAAGGGTGAATTTATACGATTTATAACGCTATATTCTACGGTATTTTCCCTCCTATTTATATTAATTTGCATAAGAAACGAGTGTTTAATGGATTTATTGAGTAAATGGCATTTTAAATGAGTTAATCGCAAAATAGGTTGATTTATGTGTTTTAATTGTAATTTTATGATTATTTGAGCATTATTACATTTTTTGCGATGTTTTTATGTGTTATAGATCGTGCTTGATGCTCAAGAGATGATCAAAAAGAGATAAGAGTCGAAATATATGATGACTAAAAGAGATAATGAAGGAATTGACAAGATGGAAAGAGATAAAGATCAAGAAATCGAAGTTCAATCATATTGGGTGGCGTCCGAGTCCCGCCCGGTGGACGGGCGTTTCTTTGAATCGAGCAGCGTCCAGGATGACATCTTTGATTCAGGAAGTTTGGGCGCTGGAGTGGGCCATTTGTGTGGGCAGCGTCTGGTCATGACTCGGCCCGATTCGAAGTTCTATTGAAGAGTGGACGGGCGTTCACCCTATCCAGACGGACGTCCGGTAGCCGACTTAGCAGAACCGACTTAGAGATCTATATATATGCGGCTGTTTCTCAACCCAAATTATACCATACACTCATTATTCAAAACCCTAAACCTAGGGGCGGCTTTAGGCTGCGTTTTTCTTCCTTTTATTCAAGTTTTTATGCACTTTAGATTTAGATCAAACTAGTTACTTTTTATGCATTGTTTCTGCGAATTTGAGTTGCTGAGGATGTTCAGAAGCTAAAAGCTTCATCAAACGAGTATTGTGAAGCCATCCAACAATTGTTGATTTCATTTTCATCGATTATACTGTGAGTTTTTATTAAAGGTTGTTTCTTATTCATGTTTATTATGTTTTAATTGCTTTTACATCGGAAGATATGCATGTGTTGATTGTTTATTGTTGATGGAAATCTTAATAAACCTTAGATCGCCATGAATAAGTATAGTACTTTGAATCTATCATAACGGAAGTTAATAGGTTTAATTGCTAGATTATAAACGTAAAGTTTACACCTTTGGTTAGAAAACGCGTTAATCTTGCATTGGAAGATAATAGATTAATAGATGAACTTTCTAAGGAATTAGGGTTCATGTTTAGATAAGGTGAATCACAACCTAGATAAAAACCACAATATAATCGAGATAGGGAATCAATGCTTGTTGGATAGGTGGATCAGTCCTCGTTTGGCTCGTTAAACATTAAATTCGAATCCTTAAAACTTGAATTTGTTTAAGTAGTTTACTTTTGTTTGCATCTTAGATTAGTTTAGTTTAAATAGGTTCGCAACCCGTATTCTTCCTAGCTTTGGAGCATATCCTCTGTCTAGTTTTATTTTCTGTTCTGTCTCGTTTTATTCGCTGTTTAGATTAGTTTCGTGACATAGTTAAGGTTAAACAAAAACTAGAAATCACAATCGTTTAGTTCCCCGTAAGATCGACCCGGCATTAACCACTATTACTACGATCCTTATACTTGAGGTTAACCGGATTATTACTTGTTTGCTTTCGTTTTAAATTCTTGTTTTTAGTTGATATTCGTTTAGGTAAGTAGTTAATTAGGGTTTTAGTTTAGGGTTTAAGGTTCTCTTGTGATTAGTTCTCCCCTCTTTGTCCTCTCTCTGTTTCTGTTTCTATTCTTTCGTTCCCTTCTTTTTTATTATTTTACGCAAATTTCTGTTTCTGTTCAAATTTTTCCATTTACCAAGCGGGCGCCGGGATATCAGACGTCCGTTTCTTCGGAAAATTTCCAATTGTGATGTCTTCTTTCATTTAGGCAGCGTCCATAAAATTTGGGCGCCCGTTCAAGAATTCTTCCTTTCAGACGAGCGTTTGGACCACTAAACGCCCGTCTAGTCCAAAAGTTGAGCAGACGCCCGTCCAAGCCTTTGGACGCCCGTCTGTTTATCTTTTCCTTATTAATCTTATTTCCCTCCTTTTCTTTTCTGTTCTTTTCTTTAGGTTTTTAATTTTTAGCTTAGGCTTTTAATTTCTTAGTTTTTAGGTTTCGTTTCACTTGTTTTTGGTCCGGTTTATGCAAACTCGGAGTCAAAAGGGACCGTTGTTATACACCCCTGACCCCGAGCGAACCGTAGTCCGGCCAAAAAGGCGGATTTTCCATTCTGCGGTTCTGGCAGACAGAGCCGAGCAAGATCTTGAAGATCAACTAGCTAAGGAAATCACTGATTTTGTGATAATGGCCGCTAACAATAGACGTACGTTGGCAGACTACGCCATGCCAGGCGAAGTCAAAGTCAACCCGGCTATTGTTATCCCAGCCATTACCGCACAAACCTTTGAGCTAAAGCCAGGACTTATCCAGATGATGCAGCATGCATCAATTTTTCATGGCTATCAATCAGAGAATCCGCATACCCACTTACATACATTCTTAGAGATATGCGGTACTACACGCATCCAAGGAGTAAGTGAGGATGCGATAAAGCTAAAACTCTTTCCATTTTCTTTGAAAGGAGAGGCTAAAGAGTGGTACACCTCTCTCCCTTCTGAATCTATCACCACTTGGGCAGAACTCGAAAAGGAGTTCTTGAGTCAATATTTTCCACCTTCAAAGACGGCCCAGTGCTTAAATGAAATATTCACTTTCTATCAGAAAGAGAATGAATCTTTCTTCGAATGTTGGAAGAGATTCAAGTCTCTTCTCAGAAAGTGCCCCCACCATGGCTTGCCACTGGAAAGGCAAGTCAATACATTCTTCAGTGGATTGACCGAGCTCACCAAGGGCATGGTCAATAGTTCTTCTGGTGGGGCATTTCTGAAGAAAACACCTGAAGAGGGATGGGCATTGTTTGAGGACATTGCAAAGTACAACTATGCCCCCTCTTATCAAGCAATCCAAGCACCTCCTCCTCCCAAGGTTGAGGAAGTCAATTTGCAAGGTTTGACCGCCATGCTGCAGAAGCAGATGGCCACACCTCAAGTTTCCAATCCAGTAAATCAAACTTCTTCTTTTCCACGTAACTCTCGGGTTCATGCTGCAGCTTAAAATCGAGGCCGATCGCCATACGAATGGCCAATGTCAATTTAATCCCCCTGCACCTTATCAAGTGAATGCTGTCCATGATTATGGACAGTACAATAAAGTCACATGTCAGAATTGTGACGAGGTGGGGCACACTTCTAGGTTCTGTCCTATGAACGGACATAATGCTGAAGTGAATGCATTCTATGGCCAGAACAATCAAAGGATAAATCAGTTCCATCTTCAAATTTTAATCTAATTGAATTTTAATTGAATCAAAATTTCAATAGAAACCCTGGTTTTAATCGAAACTAACTCGAATTTTTCCAATCCTACTCAAAGGTTCAATCAGAATTGGCCCACCAATTCTAATTCTGCAGTCCAAAGTCGGCCCAGCCAGCCCTATGCTCCAAATTTCCAAAACTCTCAAGGCCCTTCCCAATCTACCAATTTTGAAGCTAAGTTGGAGGAGCAAAGTAGATCAATGAAGAATCTTGAGAGACAAATTGGGCAATCTGGCGGAACAGTTAGTTAACCAGACCCAGGCGTTTGCCAGGTTTCACCGAGAAGAATCCAAGGGTGGTCAAGTTGCTCAGGTGACTTGAACAAAGGCCTATGTCTTGACCTCGTGCCATCAATTCAATACGGTAAAGAGGAGGCCGGTGCAATGAATCGAGAAGCGGTACTCAAGTTAGTGGTCCTTCCCATCGTGAAACCACTAGCCCCTCTGCCATTGATAAGGCGGGAGGGAAGCCGAGCACCTACACTCCCCTCATTGCAAGAAAAGACTCGGTGTTTGAACCCACGAGAGGTGAAGAAGTTGAAGATCCTCAGTGGTGATCCTTGAGAACCGAAAAGCAAGCGAAAGTCGGAGGTGATCCCACGATCGCAAAGAAATCTGGAAAGGTTGTTCGATGGAAGGATCTGGAAGACAAAGTCGTAAGTGCATCCTCAAAGAAAGTCTTTTCGAGAGTGACCTTAAGAAGCTTCCATTTCCACCGAGAAAGAGCAACATTCCCTTGATTGAGGACAAAAAAGTACGAAAAAGTCTTGAACCTTTTAAAAATACTCGAGTAAATCTTCCATTATCGAAGTCTTGGTTGAAATGCCTAAGTATACAAAATTCATTAAGGATGTTGTGTCTTGAAAAAGAAATTAGCTTGAGCATGGAAAGGCAAATTGGTGAGGACTCGCTCCATGATTAATTATGAAGACTTACCAATTAAAAGAGGTGACCACTGGCAAATTCGTATTTTACAGTATTAATGGGAGGTCTAGTCTTCCCTAATTCTTTGTGTGATCTAGGTGCCTCTATAAGTCTTATGCCAATGTCATCGCAAGCGGCTCGGTTTACAAAGCCTTCTAGAACCCACTACTATGAGTCTACTGAGTTTCGATAGATCCTCTAAGAAAGCTTCACGGATCACGAAAGGCGTTTTGGTTCAGATTGATAGATTTACCTTCCAATCGATTGGTATGTTTTAGATCCGGAGAAAGACGAAAACGTCCCCACGATTCTTGGAAGACCTTTCTTATCTCATTAGAGCCCTCATCGATTGTGATGGTGGGCAAGTGACTATCCGAGTTGGTGATCAAGAGGTGAGTTACAATGTCTTAAAGTCCATTCAAGTACCCTCTCGGCCCTCCAACCGGCTTTTCCATTGATTATATGACGGATGATTTCACCAATTATATGGATAAGCAAGTCATGGCTGTAGGAGCGGAATATGAGCGACTGGTTGATAATCTAAATACCCATGGTGTGGTCAATCTAGATCAATTAGCAGCTGATTTTGAGGAAGAATTGTTGGAAGGAGAAGCTTTGGCAGTGGGACCACAGAGTAAACTCAGTGATATTGAGTTGAAAAGTGGAGAGCTCAAGTCGAGTTTAGAAGACCCCCCTGCAGATTTGGTGTTGAAGCCGTTGCCTAAACATCTTAAGTATGTGTTTTTAAGAGAAGGTGACAAGCTTCCATTGATTATATCTGCCAAGCTGTCTCGTTTCGAGGAGATGAAATTGATCAACGTCTTGAAGAAAAATGAAAAAGCCTTTGGTTGGCAGGTAGGAGATATCAGTGGGATATCTCCGGACATCTGTATGCACAAGATCAAGACGAATGAGGGTGCAAAATGTGTTAGACAGCCCCAGAGGAGGCTCAATCCTCATATGCAAGAGGTGGTTATAAAGGAAATCATTATACTTCTGGACATGGGAATCATTTATGCTATCGCGGATAGTGAATGGGTTTCCCCGACTCAGGTAGTTCCCAAGAAAGGAGGGATTACTATCGAGAAGAATGAGAAGGGCGAAGAAATAGCATTGAGACTTGTCACTGGTTACAGAGTCTGCATCGATTATCGAAAGCTCAATGAGGTAACCATGAAAGATCACTTTCCCCTTCCATTCATTGACCAGATGCTTGAGCGTCTGGCGGGACACGCATTCTATTGCTTCCTAGATGGATATTCAGGATACTTCCGGATACCCATTGATCCGGTGACCAAGAAAAGACCACTTTTTTACGCCCTTATGGTACGTTCGCTTATTGGGCGAATGCCATTTGGTCTGCAATGCCCAGCTACATTTCAAAGATGTATCTTTGGCTATCTTCGACGGGCTTGTAGAAAAGTGTATGGAGATTTTTATGGATGATTTTTCGGTTTTTGGTGATCCTTTGATGAGCGCCTTGACAATCTTGATCAAGTGTTATCGGATGTGTGGAAAAGAACTTAGTACTCAATTGGGAAAAATGCCATTTTATGGTGGATGAGGAATAGTTCTTGGTCACAAAATCTCACCAAGGGTATAGAAGTTGTGAGCGAAAGTAGAAGCTATCGAGAAGATGAGCTATCCTAAGAATGTGCGTGAAGTTAGAGGCTTTCTTGGACATGTCGGTTTCTGAGAAGATTCATTCAAGACTTCTCCAAGATAGCCAAGCCCTGTCTACTTTACTAAAGGGCGACGTTGAGTTCAATTTTGATGAGAAGCTGCAAGCAAGCAAAGCGTTTGAGGAGCTCAAGGACCGTTTAATATACGCTCCAATTCTTATATCGCTTGATTGGAACCTACCTTTTGAGCTTATGTGCGACGCATCAAACTATCTTTGTTAGTGCGGTCTTAGGACAAAAGATCAAAGGAAATTCCACCTATCTATTACGCTTGATCACATTGAACCCCTCTCAAGTTAACTATACCACTCACGAAAAGGAACTTTTGGCCGTAGTCTTTGCTATGGACAAGTTCCGTAGTTACTTGTTAGGAGCTCAAGTGATCGTGTGGGTGATCACGCCGCTGCGGTACGATGACTAAGAAAGAGGCCAAACCGCCCTCACTGCGTTGGATACCGACCTACAAGAGTTTGACGTTCAAATTAAGGACAAAAAGGCAATGAAAAGCGTAGTAGTGATCATGTTTCTAGAATGTTGAGTGAGGAAAAGGATGATCCGGATGATATAGATCTTTACTTTCCTCACAGAGAACATTATGTTAATGAGCGGTTGCCCTCCCGATGTTCCATGGTATTCTTCCATTGTAAATTACCTTCATGCCCGATATCTCGATCCGGAAATGTCTTATCAGGAGAAGAAAAAGTTCTTCTCTGATTTAAAATCTTTCGTTTGGGATGAACCTTATCTTTTTAAGATCTGTAAAGATGGTTTGCTTAGAAGATGTGTTCCTGAATCCGAGCAACGTGATATTATTGAGCAATGCCACAGTGGACCCACTGGCGGTCACTTTGGTCCTTGGAAAACCATTGCTAAGATATTCCAATCCGGTTTCTATTGGCCTACGATCTTTAAAGATACAGAAGCTTTCTGTAAAGCTTGTGATAGGTGTCAAAGAACCGGAACTGTAACAAGGCGTTTCGACATGCCTTTGAAACCCATACTAGAATGTGAAGTCTTTGATGTATGGGGCATCGATTTTATGGGACCATTCCCATCATCTTGCGGTAATAAATACATCTTAGTCTGCGTAGATTACGTGTCTAAATGGGTAGAGGCTCAAGCCACTCCTCACAATGATCATAAGACAGTAATGAAATTTCTTAAGAAAAACATCTTCGTGAGGTTTGGATGTCCACGTGCCTTGATCGGTGATGAAGGGCGCACTTACGCAACCGACCCTAGAAAAGTCCTTGAAAAGTATGGTGTTCGTCACAAAGCGGCACACCATATCATCCGATGACTAGTGGTCAGGTTGAAAAAGCAACCAAAGCATTAAGAAAATCCTGGAGAAAGCGGTCACTTGATCATAGAAAAGACTGGAGTTTGAAATTGGATGATGTACTATGGGCATACAGGACCGCCTATAAGACTCACTATGGGTACATCTCCATATCAAATGGTTTATGGTAAGCCATGTCATCACACTGTCGAGTTAGAGCATAGAGCTTATTGGGCTACAAAGTTTACGAACTTTGATTCCCAATCTTGTGGAAAACATCATTGCATGATTACATGAGTTAGGCAATTCGGACTCCAGGCCTATGAAAGTGCCAGGATTAGTAAAGATAAGATGAAGCTACTCCACGATGCTAAGATTAAAAAGAGAGAATTTCAAGTCGGCAAACAAGTTCTTCTATATAATTCTAGGCTACATTTGTTTCCTGGAAAGTTGAGGACACGTTGGTCCGGCCCCTTCGAGATTCTCCAAATCATTCCTGGAGGCATTCTAGAACTTCACGGTTATAGCGGTAAACCGTTTCGAGTGAACGGTCAGAGGTGCAAGCACTACATTGGTGAACCTAAAGAAAAGCCTTTGACTGTTCGTTGCCTCGATATCCTCGGGTGTGATGCTACACAAGTCGATGAATTTGACGTGTTTTCACCCGACCTATTTTCAGAGGATGACGGTAATGATCAATCTGAAGAAGTTCTAGCTGGTAGTTGGGATATGGAAGAGTAATAGAGGGAGCGTCAACTGAAAAGTCATCAGAAGGATCGGAAGAGGAAGAAGTCGACCATGGGGAAGTTTAAGCGTGTTTGGAAAGCTATTAAATATTTCACCCCATGTGTTAGATGCTGTTTCTGCAGCCACACTACTGATCAGAGCTTACACGAGGTAGTGGCTGGCAGAAAGGTCAAATGACTTTGATCAGGTGAGCTTAAGCGGTGTCGAGCTAACGACATTAACCAAAAAAAGCGCCACTAGGGGGCAACCTAGATATCGTTCTTTTAGTTATTCTTGTTTTTATGCTTTGGTAGTTTTAGTATTTACGTTTAGTTTCTTAAGTTTTAGCCTTACTAAGTTTTCTTTGTTGTTTACATCATCGGTTAGTGTGCTTTCTAGATATGGATTTCGGTGTTCGGCCCGGAGGAGTTACTTTTCCTTAGGAAGATCCCACTCATTCTTGTAGATGACGGACCGGGAGGAACCATTGTTTTGCACGTAGACTTCGACATTAGTACCCGCGTCAAGACTGTCACCTATGTTCTTATCGTTCCCATTTGTTCGGGAGGTAGAGACTTTACTACCGAGGAGTTCTGAGGCAGCTCTAGGGCGTCCATACATGATCCTCAATGATCCGATCTTTGTGATTTAAGCGCTAGTCTTTGCAAATTTGAGCATTCAGAGGTTTAGAGGTAGCTGGAGATGACTGGGGCATACATGACGAGTATGATTTCCCTCCTGCTTTTGATATGCTTCGTCGTCTTATCCGAGTTGTGGATTGGTCGGGAATTTACGAGGACTAGCGTTGTTAGGATATTTCGTCGAGCAAACGACGTAAAACAAAAGCGCTCGGTGGGAGGCAACCCACTGTTTTCTATTTATTTTTATTTATTTTCTAGTAATTTTATATATTTCGTTGAGTTTTATTTGTATTTTTGAAGTTTTATTTAAGTTTGATAAGAAAGTGCAATTTTGAATTTGATTTGTATGGAAATTTTAAAATTTTTGCACTTATACTGCTTGGACGCCCGTCCGCTTTTGCCTTATTTTCGCATTTTTCAGGCGTCCACTAATCTCGGGCGCCCGTGCCCGCTTCATTCCTCCGATCTGTATGTGATTTGAATGTTTGGATGAGCGTCTGATAAACTGGACGCCCGTCCGGTTCATCTAGTTCCTCAGTGGACGCCCGTCCACTGAGTTGGACGAGCGTCCAACCTCTGTCTATATATACCCCCTCCTTTGATGAACCTTCACTTTTTCAGAATTCAAACGCCAAGAAACCGACTTTTTGCCTCCTCTCAACCTAAATCCTTCAATATTACACCAAATTGGGCGCTGTAAGTTGCTATAGGCCGCATTTAATCTCTTCTTTTCGATTTCCACAACCAAATTCCCAAACACGCCCTATTTTCGGAGAATCAAGCCCCCTTACATTCCGACTTTTTTTTGGCAAAAATCCGATCTTGGAGGCCATACCTGTGTTGTTTGGACTCGTTTTCATCTCGATCAACATCTACTCATCCTACTTGGTAAGTTCGTAGCAAAATTTCTAGTTTTTATTCACGTTTTTGCGAGTTCGATCTGTGGGTCGGCTCGTTCACTTGAATATTGCCTTAATTCGTTTTTTTTTTCTGGTTTTGTGTCTCTTTTTGCTTTGTTTTGGTGATATGGTGTTGTGATGGGTGATGAATGGGGTTGTTTGGTGATGATTATGGTTGTGGTTCGTGGTATGGTTGATTTGAAATCCCGCTTTGGATGTTAAACGGGTATCTTTTGTACGTATTGGGATTGCTTGGTGTAGACTAGGCTTGAAAATGGTTCATAAGAAAGAAGTCGTGAAGAGGCATGGTAAGGAAGTGGCCCGGGAGGCGGGGAAGAAGCGCAAAGAGATTGACCCAACCTTAGTTGATCCCAACCGAGGTGTGAGCATTCGGGAGCAACCCCCTAGAGCCACCCAAACTAGGGCAACCTTGAGAGATGAACCAACCTCAGACTCGAGACGGATGACGATATTCCTTTGAGTACGGATGCACAGAGCTCGGAAGGGAGGAGCATCGTCTAGGGTTGAGGAGGTTGTAGAAGCTACTCGGGAAGATGAACCGGTTGAACCTAGGGCTGCTCCACCTAGAAAGAAAGCCAAAACCGTACCTCCTATGCCTCTGCCTCGTAGATTCGTGAACCCTAGAGCTCACGATGCGTATAAACAGCACTATTTCTCGAGGACGATGTTGATAGAAAGGGCTACGTTGGAAGCTAAGGTTGATCCCGGGTTTGTCAAACTTTTAAGGGATCGGAAATGGGACGCCTTGATGACGATCCCGACTACCCCGGTCAATAGTTCCTTGGTTCGGGAATTTTATGCCAATTGTTCAGAAACCGACTTGGAAACGAAGGTAGTTGTGGTTCGAGTGGTCCAAGTTCCGTTTACACCAGAGGTGATCAATGCGAAGTATGGGTTGGCAGCTCTTGAGGGTCGGGATTACAAGGAGGAGATTTTACATAGACAGAGGTTGGGGCAGGATCCGTTGGAGGAGTTACGGTTACGAGTCTGCCCGGATGTGGCTTGGACGCTAAGGCCGGGAGGAGACCGGAAGGAGTTGGTTACCACGACCTGGACGGAGGATTGGAAGGTCCAGTGTCAATTTATTCAGAGTCGGTTGTTGCCTAAGAACAACCTGACACATTTTCATATCGGTGACCTAGGCATCTTTGTATGCATTGGCGTTCGGTTTGAATGTGAATGTGGGACAAGCTTTGTATGGCGAGATCTCGATCAATCGGAAGGTTTATACGCGCGAGCTTGATCGTCCCTCACCGATCCACGGTTTGTGCATCGATGCGGTGTGCCTGAGTATGGAGCCGATCATAAGCCCAAGAACCCGAGGCCTATCGAGAGAGAGAAGGTAAGCCGGGGCGATGCGAGAGCAGAGACACCTCAGAGCCTGGTTCATCTTCGGCACCGCCTCGTGCATCCTCCTTCCTACGTTATCTCGCCCGGTCCGGATGCGGCTACGTATGGGCAATAGTATACGGGGGTGGTGGAGGACATCGGGGCGTCTCAGAACAATATTTTGACGATTCTACGGTGTATCGGTGAAGACAGGCCAAGGATTCCAAAGCATCTTCGATCCGAGCGTCATTGATTACCATTTTTCTGACGAGATCGAGCAGGCCATCACGGATGTTTTGGAGAAATCTGAGTTTTCTTCCGATGACGAGCAACATGACTCCATACCTAGGACTGCGGCACCACCATCTGGACCCTCTTCCGCCCCTCCAGCTGACGATTCTCCGGCTCCGGGGAAGTCATGATTTTCATTTGTTTATTTTTTGGTTTTGATTTGCCCTAGATACCATCATTGTATTATTTTGCTACTTTTTCCTTAGATAATTGATGACGGTCAAATTATACCCGTAAAAGTCATCAACGTTGACCTTAAATCGGGATTAATAATATGTATTTTATATTAAATCACATGTTTATATGTATTATTTAATGTTTTGTGATTTATAAAATATAATTTGGTATTTATCCATTTTATAAGATATAATTTGGTGATTATCCGTTTTTATTATATAAATCGGTATTTATCCGTTTTTATTATATTTATCCGTTTTATTTAAATATGATTTATTTTGGGATAAATATCTATTTTGTGATTTGGATAATTATGGAGGATAAATACAAAATGGAAGAATTAAATCTCAAGATAAATCAAAGGAAATTCAAGATAAAGATCGGATAAGCATGAAAAGAGGAGTAAGAAGAGTTGGCGCCAACCATAGGGACGCATAAGAGGGGGGGCGCATTTTTCATCTTATTTTGGAGATCGGCCGAGAGTTATCTCTTATTTGTTTCGACATTTTAATGTATATCTCTTAATTAGCTTGAACCCCTATAAATAAAGGCATACAATACACGCCTTATACACACTTCTTTACACAATACATTTTTTACACTTCTCAGTTTATAATAAAATCTTCAGTTTCGCTTAGAGCAGTTTTTATGCAAGATCTGCAATAATGTAAGTTCTTGTATTTATTTGTTCTTAGTTCTTTGTAATTAAGCCCCAATTATTGTTTATTGTTTGAGGTTGTTCGTTCTTCACCGAACGATGTAGATCTAAGGATACGATATGAGGCAGTGGGGATTCCTTGTCTATAAGGATCCACACGTCCAGATCTGTTATCCGGTGACCTATAGATGACTTTGGTATGATCAACAACCGTGTTTTTAGTAGATCTATATAATTGCTTTATGAATCTCTATTTTATCCGTTACATTATGTAGAAACGCTAAGATTTAGTTTTTCGCGCGTCAATCTAGCCACGTCTTTATGGTGTGATTGTCCATTTAGAATTTCTTATCTTAGTAGGTATGGCTACTGCCACGTTGCTCGTCTGTTTTAATTAGCGTATTATTAGGAAATACCAAAGTATAGGACTCTAGGTCGGCTCATGAATTGATCTTCCGGGACTTTGGTGAGATCTAGATCATTTCTATATTCGGGAATTGCATGCACTAGTTATCGTAAATCGTAGATTAACATGAGACCGCCCAAGTAATTGTTAATGGGACAGAGACTGATGCGATCGTCTAGGAAGTACGCCTGAAAAAAGGAATGTTGCCTAGGTGAGGAATACGGTTAATATCGGCATCCCTAGTTTTGTAAGCGTGCAAGTCATATGAGATGGAGGCCGAAAAAGCGAAGTCACGTGATGTAGCATAGTGATCTGGATGGCCTACCCGGAGCTAGATCTAGTCTAGGGGATGACTCCCGTAGCCAATATAAAAGAAATACGAATCGGATTAATAGTTGTCGAGTCTAGCTTAATTATATAGAATCTCTAGATCCAAACGATAACATGATAATTGGGGAGGTTAATTACGTGTCTTTATTTGTGTTGTGTCGGGTTGTGTCCTTTACTTTTTCTTGTACTTCGTTGGTCGTAGACCGCCTTTGTGTCCTTGACATGAATGATTAATTGTTTGTATATAAATGATCCACAATTTGGTTCCCTGTGGGATCGACCTTGATTCGCTTATATTTATACTACGATGGACCTAGTCCTCTTGCTAGTATTGGTTTATGGTGGTCAAGTATTTTAATTATTACTTGATCTACGTGCATCAAGTTTTTGGCGCCGTTGCCGGGAACCAACGGTCAATTTTATATATAAATAATTTTTTTATTCATGTTAAGTTTTATGTTTTAAGTCTATTTTTTTCGTTTTGAGTCCCTACGGTTATCGCTCTCTGTGTAAAAGACTTGGCGTGTCTGCTTATATCTCAGTATGTTTAATCCGTAGGTCGACGATAGCGACATGGGAAACCATGTTAAAATCAGTCTACGGTCCGTTTTGTTCTTTTTCTGTTTGTAGAAACCAGGGAAATAATAATCCGAGTCAGTAATTTTTCGTGGGCGCTGAAAAATAACCCAGCAACATGTGGAGCTACGAATCTGCGATGGGAAAAACGATGGAAGCAATACCTTTAAAGCACCAAGATGGCTCCGAATTTTTTAAGGTTCGAATTATTCGTGGTATAATGTTGAAGGCAAGGTACTATTTTTTTGAACATAAGTTAGTCTTTACATGAACCTGAGTATGAATCTTAGCCCGGAGTTGGTTTGTAAGATTAATTTTATTAGTGTTGAAGGTTCTGCCCCAAATCTGTCTCATCTAGAGGGTGTAGAGAAACATGTAGTTGTTGAATGGAAGCAGTGAACAAAGAGTTCCTCGTAGTTCATCAAAATTTCATTGTCCTATGCATGAGATTGCTTCAGTGGCCACGGGAGCAACAATTTGTGTAGTTAAGCATTCACAATCTAAAGAAGGCGTTGAGTTTTGAGAGAGCATAATGACGCAAAGACATTATAGAGGATGTTATTAAAATAAGTCCCTAGGACTAAATCTCCTAAGAATTCACTAATTCCTAAAACGTGAGCCGAGGTAAGAGCTTTGTATAAATGGTATGGATAAATGTCGTTTCCTAGGTCTCACAACCAAGGAAGGATATTAATCCACAAAAGCGATTTGAGCCCACCTCATATAGTGCTCAAGGGGTCAACATCTAGCGAACCAAGAAGGATAAGCGACAAGGATAACTTTTGGAAAGTCGAAGTGAGGACTTTAAACTCGAACTACTTCTTTAAAACCCTTAGGATTTTAGGTTTTGTTTTCTTTGAGTCAAATAAGAGTAACGTGACATATGTTGAGGTTTTTATTTTGCCGTGTTCGATGGCCATTAGGCTAAGGATGTGCAAAACTTTTTACTCAATATAGGCCACGTGAAATAGAGTTCCGTAGGAGAGTCGAGAAATTGCTAAAGAAAAGAAAATTTAGCAATCAACCTTAAGATGGAATCATTAAGAGAGCTTGAGAATTACATGGAAATGTGAGAGAATGATTGGTGCGAACAAGAACAATTTTGGTCAACTACCAAAACTTTTTAGAATGGCGATCCGAGTGAAAATCCAAAGTTGTGTGCAATTCGTTCTGCAACTATCCTTATCCTTTCCTTTGTACCTTTTCACCCTTCAACCTTTCTATTCTCTCACCAATCTAGCCCAACAGTTCACATTTGTAACCATTCTTTCATCCCTCTCTTTCTTTCCATCTATTTCACTCTCCCACCCTAACCCAATCCTTAACCAATACCCACCCATAAACGCAATTTCTTACCCACCCTTTATCTTTTCTCACCATCCTTATGTATATCTTTTTCTAAACCCAACACACTCTAAACCTCCATTTTGTTTACATTATACCCTTGTGTTGCGGAATTTGAAATATTGCTAAGTTTTACTGATTATCTTTTATCATTTTGGTTTTCGTGATCTAGTTTGGAGTGCGTGTAGCTCGACCTAGCTAGATTTTAAAAGTTTTTGGTTCAATCAAAATACACCTTATCTTTCTACCGGAAGTTTTAAATTTCACACTTTTACGCCTATTCCGGCATTTCGAGATGATAAGTTTTGTTCTAAGATTATCACATCGATCCAATCTGTTATACCTTACCAAGTTTCTCTTTTATGCTGGATTAAAATACCTTATCAATCCGGTAAACCTCGTGTTTTCACACATGGGGAAATGCTTTTTGATCTTTGTCTTCCACCCGGTTTTAAGTATATTTTTGTGGTGGAGGATTTAGATGAAGACTATAATCTTTTGTTGATTGTTTATCTTTCTTTCTATTTAGTATTTTTCTTTTTGCTTTGAGCGAGTAGTTTTAACTCTTTGGTTTTCCTTGTCATTGGTTGTATGGAATAAAGTGGCTTAATCTGCTTTTGGATATTTTATATCTACTTATCGCCACATTATTTTATATCTTCCATCGACATGTTATTAACGGTCTCGTGGAGTTTCTGTTTGGTTTGTTTCAACAGGTTTTCACTTGCTTCTCCACGACGTGCTTGGATTAATCCGATGTTCTGCATCTACTTGAGAGCCGTTTCCAGAGCTAAGTCTTTTTCTTAAATTCTCATTTTTATTTGTCATTGGGGACAATGCCAAGTTTAAGTGGGGGGTAGGAGACTTAACCATGATGCTATAATTGAAAATTGAACGAAACGGTGAAAAAAAAAATTGAATAAATGCCACATTATTTATCTCGTACCCTTAGAATTGTGAGTTCCGAGCTAAGAATTGATAGGAAAGGAACCAAGTTGCATGAGTATGTGATCATTTTATACTTATGTGAATGTAAACTTAAGGATATTCATGCCAACTATTGCAAGTAGTTATTTATTATTTGATTACTCAATATGTGAATCGACGAATACCACACAAATTATAATAACTAAGAAGAATTATGTGTACATTGCGTAGATGATTGGTTATGCAGACTAGTGTCGAAATTTATCTGCTGATGTATTCCTATCTTAGCCATCAAAGCGGAGTAATAAGCTTGAGAATTATCTGTGTTTTGACAATAAGTTAAACACTGGGCTTGTAGTAACATTACCAAAGTAGCCCCGCGCTTGTGGTAATATTCAATGCTATGCATGATCTAAGATAGGGGGATACTCTAAAAAGTTTTCTTCCTTGAGATTGATAGTATTTGAAAAATATGAAGATATGAGAAGAATATTCAACTCTTTAAGAGGCTTTGAGTAGTACTCGGTCTCCAAGTCCAAAAACCTATAGATACGCTCTTGCTTATTGTTCTAGTGCTTTAACCATTCATGAGGCTTAAGAAGTGGGAATGTCGATGTTGGTAGGTTGAGATTACGGTTAGCATAAACTTTAATCTTGCTTCGATTATATAAAGCGAATGCACATGCACACATCACTTCGGTTCACAGAGAGTAGTGAATAATGGATATCTTATGAGCATATGACGGTATGAGTTGACTCGAGCTTCTCGCATAAGTATGATTTGACCATGACAATTGTTTTCTTGGGAATGACTTATTGATGCTTTGCTCGGGACGATCAAAGTCTAAGTGGGGAGTAGTTGATGACGGTCAAATTATACCCGTAAAAGTCATCAACGTTGACCTTAAATCGGGATTAATAATATGTATTTTATATTAAATCACATGTTTATATGTATTATTTAATGTTTTGTGATTTATAAAATATAATTTGGTATTTATCCATTTTATAAGATATAATTTGGTGATTATCCGTTTTATTATATAAATCGGTATTTATCCGTTTTATTATATTTATCCGTTTTATTTAAATATGATTTATTTTGGGATAAATATCTATTTTATGATTTGGATAATTATGGAGGATAAATACAAAATGGAAGAATTAAATCTCAAGATAAATCAAAGGAAATTCAAGATAAAGATCGGATAAGCATGAAAAGAGGAGTAAGAAGAGTTGGCGCCAACCATAGGGACGCATAAGAGGGGGGGCGCATTTTTCATCTTATTTTGGAGATCGGCCGAGAGTTATCTCTTATTTGTTTCGACATTTTAATGTATATCTCTTAATTAGCTTGAACCCCTATAAATAAAGGCATACAATACACGCCTTATACACACTTCTTTACACAATACATTTTTTACACTTCTCAGTTTATAATAAAATCTTCAGTTTCGCTTAGAGCAGTTTTTATGCAAGATCTGCAATAATGTAAGTTCTTGTATTTATTTGTTCTTAGTTCTTTGTAATTAAGCCCCAATTATTGTTTATTGTTTGAGGTTGTTCGTTCTTCACCGAACGATGTAGATCTAAGGATACGATATGAGGCGTTGGGATTCCTTGTCTATAAGGATCCACACGCGTCAGATCTGTTATCCGGTGACCTATAGATGACTTTGGTATGATCAACAACCGTGTTTTTAGTAGATCTATATAATTGCTTTATGAATCTCTATTTTATCCGTTACGTATGTAGAAACGCTAAGATTTAGTTTTTCGCCGCGTCAATCTAGCCACGTCTTTATGGTGTGATTGTCCATTTAGAATTTCTTATCTTAGTAGGTATGGCTACGGCTACGTTGCTCGTCTGTTTTAATTAGCGTATTATTAGGAAATACCAGTATAGGACTCCTAGGTCGGCTCATGAATTGATCTTCCGGGACTTTCAGCGAGATCTAGATCTGTTCTATATTCGGGAATTGCATGCACCTAGTTATACGTAAATCGTAGATTAACATGAGACCGTCCAAGTAATTGTTAATGGGACAGAGACTGATGCGATCGTCTAGGAAGTACGCCTGAAAAAAGGAATGTTGCCTAGGTGAGGAATACGGTTAATATCGGCATCCCTAGTTTTGTAAGCGTGCAAGTCATATGAGATGGAGGCCGAAAAAGCGAAGTCACGTGATGTAGCATAGTGATCTGGATGGCCTACCCGGAGCTAGATCTAGTTTAGGGGATGACTCCCGTAGCCAATATAAAAGAAATACGAATCGGATTAATAGTTGTCGAGTCTAGCTTAATTATATAGAATCTCTAGATCCAAACGATAACATGATAATTGGGGAGGTTAATTACGTGTCTTTATTTGTGTTGTGTCGGGTTGTGTCCTTTACTTTTTCTTGTACTTCGTTGGTCGTAGACCGCCTTTGTGTCCTTGACATGAATGATTAATTGTTTGTATATAAATGATCCACAATTTGGTTCCCTGTGGGATCGACCTTGATTCGCTATAGCTATACTACGATGGACCTAGTCCTCTTGCTAGTATTGGTTTATGGTGGTCAAGTATTTTAATTATTACTTGATCTACGTGCATCAATGATTCGTTGTAATTTTAATATTGCTACTATTACTCTTTTCGATGGATCATGTAAGCCATAAGGAGCCCGCACTTTCATTTCTACTTTGTTTACACTTTTGGGATGTATGGACTGATTTTGCTTTTGTTAATATTCGGTTCTGTTTTTCTTTTTCTTCTAGTATAATTCCCCGTTTTCCCCGAGATGGTTCCGTGTTTGTCAAGTCGTGCAGGTATATTTTTAGCGGTTTTGTCGAGCTACAGTGTCTGGTTACGAGTTCTAAGTGTCACTGTGTAGGCTCCGGCCTGACCGACATTCGAGTAACGCTTGAAATCAGCTAAGTCTTTTATCTTTTCTTTCATTCTGCACAACATGAGGACATGTTGATCTTTAAGTGTGGGGGAGGGGAATGTTCGATATGTATCTACACATTTGCTTATATTATGATTCTATGCTGAAATGAGCTAAAATTTTCGAAATTTTTCGACACTTTTGTTTTTGTTTTGTCCCGAGTAGGCAATTCAATTCAATGTTCGTCATTTTTATAGTCATTGATGCTATATATCATATGTTTGATAAGTTATTTGTTTCACCCGATATATATTTCACGAGCCATAGTGAATGATGAGCTAATTTATAAAGTTATACCCTTTTGTGGATGAGTGATTTCTGATTATCTTATAAGTCATGTGCTTAGTACTACGTATATATCTTGAGATCTATGATAGTTTGTATTTAGATCCGAAGTATGTTATACTGTGAATATCTGAGGTTTGAATGTGATAAGTAACACGTAACTTAATGTCAAATGAGAAAGTTGAGAATATGAATAAAATGTGTGTGTCGGAAGCTAGTCGATGATTTGAGTGCGATAGGGTATACCACGTATGTCCTATACCACTATGATGACTAAAAGCTCACGACAGTCAGGAAAAGCTGCCTAATGATTGGAGTAAGGTAGGGTATATCTCGAATATCCTATTCTGCTATGACAGGGCAATAGCTCATTCTGATGTGCGTATAAAAGTGAAAAAGTTAAATCAACTAATGAATTGTTATGAAATGAATATAAGACTAAGTTATCGTCTATCTTATCCCCAGTAGAAACTGATAGATATGTTGTAGGATTATCCTCTGAGTATTTCAGAAAGGCCCTAGATATATTCTATCATCCTTTTCGGGATACGTCACGTTTGTAGGGTACACCTTATGAGTGTCATTTATTGCTAGTCTATGAGGGGGTATTAGCTAGTTTTGCTTTGAGTTTCTCAAGTGTGGGTTTAGTGGAAGTTTTCTATGGCGTTGCACACACACTGGTGAACTTCTGATTTATTGGATATGTGTTATATATGTTTAGATGTCTATCTTTTCTCAAGCCTTTATCTCGTTTGTTTTGCTCGGGACGAGCAAAAGCTTAAGTGTGGGGGAGTTGTTAAGGGTGAATTTATACGATTTATAACGCTATATTCTACGGTATTTTCCCTCCTATTTATATTAATTTGCATAAGAAACGAGTGTTTAATGGATTTATTGAGTAAATGGCATTTTAAATGAGTTAATCGCAAAATAGGTTGATTTATGTGTTTTAATTGTAATTTTATGATTATTTGAGCATTATTACATTTTGCGATGTTTTTATGTGTTATAGATACGTGCTTGATGCTCAAGAGATGATCAAAAAGAGATAAGAGTCGAAATATATGATGACTAAAAGAGATAATGAAGGAATTGACAAGATGGAAAGAGATAAAGATCAAGAAATCGAAGTTCAATCATATTGGACTGGCGTCCAGGTCCCGTCCAGTGGACGGGCGTTTGCTGAAACTGAACGAGCGTCCAGGATGACATCTTTGATTCAAGAAGTTTGGACGCTGGAGTGGACGCTGTGTGGACGAGCGTCTGGTCATGACTCGGCCCGATTCGAAGTTCTATTGAAGAGTGGACGGGCGTTCACCCTATCCAGACGGGCGTCCGGTAGCCGACTTAGCAGAACCGACTTAGAGATCTATATATATGCGGCTGTTTCTCAACCCAAAATATACCATACACTCATTATTCAAAACCCTAAACCTAGGGGCGGCTTTAGGCTGCGTTTTCTTCCTTTTATTCCGCTTTTATGCACTTTAGATTTAGATCAAACTAGTTACTTTTATGCACCTTTATTTTAATTTGAGTTCTTGAGGATGTTGAAGCTAAAAGCTTCATCAAACGAGTATTGTGAAGCCATCCAACAATTGTTGATTTCGTTTTCATCGATTATCTTTGTGAGTTTTTATTAAAGGTTGTTTCTTATTCATGTTTATTATGTTTTAATTGCTTTTACATCGGAAGATATGCATGTGTTGATTGTTTATTGTTGATGGAAATCTTAATAAACCTTAGATCGCCATGAATAAGTATAGTACTTTGAATCTATCATAACGGAAGTTAATAGGTTTAATTGCTAGATTATAAACGTAAAGTTTACACCTTTGGTTAGAAAACGCGTTAATCTTGCATTAGAAGATAATAGATTAATAGATGAACTTTCTAAGAAATTAGGGTTCATGTTTAGATAAGGTGAATCACAACCTAGATAAAAACCACAATATAATCGAGATAGGGAATCAATGCTTGTTGGATAGGTGGATCGGGTCCTCGTTTGGCTCGTTAAACATTAAATTCGAATCCTTAAAACTTGAATTTGTTTAAGTAGTTTACTTTTGTTTGCATCTTAGATTAGTTTAGTTTAAATAGGTTCACAACCCGTATTCTTCCTAGCTTTGGAGCATATCCTCTGTCTAGTTTTATTTTCTGTTCTGTCTCGTTTTATTCGCTGTTTAGATTAGTTTCGTGACATAGTTAAGGTTAAACAAAAACTAGAAATCACAATCGTTTAGTTCCCCGTAAGATCGACCCGGCATTAACCACTATTATTACGATCCTTATACTTGAGGTTAACCGGATTATTACTTGTTTGCTTTGTTAGATAAATCCGTGACAAGGGCCTTTCTGAAATACTCAGAGGATAATCCCTATAGCATATCTATCAGTTTATACTGGGGATAAGGTAGACGATAACTTAGTCTTTTATTCACTTCATAACAATTCACTAGTTGATTCAACTATTTCACTTTTAAACACACCTCAGAATGAGCTATTGCCCTGTCATAGCAGAATAGGATATTCGAGATATACCCTACCTTACTCAAATCATAAGACAGATTCTTTTGACTGTCGTGAGCTTTTAGTCATCATAGTGGTATAGGACATACGTGGTATACCCTATCGCACTCAAATCATTGACTAGCTTCCGACACACCCAATTTATTCATTATAAACTCAACTTTTTCATTTGACAATAAGTTACGTGTTACTTATCACATTCAAACCTTAGATATTCACAGTATAACATACTCCGGATCTAAATACAAACTATCATAAATCTCAAGATATATACGTAGCACTAAGCACACGACTTATAAGAAAACAAAGATCACTCGTCCAAAAGGGGTATAGCTTTATATTTTAGCTCATCATTCACTATGGCTCGTGAAAAATAGATCTCAGGTGAAACAACTAACTTATCAAACATATGATATATAGCTTGGATGACTATAAAAATAACGAACATGGAACTGAATTGCCTACTCGGGACAAAACAAAAAACAAAAATGTCGAAAATTTTGAAAAGTCTAAGCTCATTTTGCATAGAAACATAACGGATTAAGCAAATGTATAGATACATATCAAATCATCCCCCTCCCCCACACTTAAAGATCAACATGTCCTCATGTTGTGCGGAAAGTAAATAGAGAAAGAACTTAGCTGATGTTAACAGATACTCGAATCGTTGGTCAGGCCGGAGCCTACGTAGTGACACTTAGAACTCGTAACCATACAATGTAGCTCGACAAAACCGCTAAAAATTTACCTGCACGACTTGACAAACACGGAAACATCTCGGGGAAAACGGGGAGTTATACTAAAATGAAAAGAGATAGCAAAACCGCGTAATAGCAAAAGAGAAAGCATTCAATACATCCAAAAGTGAAACAAAGTAGAAATGAAAATACTGATGCCTTATGGCTTACATGATCCATCGGAAATAATAAATAGTTGCTGAATGAAAAATACAACGAATCACGTAATCAAAAGTAGCGAAAATATACAATCTCAGTATCTAGGACAAATCAAAATCAAAAATAAACAAATAAAATCATGACTGCCCCGGAGCCGTAGAATCAACAGCCGGAGGTACATCACCCGCAGGGGCATCAGGCTGCTCCTCATCTGAAGAAGACTCAGAGTCCTCTAAAACATCCGCAATGGCCTGCTCAACCGCATCAGAATAGATATAATCCATGGTGCTCGGGTCGAAGATTCTGTCGTCCTTCGGCTGCCGGCCCTCACTGATACACTGCAAGATCGTCAAAATGTTGTTTTGTGTAGTCCGAATATCCTCCAACCAGTTCCGCACACTGTCGCCCATACTCAACCTCATCCGGACTGAGGGAGATAACGTAGGAAGTGAGGATGCTCGAGGCGGGGCTGAAGATGAACCAGGCTCCTGTGGTGCCCCCGACTCAGACTGTCCCGAAGACTTACCCTTCTCTCTCTGTATAGGCCTTGGGTTCTTCGGTCTATGATCCGCTCCATACTCAGGCACACCGGCATCACGACATAAACCGTGAATCAAGTGAGGGATAATCAGGCAACGTGTATAAATCTTCTGATTGAGAGCCACCTCATCGTATAATGCCTTTCCCACGTCCACATTCAGGCCAAAAGTCAACGCATATAACATACCAAGGCCACCAATATGGAAATGTGTCAAGTTGTTCTTGGGCAACAACTGACTCTGAATAAACCTACACTGGACTTTCCAATCCTCCGTCCAGGTTGTGGTGACTAACTCTTTCCGGTCTCCACCCGGCCTCAACGTCCAAGCCACCTCCGGACAGACTCTCAACCTCAACTCCTCCAAAGGATCCCCGCCTGCACTGCCTACATGAACAATCTCCTCCTTATAATCCCGTCCCTCAAAAGCCGCCAAGTTATATTTCTGATTAATCACCTCCGGCGTAAACGGAACTTCTACCCCTCGAACTACAACTACCCCCGTCTCCAAGTCGGTTTCCGAGCAATTAGCATAAAACTCACGAACCAAGGAACCATTGACTGGGGTAGTCGGGATCGTCAGCAAGGCATCCCATTTCCGGTCTCTTAGCAACTTGACGAAACTCGGATCTACCTTCGTCTCCAATGTAGCCCGCTCAATCAACATAGTCCTCGAGAAGTAGTGTTTAGTATAAGCGTTGTGGGCCTTAGGGTTCACGAATCTACGAGGCATAGGCATCGGGGCAACGGTTTTGGCTTTCTTCCTAGGTTGTGCAACCCTGGTTTCCACCGGTTCCTCTTCCCGAGGAGCATCCATAGCCTCCTCAACCCTAGACGATGCTCCACCCCTCTGAGCTCTAGGCATCCTCACCAAGGGAATATCATCATCCGTTTCAGACTCCGAGGTTGGTTCATCCCTCAAAGTAGCCCTAGTTTGGGTGGCTCTATGGGGTTGCTCTCGAATACTAACACCCCGGTTCGGATCAACTAAGGTGGGATCAAACTCTTTGCATTTCTTTCCGGCCTCCCTAGCCACTTCCTTACCATGCCGCTTCACTACCGCCTTCTTATGAACCATAATTCAAGCCTAGACTACACGAACACAGTCCCAATCCACAACAAGATACCCGTTTAACATCCAAAGCGGGATTTCAAAACAACCAAACCACAACCACAACCATAATCATCACCAAACAACCCAATCATCACCCATCACAGCACTATATCACCATAACAGAGCAGAAAGAAACCACAAAACCAGAAAAAAAAAAAAAGGAATTAAGGTGATATTCAAGTGAACGAGCCGACCCAAAGATCGAACTCACAAAAACATGAATAAAATCTAGAAAAGTTGTTACTAACTTACCAAGTAAGGTGAGTAGATGCTGATCGAGATGAAAATTAGTCTAAACAACACAAATTTGGCTCCCAAAATCGGCTTTTTTTCTCCAAAAAGTCGGACTGCAAAGGGTCCTGATTCTCCAAAAGGATGGTGTTTTGGGGAATTTGGCTATGAAAATCAAAGAGAGGGTGTCAAGAGCGGTCTATAGCACTTTGAATCGCTCGAAATGGTTTAGAATTGAAGATTTTAGGCCAAAAGGAGGAAGGAGAAACGGTTTTTCGCGTTTGAAACTCAGAAAAGTGAGGGTTCAAAGACGGAGGGGGTATATATAGGCAGATGTTGGACGCTCGTCCAACTCAGTGGACGGGCGCTCTCGGGAAATCGAGATGACCGGACGGGCGCCCCGATAGTCAGACGCTCGTTCAAACTTCCAAATTGAATCTGAGATTGAGGGAAATAAGCGGACGGGCGTCCAAAATGTTGGACGGGCGTCCACTAAATACACAGGGCAGACGGACGTCCAGTCCTTTAGATGGGCGTCCAATTCAATTTCTCAAAATTATCAAATTTTCATGCATTGTAAATTCAACTAAGCCGTTTCTCATTAAACTTAAATAAAACTTCAAAAATACAAATGGAAATCAACGAAGTACATAAAATTACTAGAAAATAAATAAAAACAAATAGAAAAATAGTGGGTTGCCTCCCACCGAGCGCTGTTGTTTAACGTCGTTTGCTCGACGAAACAACCTAACCACGCTAGTCATCGTAAATTTCCGACCAATCTATCACCCGGATAAGACGGCGGAGCATGTCAATTGCCGGAGGGAAGTCATACTCATCCTGCAAACCCCAGTCCTCACCACCATATCAACACCTCGAAAATGCTGCGCTTGCGCCACTAGCTTAAATCTGTCGAAGATCGGATCATTCAGGATTGTGTAAGGACGTCCTAGAGCTGCCTGCAACTCCTCAGTAGTGAAGTCTCCACCTCCCGAACAGCGGGGAACAATAAGAACATAGGTGACAGTCCTGACGCGGGTACTAATATCAAAGTCTACGTGCAACACTATAGTCCCTCCCGGTCCGTCATCTACAGTGATAAGTGGGATCCTCCTAAGGAAAGGTAACTCCTCTGGTAGAACTCCGAAATCCATATCTAAAAAGCACAACTAACTGACAGATATAAACAAAAGCAAAACTTAGTAAACTAAACTTAAATACTAAAACTGCAAAAACACAAAACAAAAACAACTAAAGCTAACGATATCTAGGATGCCTCCTAGTGGCGCTTTTGGTTAATGTCGTTAGCTCGACACCGTTTAAAGTTCAGCCTGGATCAGGCCATTTGACTTTTGCCAGCCACTACCTCGTCTAGACTTTGATCAGTAGTTTGGCTGCAGAAACAGCACTTAACACATGGGGTAAAATCTTTGATAGCTTTCCAAACACGTTTGAACTTCCCCATGGTCGACTTCTTCATCTTTTGAGTCTTCTGATGACGTTTCAGCTGACGCTCCCTCTCCAACTCTTCCATATCCCAACTACCTGCTAGAACTTCTTCAGATCGACCACTACCGTCATCCTCTGAAAACAGGTCGGGTGAAAACTCGTCAAATTCTTCGACTTTTGTAGCACCACACCCGAGGATATCGAGGAAACGGACAATCAAAGGTTTCTCTCTAGGTTCACCAATATAGTGCTTGCACCTTTGACCATTCACTCGAAACGGTTGGTCACCATAACCGCGTAGTTCTAGAACGCCTCCAGGAATAATTTGGAGAATTTCAAAGGGACCGGACCAACGTGTCCTCAGCTTACCAGGGAACATATGTAACCTGGAATTATACAGAAGAACTTGTTCCCCTACATGGAATTCTCTCTTCTTAATCTTGGCGTCATGGAGGAGTTTCATCTTATCTTTGCTAATCCTGGCGCTTTCAGAGAGGCTGGAGTCCGAATTGGTCCAACTCATGCAATCATTGCGATCGATGTTACTACCACAGATTGGGAATCAAAGTTCAGGAACTTTGTAGCCCAATAAGCTCGTGCTCTAACTCATTGGCAGATGACATGGCTTACCATAAACCATTTGATATGGAGATGTACCCATAGGAGTCTTATAGGCGGTCCTGTATGCCCATAGTACATCGTCCAACTTCAAACTCAGTCTTTCTATGATCAGTAACTGCTTTTTTCCAGGATTTTCTTAATACTTTGGTTGCTCCTTTCAACGACGACCACTAGTCATCGGATGATATGGTGTGCAGTCTTATGACGAACACCATACTTTTCGAGCACTTTTTCTAGGGTCGGTTTGAAGTAAATGCGCCCCTTCATCATCGATCAAGGCACGTGGACATCCAAACCTCACGAAGATGTTCTTCTTTAGAAATTTCATGACCGTCTTATGATCATTGTGAGGAGTGGCTTGAGCCTCCACCCATTTCGACACGTAATCTACGCAGACTAAGATGTATTTGTTACCACAAGATGATGGGAATGGTCCCATAAAATCGATACCCCATACATCAAAGACTTCACATTCTAGGATGGGTTTCAAAGGCATGTCAAAACGCTGTCGTCAGTACCGGTTCTTTGGCATCTATCACAAGCTTTACAAAAAGCTTCTGTATCTTTAAAGATCGAAGGCCAATAGAAACCGGATTGGAAGATCTTAGCAACGGTTTTCCAAGGACCAAAGTGACATCCAGTGGGTCCACTGTGGCACTGCTCAATAATATCGCGTTGCTCAGATTCTGGAACACATCTTCTAAGCAGACCATCTTTACAGATCTTAAAAAGATAAGGTTCATCCCAAACGAAAGATTTCAAATTAGAGAAGAACTTTTTCTTCTCCTGATAGGACAATTATGGATCAAGATATCGGGCATGAAGGTAATTTACAATGGAAGAATACCATGGAACATCAGGAGGACAACCGTCGATAAGCATAATGTTCTCTAGAGGAAAGTAAAGATCTATATCGTCTGGATCATCCTTTTCCTCACTTAGCATTCTCGAAACGTGATCAACCACTACGTTTTCACTACCCTTTTTATCTTTAATCTGGACATCAAACTCTTGTAGGGTCAGTATCCAACGTAGTAAGCGCGGTTTGGCCTCTTTCTTAGTCATCAGATAACGCAAAGCAGCGTGATCAGTCCACACAATCACTTGAGCTCCTAACAAGTAACTACGAAACTTGTCCATAGCAAAGACTACGGCCAATAATTCCTTTTCAGTAGTAGTATAGTTAACTTGAGAAGGATTCAATGTGTGACTGGCGTAATAGATAGGCTGGAACTTACCTTTGATTCTTTGTCCTAAAACAACACCAACTGCATAGTTTGATGCGTCGCACATAAGCTCAAAAGGTAGGTTCCAGTCAGGCGATATAAGAATTGGAGCAGAGATTAAACGGTCCTTAAGCTCCTCAAACGCTTGCTTGCAATCCTCATCAAAATTGAACTCAACGTCTTCCTTTAGTAAAGTGGACATGGGCTTGTCTATCTTGGAGAAGTCTTGAATGAATCTTCTATAGAAACCGACATGTCCAAGAAAACCTCTCACTTTACTCACATTCTTGGGATAACTCATCTTCTCGATAGCTTCTACTTTTGCCCTGTCAACTTCTATACCTTTGGCGGAGATCTTGTGGCCAAGAACTATTCCCTCATCAACCATGAAATGGCATTTTTCCCAATTGAGCACTAAGTTCTTTTCCACGCATCTGGATAACACTTGGTCAAGGTTGTCAAGACAAACATCAAAGGACTGACCAAAGACCGAAAAATCGTCCATAAAGATTTCCATACACTTTTCTACTAGCCCGTCAAAGATAACCATCATACATCGTTGAAATGTAGCTGGGGCATTGCAGAGACCAAATGGCATTCGCCTGTAAGCGAATGTACCATAAGGGCAGGTGAAAGTGGTCTTTTCTTGGTCAGATGGATCGATGGGTATTTGAAAGTATCCTGAATAACCATCCAGGAAGCAGTAGAATGCGTGTCCCGCCATACGCTCAAGCATCTGGTCAATGAATGGAAGGGGAAAGTGATCTTTCATGGTTACCTCATTGAGCTTCCGATAATCGATGCAGACTCTGTAACCAGTGACAAGTTTCAATGCTATTTCCTCTCCCTTCTCATTCTTCTCAATCGTAATTCCACCTTTCTTGGGAACTACGAGTCGGGAAACCCATTCACTATCAATGATGGCATAGATGATTCCCATGTCCGTAAGTTTGATGATTTCTTTCTTAACCACCTTTTGCATATGAGGGTTGAGCCTCCTCCTGGGCTGTCTAACACATTTCGCACCTCATTAGTCTTGATCTTATGCATCTGAGATGTCCGGAGATATCCTACGATATCTCCTACTTGCCATCCAAAGGCCTTTTCATTTTTCTTCAAGACGTTGATCAATTTCATTTCCTCTAAACGAGACAGCTTGGCAGATATAATTAAAGGAAGCTTGTCACCTTCTCTTAGAAACACATACTTAAGATGTTTAGGCAACGACTTCAACACTAAATCAGCAGGGGGGTCTTCTAAGTGTGGGGGAGGGGGATGATTTGAGCTCTCCACCTTTCAACTCAACATCGCTGAGTTTACTGAGCGGTCCCACTGCCAGAGCTTCTCCCTCCAACAGCTCATCCTTAATTTCAGCTTCTAACTGCTCTAGACTTACCATACCACGATTGTTCAAATTATCAACCAGTCGCTCATACTCCGTTGCCACAGCCATGACTTGCTTTTCCATCAAATCGTCGAAGTCATCAGACGTCTCCTCGATGGAAAAACCGGTTGGAAGACCAGAGGGTACTTGAGTGAATTTGGAGACAGTATAACTTACCTCTTGATCACCAACGCGTATTGTTGATGACGTAGATCAAGTGAAATTAAAATACTTGACCACCAAAACTGATACTAGCAAGAGGACTAGGTCCATCGTAGTATAGCTATAGCGAATCAAGGTCGATCCCACAGGGAACCAAATTGTGGGTCATTCTATAAATAATTAATTATGCATGGCAAGCACATAGAACGGTCTATGACCAACGAAAGAACAAGAAAAGGTAAATTGACACGACTCGACACAACTCAAATAAATACAACATAATTAATCTCCCCAATTATTACATCATCGTTTGGATCCAGTGACTATATATAATTAAACTAGACTTGACAACTATTAATCCGATTCGTATTTCTTTTATATTGGCTACGGGAGTCATCCCCTAAACTAGATCTAGCTCCGGTTAGGCCATCAGATCACTATGCTACATCACGTTACTTCGCTTTTCGGCCTCCATCTCATATGACTCTTGACGCTTACAAAACTAGGGATGCCGATATTAACCGTATACCTCACCTAGGCAACATTCCTTTTTCAGCGTACTTCCTAAGCGATCGCATCGGTCTCCGTCCCATTAACACTAACTTTTAGGTATCATGTTAATCTACGATTTACGTATAATCAAAAAGCGCAATTCCCTAATATAACACAGATCTAGATCTCGCTGAAAGTCCCGAAAGATCAATTCATGAGCCGACCTAGGAGCACTATATTAGTATTTCCTCACTACACGTTTTAATTAAAACAGACGAGCAACGTAGCCGTAGCCATACCTACTAAGACAAGAAATTCTAGTGGACAATCACACCATAAAGACGTGGCTAGATTGACGCGGAGAAAACCTAAATCTTAGCGTTTCTCTATACTTATCGGATAAAATAGAAGCTCATAATGTAATTATATACACCTACTAGAAACACGTTTATTAAATCAAAATAAAATCATACGCAGATCACAAAACATGGACGTGGGCGTGTGGATCCTCATCGACAAGAAATCCCCACCGCCTCACGTCGTAATCCTAGATCTACATCATTTAACTAAGAAATAATAATCTCAAACGATAAATAATAATTGGGGAAAATTAATTAAACGAAACTAAGAGAAAACAAATACAAGAACTTACATAATTGAAGAACTTGTAAAAACTGCTCCAAGTAAAACCGACGATTTTATTATGAATTGTTTGTATTGTGTGGTGTGTGTAAATGGCGTGTGCATGTACATTTATATAGGAGAGAAATTTACATAGGATAAACCTAAACCAATCTGAAATAGTTTTCCTAAATCCAAAAGGAGTTGAAAATACATTAGGATAATTCCCAGCTGATCTTAGGAAAAGGCCAATTTCGGCCCCCTTCATGCATGCGGCCCCTCTTAAGTCGGCGCCAACTCTTTTTTATTGGCTTGCCGACTTTTGTCTTGCATTACTCCTCTTTTCCGTGCTTATCCGATCTTTATCTTTAATGCATCCGTATTTGCTTGGATTTATCTTGTAGTTTGATTCTTCTATTTATAATTATCCTCCAAAAATTATCTCAATCTACAAAATAAATAATAATTTCGAAATAAATCACATTTAAATAATAAAAAATGGATAAATACCAAATTATATTTTATAAATCACATAACATTAAATAATAAATATAACCAAATGATTTAATATAAAATGTGTATTATTCGGCCCATTTTAAGGATAATGTTGATGACTTTTACGGGTATAATTTGACCGTCATCAATTGTCACTCGCCCACCATCGCAGTCAATGATGGCTCGAGCTGTAGACAGAAAAGGTCTTCCAAGAATCAGGGGGACATTTTCATCATTTTCAATATCCAGGACGTACCAGTCGACAGGAAAAGTAAACCTATCGATTTGAACTAGGATGTCCTTTAAGACTCCCGCTGCTTTCTTAGAAGATCTATCGTGAATTGCAAATTCATGGTAGTGGGTTCTAGAAGATCAATTAAACCCAATTGCTTGCACACGTGAGACAATGGCATTAGGCTTATAGATGCACCAGTGTCGCACAAAGAGTTAGGGAAGACCAGGCCCCATTAACACCATAAGCACGAACTTTCCAGGTCACCTCTCTTGGTTGGTAAGTTTTCGTAATTGATCATTGAACAATCCTCACCAATCAGCCTTTCCATGTCCGAATGACTTCCTTTCGAAGAAACAACATCCTTGATAAATTTTGTATACTTAGGCATTTCAACCAAGACATCTGATAATGGAAGATTTACCTGAGTATTTTTCAAAAGGTTTAGCACCTTTTCATACTTCTTATCTTCACTTAAAGGGATGTTGCTCTTTCTTGGTGGAAATGGAAGCTTTTTCAGATCATTCTCAGAGAAGACTTTCTTTGAGGATGCATTGACAGCTTTGTCTTCCAGATCTTTCCACCTAACGGCTTTTTCAACCTTTTTATTAGTCAGGGGATCAGCCTCCTGACTCACACTTGATTCTTCACTCCTCAGGGGATCTGCCCCCTGAGGACTTCCAGCTTTTTCACCTCTCAGGGGATCAGCCACCTGAGTATTCTCTTTTGGCCAAGGGGAGTGTAGGTGCTCAGCTTCCCCTCCTGCCTTATCAATGGCAGGAGGGGCTAGTGGTTTCCCTGGTGGGAAGGACCACTAACTTGAGTACCGCTTCTTAGATTCATTGCACTGGCCTCCTCTCTACCGTATGGAATTGATGGGACGAGGTCAGTACATTGGCCATTGCTCAAGTCTGTTTGAGCAACTTGACCACCCTTAGGGTTTTTCTCAGTGAAACTGGGCAGTTGCCCTGGGGGTCGAGAAGCCAACTGTTCAGCCAACTGCCCGATTTGCCTCTCAAGATTTTTCATTGATCTATTTTGCTCCTCCCTAAAGGAATCCCATTGAGCTTTGATATCACTTGAGTACGAGGGGCCTTGAGAGTTTTGGAGATTCTGCGAATAAATTTGGTCGGGGCGATTTTGAACAACATGATTAGAATTGGCGGACCAATTCTGATTGAATCTTTGAGTAGGATTGGAAAATTTTGAGTTTTGGTTCTGATTAAAACCAGGGTTTCTATTGAAATTTTGAATCGAATTAAAATTCGAATTAGGATTGAAACTAGAAGATTGATTAAACCCATGGCTTTGGAAATTATTCTGGCCAGAAACTTGATTAGACCTTTGGTTGTTCTGGCCATAGAATGCATTCACTTCAGCATTCTGCCCGTTCATAGGACAGAATTTAGATGTGTGCCCCACCTCGTCACAATTTCGACATGTGACTTGATTACACTGTCCATAATCATGAACATCATTCACTTGATAATGTATGGGGATTAAATTGACACCGCCATTCATATGGCGGTCCGACAAACGATTTGCAGCAGCGGTCACTCCGACACGAGGGTTCTGCGGAAAAGCAGAAGTTTGATTTACCGGATTTGAAACTTGAGATGCTGCCATCTGCTTCTGCAGCATGGCGATCAAACTTTGCATGTTTACCTCCTCTACCTTAGGAGGAGGAGGAGGTGCTTGAATGGATTGATAAGAGGGGGCGTAGTTGTACTTTGCAATGTCCTCAAACAGTGCCCATCCCTCATCAGGCGTTTTCTTCAGAAACGCCCCACCAGATGAACTATTGACCATGCCTTTTGTAAGCTCGGTCAATCCACTAAAGAATGTGTTGACTTGCCTCTGCAGTGGCAAGCCGTGGTGGGGACACTTTCTAAGCAGAGATTTGAATCTTTTCCAACAATCGAAGAAGGATTCATTCTCTTTCTGGTAGAAAGTGAAAATCTCGTTCAAACACTGGGCTGTTTTTGAAGGTGGGAAGTATTGACTCAAAAACTCCTTTTCGAGTTCAGCCCAGGTGGTAATTGATTCAGAGGGTAGAGAAGTATACCACTCCTTCGCTTCTCCCTTTAGAGAAAATGGAAAAAGTTTCAGTTTGATTGCATCCTCACTTACTCCTTGGATGCGTGTGGTGCCGCATATCTCCAAGAATGTATGCAAGTGAGTGTGTGGATTCTCTGACTGGTAACCGTGGAAAATAGATGCATGCTGCATCATCTGAATAAGTCCCGGCCTTAGCTCGAAGGTCTGTGCAGTGATGGCTGGAATGACAATAGCCGGGTTGACTGTGATTGCGCCAGGCATGGCGTAGTCTGCCAAAGTACGTCTATCATTAGCAGCCATTATTATGAACTCAGTGAGTTCCTTGGCTAGCTGCTCCTCAAGATCTTGCTCGGCTCTCGTCGCGTAACCGCAGAACGGAAAATCCGCTGCTTGGCCGGACTACGGTTCGCTCGGGTCGTGGGTGTATAGTAACGGTCCCTTTTGACTCCGAGTTTGCATAAACCGGACCAAAAACAAGTGAAAGCACCTAAAGACTAAGAATTCAAAAGCCTAAACTAAAAATTAAAGCCTAAGAAAAGAAAAGAAAGGAAAGGAAGAAAAGGGAATAGGATTATTAAGGGAAAAGATGAAACAGACGGGCGTCCAAAGGTAACGGACGGGCGTCTGCCCAACTTTTGGAATGGACGGGTGTTCGGTTGCCCAACCGCTCGTCCGGTCTTCAGAAAACTTGAACGGGCGTCCAAATTTTATGGACGCTCGTCTAAGTGGGTGAAAACGATACAAGATTGAAAATTTTCCAGCGGACGGGCGTCCAAGATCCTAGACTCCCGTTTGGTAGCGGGAAAACTTGAACAGAAGCAGAAAACGAAGCAGGAATGGAGAAGAACAGCAGGAAAAGAAAAACAGAAAAAACTTAAAGACAGATAGAAAGAAAGAACTAATCACAAGGGAACTATAAAAAGAGAAGATCTTAAATCCTAACTACAACCCTAATATCCTTAATAACCTAAACTATTATCAACTAAAAACAGGAATTGAAACGAAAATAAAAACAAGAAAAACGAAAAACAAAAACTAGACAACCGTCCGGTTCCCCGGCAACGGCGCCAAAAACTTGTCACGGATTTTATTAACAAAGCTAACAAGTAATAAATATTTATAAATCCGGTTTCCCTCAAGTATAAGGATCGTAGTATAGAGGTTGATACCGGGTCGATCTTACGGGGAACTGGCGATTGCTAACCCTAGTTTTTGTCTAACTAAATTATGTCACGAAAAACTAATCTAAACAGCGGATAAAACTAAACTAACTGGAAATAAACTTAACTAAAACGTAAAACTGGACAGAAGATATGATCTAAAGCCAGGAAAGATACGGGTTGCGAACTATTAAACTAAGCCAAACCTAGTATGCAATAAAGGAAATTGATTAACTAAACAATTCAAGTTCTAAGGGATTATTCAAATTATAACGAGCAAACGAGCAATTGATCCACCTATCCTATCAACATTCAATTCCAATTCAGATTATTTCGTGATCTCTAACCAAGTTGTGATTCATCTCATCTAAAGTACGAACCCTAATTCCTTAGATAGTTCATCTATTAATCTCTATCTTTCGATCTAAGATTAACGCCTCTTCTAACCAAAGATGTAAACTTTGACGTTTTTAATCTAGAAATCTAACCTATTAACTCTCGTTATATAGTTCAAATAACTATTCTTTTATCATGGTGATCTAACATTTAGATGATTTTCATCAAAAATAAACAATCAACAAGCAACGATCTTTCGATATGAATTGCGATAAACATCATAAACATGAAAAAAGAAACAACTTGAATTAGAAACTCACAAAAAAATCAAGAACGGAACCGAATTGTTGAGTTGGACGGCTTCACAATGCTCGTTCAAGGCTTTTAGCCTCTAAGCATCCTCTTGAAACTTGGAATTGTTTGAATAAAAGTGCATAAAAGAATCTAAAGAAAAACTGTTTGTAAACTAAAGAAAATCGCAGCCTAAAGCCGCCCCTAGGATTAGGGTTTTGAGTATTGTGTAATTGGTCTCTCATCTGTGGAGAAAACAGCTGCTATATGTAGAGTTTAAAGTCGGTTTCACTAAAGTCGGCGGCTGACGGCGCCCGCCCAGACCCAGAACGCCCGCCCGGATAGATCTCGACTTGTTTTTTAGACGCCCGTTCATACAAGGCCCAAACTCTCAGTATCAAAACCGCACTCTCGGACGCTGCTCACTCTATCAAACGCCCGCCCACTCGGGACGGGGGACACGGGACGCTCGCCCAATGTGATCGAATTTTGATTTCTTGATCTTTATCTCTTTTTTCTCTATCCCATTCCTTTATTATCTCTTTTATCATCAATTAGCTCGAACTTAATCAACTTTTGATCATCTTTTTGAGCCTCAAACATGTATCTATAACACACAAAAACATCGCAAAATGTAATAATGTCCAATTAAATATAAATTCATCAATAAAACGCATAAATTGACTAATTTTGCGATTAACTTATTAAAAACACCACATGCTCGATATTTCCATCTAAACACTTATTTCTTATGCAAATTATACAAATATGAGGGAAATTATCAAAAAATTTATCATTATAAAACGTATAAAATCACCCTTAACACGATTTCAGGATGAACTAACATGTATCATATGAATGCTTCAATATCACGCCCGAGCACTATCGCATGATCGCCCCGTGGCTAGGGGAAACCTCAATAGTGTCAAAGCATGACAATCCACACCGCGATGCCATGAAGACTCCGGTCTCAGGATAATTACACAACTGTCACATATTGCGACACTTAATGTAAGTGGGCCAGTCTAATGTACGCATTCTTGAATACACGTCCACGTACAGTCCAAGTGTCTGCACAATTTGATAAACAAGATCTATCTCTATCTTCAATAAGATAGAAGACATCCAATACATGCTAGTCTAATCATACTATCAATGTCCTGATTGATGATCACGTGCAAAGCACTCTCTAGCAATAGGACTAGGTCTATCGTAGTAGAGTACTGGCGAGTCAATGTCGAATCTCACAGAGACTCGTAAGAATGCAAATTAATTGAGATTGATACGTCACGACAACGGTCTACGACCAACTATAATACAGACATTAGTAAATTGGTAACAATAAACTAGCAAGATTATGCAAGTTCGAACGGAGCAAACATGAGTTTTTAAGGTATTAGTCTAATTATGAGTGATTAGTTATTCCCCCCACACATGCAATAGTCATCCCCGTTGGTAAATTTTTATTCATTGACAGCTACGGGTGCATCTCCTAACCCTATCTACTTCCACTGTAAGGACAACAGACAATCTATACGCAACTAACCTCCTTCGTTGGTTGTATTAGTTCATACACAATAAGTTCTAGAGTTGCCGGCTCAAGATCGAAAACCTCCCTAGGCAGTTATCGACTATGAATAGCACGTTCCTAAGGATCCATCAAGACAATGTCCAAATTAACACTTCATTAACAGTCCTTCATGCTAATTGACGACCATGCAAATAGTTGATCAGACTACTAACATGTAGATTAAATCCGTTGATCAACGTAGCTGGCGCCGATTATCATGAACTAGTAATTTACTAGGTATTCAGATCTAGCGATATAGACCGTCACAGATCTGAAGAATGCAATCACTATTTCATGATTCATTCACCAACGAATTAGATCTATACATACATGGGGTAAAATAAACTAACTACTACATAATTAAACTAAATAAACAATTAAAACATACTAGTCAAATAGAACAACGACAGATCTACATCTTGAAAAAGACAGAAAATCATCTCAAAGATGAGTGTAGATCTCCCTCGGATCTTTTCTTAGGCATTGAATCCATCGTCTCCGCGACTAGAACTCATAAAATATATAAATAAAGAACATAGAACTTTTATTGCATAATACTTGTCTTGAAAATTGTACACACTGAATTCTGAGGCTATGCCTCTTATTTATAGCTAAATAAACCGACTTAGAAACACCTAGAACTACCCCACGGCCAAGAAAACACGTTTCGGAAGATTCTAGAGCCTCGGTAACTCGGCGGTACCTCCCGATTAACCGGGGGTATTTTTGTCTTTTTTTTTTCCTGCCGACTTAGCCTGAAAGGTTCTGGAATACCCTATGCCCAATCCTTTTGTTCAGTCCACTCCAGAATTGTCCACAATGCTCAGCCCAATATTTTTTATTTTGAAAATAATCAATTAACGTGCGAAATATAATCGAATAATGGAAAATAAACGTTAAATGCAAAATACTCGACTCATGAACCCGACATATGATATTCAACTCAAATGGTTCGTAATTACAGGTCGAAACAACCATTTTTAGCTCATAATGGATATAATGTTGATGTCGTAGGATAGACTATTTTAAGCGTCATCAATTGAGAATACATACGTCTAGAGACATTTTATTAAAGCGATTGGAGATCTCATCAACCATAATCACCATCATGGTTTCTCTATCACAGTTTAAATTAAGGACATCACTATATATTCAATAACATAATTGGTTCATAAAGATAAACAAAATGTATAATACCAAAAGTGCTTTTATTAATCATAATAAAGTTATTACATGAACTAAATAGACTGTAAATGACCCAATCCGGTCGGATCCGATACGACCCGATTGGGTTTAGGACACCATTTCAACAGTAAGATTTCCAAAACCAATGACATTGGCAAGTATTTGAGTGTTCCCTTATTCACAATAGATTTTCTAGCAGGAATGTGGATTTTGTTGTTAGGCAAGTGCAGAATAAACTTCAAGGGTGGAAGTCTAGATGTCTGACTATGGCAGGAAGATTAGCTTTGATTAAATCTGTCAATTGTGCGATCCCTTCGAACCTTATGCAATCGGTTCGGCTCCCCCAGAAGACTTGTGATAAATTGGACCGTATCAATAGGGACTTTGATTGAGGTCAAGTTAAATCATTAACTCGATTCCTAAATAACCACTAGCAAGTGAACTAGGTTCAATCGCAGTATAGCTAGATAGAGTCGAGGTCGATCCCACAGAGAATCAATTTGTGGATCCTAACTTAAATAGTCAACCTATTTATTTCGTTTGACAAGGACGGTCTATGACCAACATAGAATACGAGAAAAGAAAGACACACTCAAACATATAAACAAATAACATGTAAACAAATAACGTAATCAACTGCCCAATTATAACCGTAATTATTTGGATCTAGACAATTTATATAACAACAAGACTAATCAACTATTAATCCGTTCATATCTATTTATATTGGCTACGGAGTCATCCCCAAAACTTGATGTAGCACCGGTAGGTCACTAGATCACTGTGGTATTGTTACGTGACTTCGCCTTTTGGTGCCTCCATCTCATATAACTCACACGCTTACGACTCTAAGGATGCCGTTATTAACCGTACACCTCGCCCAGGCAACATTCCTATGGTTAGGCGTGCTTCCGAACGATCACTCAAACTCTCGCCCAACTAACAATTACCAAGTTATAGTCTCATGCTAGTTTACGATCTACGTATAACAAGGTGCGCGCAATCCCCTAATATAAACCTACCTAGATAACGCTGAACGTCCGAAGATCAATTCATGAGCCTACCTAAGAGTTTTATATCGGTATTTCCTTTTTACACGTTTTAATTAAATTAAGCGAGTGACGTAGCCATAGCCATACCTCTTTGAGATAACAGATTCAATTAAGCTAACCTAATCATAAAGACGTGATCGATTAACGGATGAAACAGTTTGAAAGCTCTCGGTCGACCGAATAGGTGCTCTCGGTCGACGAGTGACACCTCTCGGTCACCCGAGTACTTGACTCCCATTACATCCCGAATATATTTCTCGGCGTTTCACATACGAATCGGATTATATAGTGAATCATCAGGACATCATATAAATTAATCTAAATACACGTAAATTAAACACGCAGATTCATCCATAGATAATAGGTAGAGGGACGTAGGTATAGGATCCTCATAGACAAGGTATCACCACCTCCCTAACGTCATAGCCTAGATCTACATCATCTAGATATGAATAACTACTCAAACAATCAAAGCATAATTGGGAAATTGATTACTAAAAGAAAATAAGAAGAAGAACTAGGGCTTACATGTTTGCACCCTCAGCTCCTCCACAAGCCTAATGAATCCTTATTTGCTTATTTGTATATATGAATTGATATTGGTGAATGCCTAATAAAAAATACAAAGGACTTGTGTTTATATAGAGCCTCAGCCGACTTAGAAAACCGACTTAAATGCCGACACTACTGAACCCTAACCGCCTCAAACAATGTGCCGGACTTCTGCGCTACAAGCCCACTCGGTAGACCGAATGCATAGGCTCGGTCGACCGAGCCTTATATGTGCTTCGGGCTTTCTTCTTTTCCGTCTTGGGCTTTACGAACTTGTCTGCGATCCATTAAAGCTTCTCCAAGTCCATCCTTGTGCTCCAAAATGAGTTACTACAAATATAGCATGAAATACAGTCTGTAACATCAAATAATATAATAAAACCTCTTAATACATAATAATGAATCGTAACTCTCAGCATATGCAAATTAAGCGTATTACGACTTATTATTACTCTATTATAGCTCCTTTAAACTAGAACCGGGGATAATGGTCATAGAATAACGGGCACAAAATGACCGTTATCAACTACCCCCCACTTAGCCTTTGATCGTCCCGATCAAAATATCAATAAGTCATTCCCCATAAACTACTTTCCGGTGGTCACGATTATCTTCGACACAAGAAACTCGAATCAACTCATATCCTCTATGCTCATCGTGATTTATCCATTATCCACTATTCATCATGAATCGATGTGTTGTGTGCATGTGCATTGAGTTTTAAATATTCGTAGCAATACTAGAGTTTATGCAAACTTTGTAGTTTTAACCTACCAACTTCAGTATTCCCACTTCTTAAGCCTTTTAATTTTTGAAGCACTAGAATAATAAGCAAGAGCATATCTATAGGGTTTTTGGACTTGGCGACCGAGTACTACTCAAAGCCTCTTAAAGAGTTGAATATTCTTTTCATATCTTCATATTTTTCAGATACTATCAATCTCAAGAAGGAAAACTTTTTAGAGCACCCCTCTATCTTAGATAAAAAAATAGCATCGAATATTACCACAAGCGCGAGGCTACTTTGGTAACTTACTACAAGCCCAGTGTTTTAGCATTATCAAACACAGGTACGTCTCAAGCTTATTACTCAGCTTTTGTGGCCAGAATTTTTAGGAACACATCAGACGATAAATTTGACACTAGGTAAGCATAACCAATTATCTATGCAATGTACACATAATAATTTCTCACTTTTTTATAATAAGCGCAGTATAACTCGATTCAGTTATCGAATACTTGAATAATAAACAACTACTCGCAACGGACAATATGAATATCATTAAGTTTACTAATCAATAAATCGCAGAAGTATAAAGTGATCACGTACTCATGAAGTATGGTTTATTTCTTATTAGATATAATTATCAGGAACTCACAAAAGTAAATGTGATTCTAAGTTTAAAAGTTTTAAAATCTTACTCATTTTATTTATTATTTGATATATGGGAGCATATGGAATTACTCATTTGAGCTAAGTGACTTGTACCCCACTTAAACCATGCATTGTCCCCAATGTATAAAAACGAAATAACAAACTCGGAAAAGGAACTTAGCTCTGGATAAGCGTGGAAGTTGAACAAGTCTTGGGAATTCGCCTTTAACAGGCACAGGCACAGGCATTGGCCACTAGCAGAAAAATAATCACTGCAACACACATCTTAAACAAAGCTTGAAACTCGTTACAGGATTAATCCAAACAGTAATAATCAGAAAAAAAAGGGACCGTAAAAGGGATAACAATTTCCTTAAACATTTTTAAGTCCATAAATTAATGATTACATTTCAATACATTTCAGCAAGTCCAAAACATTACATGAGTTCGAATTTAGGAAACAGAGACACTTGCTCTATATAACACGACATACTAGTAGAAGCGAGTCAAAATAAAAACTTGTTAATTATAGGAAATGCAAACACGCAAATAAAAATACTTAATCCCAAAATCCTGGATTGAATGGTGCTAGTTGCAAATTGTTCGAATTAAGCCACAAGATCATCCTCGGATTCCCCTTCTTGTTCTTGATCGTGGCCGTGAACGATAGGCGGTGCGACATAACTTAAAGATAGGATAGGCATTGGCCCCACATAGGAATCGCCGCCTAACACTGGGCACTCGGCTCCCTCACAAAATGTAGTGATCAGTGAACCGAAAGGTAAGGTATGCCGAGGCTTGAGAGCATCGTCTGTCATTTCCTTACGTATCAACGCCCCCACATTCACGGGCCATCCCATGTATAACCAATAAAGCAGAGTGGCATGGGTATAGTAGACCGTAGATACATGCTTAGCCGGAAAGATATTAGAACGGATAAGCCGATGAAGGCATTTATCCTCCCATCTCCTAAAATCTGGTTCCGCAAATGTGCGGACAACCTCCCCTATAGTCCATTCTATCCCCAGATAGGCACCAACTTCCTCCAACCAGGCATCGGACCCGTCAAATGTCGCCATATACTCCGGCCCGTCCTCCGAGATATCCAACCCAAAATAAGCATTAAACGTACCCGGAGAAATTACAATTGGTCGTCCACGAATAATAACAATATTGGTGTCGGGGTGTACGCGTAAATAAGCATAAAATTCTCTTACCCAATTGACGTTGACTCGGCCGGGGGGTGCTACGACATCTCGCCACTGATAATGTTCCACCAACCCCAAAAGCTCATCCCCACAATTATCCAAATCCAGTCCTCGAGCTCGATGTACAGGGGCATTTACGAAATGATTAATAAATGAAGAATATACCTCCCGACTCGCGAATTGTGGTACCCCGTTGATTAATGGAATGTCCCCTGCAACTGCCACAAACTGAGCGGCTCTGTGTCTTCTTGGTGGCATCCCGACAGAAAAGTGGCACAGAAGTGGGCGGCGGCAGCAGGGCTACTCTCGGTCGACCGAGAGTAATTACTCGGTTGACCGAGTGATGAGTTCGCCTGAAATGGTGGGTTTCCGGCCCTGTATCGTCCCAGTGACTGATTTGGTCGATCAGAAAAATATTTCGGCAGGACTTTCAAAGTGAGTGAAAATGGTGAAACAGATGAAGATTTTCAAAACACTTCCATTTGATTTCTACAAGGGTTTGGGAAAAAGGTAGAGAAAAAAGATGGAGAAAAGGATGAAGAAAATGAAAGAGAGGATGAGTGGGTTAAATAGAAAAATGGAATTTGCAAAGTGGAATGTGATTGGTGGATAAAAATTGTTGAGGATTGATGAGGTGTAGAGGTGGAATTTGAAAATTTGAATTGGAAGAATAAAGAAATTGGGAAGAGGAAAAGGTGAATGGTTGGGAAGAGGGAAAGGTGAATGGGGATATTTAGAAATTAATGGTGTTGACCATTTTAATTGTTTTGACACACCGTAAATTAACTACAACATATAACCATGCCAAAATTATTATTTCACTTTTGCAATTCCTACCGCAAAATTTTTTAACCGACAAGTTGTCTCAAGCACAAAAGCAATCCCATTCTTATCATAAATAAATCAAACAATCTGGTCTAAGCATTTGTAAAATAACGCTTTTCTATTTCCTTAATCAACATGTTCGTACAGAGACTCGGTTACTACACTCTATTTCACATGAAGACGATTCGAACAAAAAAAAAATTATTTTGCACATCCTTAACTCAGCAGTTGTCGGAACACGGCAAAATAGAAAAAAAAAACTTCTTATCGTTTCACGCTACTCTTATTTTTAAAATAAAAATAAAATAACGAAGAATAGAAATAGTTCTACAGTTTAAGTCGGTAGCTAGACTTTCCATAAATCATCACTTTCTCTAATCGCTCTTGGCTCGCTTGAGTTTTCACCGGTTAGCCTTTACCGAAAATGTCTTGTTGTCTTTTGCACTAGTGCCTTTCCGTGAGATGTGAGTCCAACGAAAAGACAGTCAAACTGGCCCATCCAAGCAAGCTCCAACTTTTCGTGATTGTTTGAAGTAGATGAGCTCTCTTTAGCTCGAACTCGACGAGTTCGTTTCTTTGTTTGCTTCCTTCTAGTCTTGGAGTCCGGAGAAAGCGGGCCTTGAGATTATGATTTTCTAGAACAGGCGGTGCTCGGCGACTTTCTCACGACTCAGAACTATAAAGGTCTCATCTCTTTCTTCTGTCTTGTCATCGACACTTTTTCCTAGGCCCGGAGTAATATCTGGTTTCGAACTACCAACTCCTATAACATTCACGCTCACCGGAGTAGGGAAATCTGAATTCCTCGTCCCATAGGTCTCAGAACCTCTAGCATCGAAAAATGTGATCTCACGCCTGGTCATACGAATCAGGGCTCTAGAAGTATTGATAAAGGCTCTCCCTAAAATGATCGGGCAGTGAGGGTGCTCATCTATATCCATAACAACTATATCTATCTTAAACTGAGTTTGTCCTATGCCAATGATCATATTATACATATTTCCGGACATGATTGTTTCGGTCCCATCCATAAATCTAACTTGCAACGGAGTATTCGTGGGAGTAAGAATTAGATTTCTATCACAAAGACTCTTCGGGAAAATGTTCAGACTCGAGCCAGAATCTATCAAAGCCAACCCTAGGTATGTTCCTTCTAAGGTAACCTCTACCATAAATGCTCCTGGGTCATCTAGTTTCGGCATCAACCGAGCTTCATTCTCAATATGCGCTGCATCTCTAAGACAGATGACTATATGGCGATTTAGGTCTATGCTAACCTCAGAATCAGATTCTATATCTGAAATGTGATGCATGTAGTCATATCCTGAGTCTGAATCTGAAGAAATCTCTTCAGGATTTAACTTGGACATACCTCTGTATATGTAAGCATCTTTAGACTCTTTCGACTTCTTGGCTTCGTGAATTCTTGCCTTCATCTTTGCTATTCTCTCCTTGAGTTTAGGTGTCAACGGCTTTTTAGGTGTGGTTTTGGTTCTCAGCACCATGACTTCTTCTCCTTGAACCCCAGAGAACTGATGTGATGACATCTGGCTAAACAGTTCGCTTGAGTGATTCCCCCTGATTAACTGCATCATAAGAAAAACAACAAATGGTTATTGAACTAACAGGCAGTATGATTACTCATACTGCTGCTAGGCTTATAACCTACTAAAAGAATCACAGGGGGAAAACAACTATCAGAAAATATAGAAAAAAAAACAATGGGTTCGGTCGACCGAGTGATAACGTTCGGTCGACCGAATATACAGATATATTTTATTTTATATATTTTTTATTTTTTTATTTTTTTATATTTTGTAAATATGAAAGAAAACAGAGAAACGAAATAATTAAGTAGATCATTTAAGCAGTTGGACCATTGATTCCCCGGCAACGGCGCCAAAAACTTGATTGAGGTCAAGTTAAATCATTAACTCGATTCCTAAATAACCACTAGCAAGTGAATCCAGTTCAATCGCAAAGATAGCTAGATAAGTCGAGGTCGATCCCACAGAGAATCAATTTGTGGATCCTAACTTAAATAGTCAACCTATTTATTTCGTTTGACAAGGACGGTCTATGACCAACATAGAATACGAGAAAAGAAAGACACACTCAAACATATAAAAAAATAACATGTAAACAAATAACGTAATCAACTGCCCAATTATAACCGTAATTATTTGGATCTAGACAATTTATATAACAACAAGACTCATCAACTATTAATCTGTTCATATCTATTTATATTGGCTACGGGAGTCATCCCCTAAAACTTGATGTAGCACCGGTAGGTCACTAGATCACTGTGGTATTGTTACGTGACTTCGCCTTTTGTTGCCTCCATCTCATATAACTCACACACTTACGACTCTAAGGATGCCGATATTAACCGTACACCTCATCCAGGCAACATTCCTATGGTTAGGCGTACTTCCCGAACGATCACTCAAACTCTCGTCCAACTAACAATTACCAAGTTATAGTCTCATGCTAGTTTACGATCTACGTATAACAAGGTGCGCGCAATCCCCTAATATAAACCTACCTAGATAACGCTGAACGTCCGAAGATCAATTCATGAGCCTACCTAAGAGTTTCATATCGGTATTTCCTTTTTACACGTTTTAATTAAATTAAGCGAGTGACGTAGCCATAGCCATACCTACTGAGATAACAGATTCAATTAAGCTAACCTAATCATAAAGACGTGACTGATTAACGGATGAAACAGGTTTGAAAGCTCTCGGTCGACCGAATAGGTGCTCTCGGTCGACCGAGTGACACCTCTCGGTCACCCGAGTACTTGACTCCCCAGATTACATCCCCGAATACATTTCTCAGCGTTTCACATACGAATCGGATTATATAGTGAATCATCAGGACATCATATAAATTAATCTAAATACACGTAAATTAAACACGCAGATTCATCCATAGATAATAGGTAGAGGACGTAGGGTATGAGATCCTCATAGACAAGGTATCACCACCTCCCTAACGTCATAGCCTAGATCTACATCATCTAGATATGAATAACTACTCAAACAATCAAAGCATAATTGGGAAATTGATTACTAAAAGAAAATAAGAAGAAGAACTAGGGCTTACATGTTTGCACCCTCAGCTCCTCCACAAGCCTAATGAATCCTTATTTGCTTATTTGTATATATGAATTGATATTGGTGAATGCCTAATAAAATATACAAAGGACTTGTGTTTATATAGAGCCTCAGCCGACTTAGAAAACCGACTTAAATGCCGACACTACTGAACCCTAACCGCCTCAAACAATGTGCCGGACTTCTGCTGGGCTACAAGCCCACTCGGTCGACCGAATGCATAGGCTCGGTCGACCGAGCCTTATGTGCTTCTGGGCTTTCTTCTTTTTCCGTCTTGGGCTTTCTGAACTTGTCTGCGATCCATTAAAGCTTCTCCGAAGTCCATCCTTGTGCTCCAAAATGAGTTACTACAAATATAGCATGAAATACAGTCTGTAACATCAAATAATATAATAAAACCTCTTAATACATAATAATGAATCGTAACTCTCGGCATATGCAAATTAAGCGTATTACGACTTATTATTACTCTATTATAGCTCCTTTAAACTAGAACCGGGGATAATGGTCATAGAATAACGGGCACAAAATGACCGTTATCAGACTTTCTCTGGGGATATTCAGAAGAACAAAGGAAAATTCATTTGATCAACTGGGATTCGGTGCTAAAGGACAAATATGAGGGTGAGCTTGGAATAAGAAGTGATAGGAGAATAATATTGCTCTCTTAGCCAAGTGTGGGAATAGCATTATGAGGAAATAAAAAAGTTGGTGGGTCAGGTTGTTCAGTAATAAATATGTTAAGAATGGAGACATCTTTCAAGTTACTAGCAGAGTGAATGATTCCTTTATCTGGAAGGGTATTTTGAGAAGCTTTCAAAGTGTAGGTGGTGGATTTGCTTGGAAAATTAGGGATGGTAGGGATGTTGCTTAATGGGTTCTCCCCATAGAGATCTTATTGACAATGAAGTTGATATTAGGGATCAAAATCTTTCCGTCGAAAGTATTATTTCTGTGATAGGACCTGGCGTTTTGAGAAGCTTCATACTTGATGACAAGACATGTTATTGAGTCCATTAAAGGTCTTCCCCTCAGTTTAGATCCTATGGTTAAGGATCGGCATTTTTGGCAATTGACGAGTAATGGAAAATACTTCACTAAAACTGGGGTTCGGTTCCTAAGAAATGGGAGGAATGTTGATTTCATTGTCTTTGATTGGAAGCCTGTTTGGAAATGTTTGATCCCAGAGAAAGTTAAAATGTTTGTTTGGTTGGTTGTTCATGGTAGGATTCTTACCAATGATGCGAGATTCACCAGAAAATTAACTTCGTCGAATACTTGTGAAAAATGTAATCTTAATGTTGAAAGCATTTCTCATTGCCTTGCTGAAAGTCACTTTGCTAAAAGGATTTGGAAATGTTACCCTCTTAGGAGATTCTTTCTTCAACAAAACTTTGCTTTGGAGAACTGGATTAAATCGAATTTGAAAGATGAAGGATATGTTTGTGATTCTTGCTACAATGGCCCTTCTAATGCTCTTTTCTCCATGGCCCTTTGGGGTATATGGAAAGACAGAAATAATTTCATTTATAACATAATTCCCACTAATCATGTCTCTGCCTGTAATCAAATTGTCTTCTTGGCTAATGAATATGTTATTAATTCGCAGAAACCAGCAACATGTCCTTCCAACAAGACTATTAAATGGGTTGGGTGGCAAGCCCCTCCCACGGGTTGGAGCAAGCATAATACGGATGCTAGTCGTTGTGTATCCTCCGGTCACTCAGCTTTGGGTGGTGTTGCAAGGGATCATGAGGGTAAGTGGTTATACGGTTTCTATGGAAATTATAATTCTTCTCAAATTTTTTGTGCATAGCTTAAAGCTATTCGAGAAGGTCTCAAGTTGGCTTGGGAAAATGGACATAGGAGTGTCATCATTGAATCAGACTCGCTATCAGCAGTCAAGTGCATTTTACAAGAGGAAGATTGGGAGGCGAGATAAGGATTTCTCATTGAAGACTGTAGAAGGTTTTTGAAGAAGGACTGGAGATGTAATATCTAGCATACCCTTAAAGAAGGAAACCGTGTTGCTGATCGATCGTCTTGCTGGCTTAGGGCAATCCATTGAAGAAAGTCTCATTGTTTTGAATGATCCCCCTGACTGTATTTATACTGTTTTATCAGATGACATTAGATGCGTTCTTTTGTATAGACTTTAGTTTTTGTTTTTGGGGCGTTAACCCCTGTCCTGTACCCAAAAAATAAAATAAAATAAAATAATAATTAATGTGTCCAAATTTTGCTTCAAAGAGTACAAAACGAATACAAAGCGTTTTTTTATGTTTGAAAATGTTTACAAAGCTAACATATACTAGAATATACAACTTCCAAGCCTCTACTATTTTTTTTTGGTTAAATGTAAATATATTAAACCAAGGTATGCAAAATACAAGAAATTACATCCTAAACAAAGGAGAGAGCTAGTCTAATACCTACAAAGTGTTGAAAGGAGGTTAGATTTGTTGATTCCAAGGTGCATAAGACCCCTGATGTTATATGCATCAAGAAACAACAGCCACTAAACACCTAACAACACACAAAAACTGCAAAAAGGGGTCGTGTGAGAGCACAACTCACAGAGCCTATCCCAAGGTGTGTAGAGAAACAAAATAACCTCATACAAACACCAGCAAGCACCAAAAGAAAGCACAAAAGAAGTACAAAAACCTACAGATGTACAAAACCCTAACATCATGGGGTAAAAGTGTACATAGGGAAAGCAGCCTGCATTATATAGAAAATATGTGTTTTAATACAATGCAGGACATCGCTAGATCTTCATGAGAGCACCTCAAATCTTTTCTTGTTCCTCATGTGCCAAATCCAAAGACACCACCACAGTAAATCAAGAGATCGGCAACATTCCCATGTGAAGTACCCTACATTTTTCTCTGAATCCACCTAATCGCACCAACCACAGCCTCCAACCTCCTACTATGCCTAACCACACACCGATCTTTCCACAAACCATATAAGAAGCAGGGCATTGGAAAAACAGATGTGAGGCAGATTCATTAACCAAACCACACAAAGTACACAGTTTATCTTCAAAATGAAGCATCGCCGAGAGGTAAGAAGACAGTTCTTCATAGACAACCAGAGCAGAAAACAATGTTTAGGGGTGGCTCTGGGATTCCAAACAGACCTGCACCACCAAACAAGAGGTCCATGCACTCTAAAGAAATCATAAGCTCTTCTAGGCAAAGCTTAAAACCCAGATCAGATCAAGCGAAAGCCACAGTAATCATTAGTGAACCAAGATTACTAAGTAAGATCCTATCCTTGATTTTGAACAAAGCCTTGATCAGAGCAAAATCTCCAGGCTTGTGTCTATAATCCCATAAGTCTACATCATGCAAATACTCTTCACTGATCCATTTCACCCAAAGACAGTCTTTCTTGCATTGAAAGTTCCAAAGAATTCTACAAAGAAGTGCCAGATTCCAAGCATTCAACTGAAAAACCCCCAGTCCACCCTCACTTTTGGGCAAACAAACCTCCTCCCAACCAACCAAAGATTTTCTGTTAGAGTCACAAGAACCCCCCCACAAAAATCTCCTACACATTTGGTCCATTTTCAACTTAACACTGCCAATAATAGGGTAAATGGCCAGCCAGAAACAGTAAACACCTTGAATAACTGCAAGAATAAGTTGCAGTCTACCAGCATAAGAAAGAGTATGACCTTTCCAGTTACAAAAGTAATTCCTCAAAGAAGTAAACAGAGGTTCATAATGGACCACATTCAGTCTCACAGCATATAAAGGAATGCCTAGATACCTTATAGGTAGAACCCCAGCCTTTAAACCAGTAATATCCATCAGAGCAGCTATACCATCATCATCCAAACTTGCACAGAACAATTCAGATTTAAGTAAATTAGCAACCAGACCAGAAGTCTCACCAAAATTAGTTAAACAATTCATCAAAAGAGTGACAGAGAGGGGATCCCCCTAGCAAACAGCATTAAGTCATCAGCAAAAGCCAAGTGATTGATCAGCAGATTATGACAACCAGCATGGAATTTGAAATCAGCATCCTGGCCAAGGATTCTCAGCATTCTGGAAAAATACTCCATACCAATAACAAACAGGAAAGGAGACAAAGGATCCCCTTGTCTCAAACCCTTTTTACCAGGAAAGAACCCTTTCATCTCACCATTAATAGACAGGGAGTAAGAAGCAGTAGACACACACAGCATGATCCACAAAACAAACTGTCAAGAAAACCAAAACCCCTCAAAACAGATTCCAGAAAAGACCAATGAACAGAATCAAAAGCTTTTTTGATATCCACTTTTATCATACACCTTGGAGGGCCCCTCTTGACACCATAATGTCTAATCAATTCCCGACAGAGGAAAATGTTATCAGTCATAGCTCTTCCATCCACAAAACCAGTCTGTGCTTCATCAATAAGATCAGGAAGACAAGAAGAAAGCATAGTAGCCAAGATCTTAGATATCACCTTGTATGTAACATTACAGCAAGATATAGGCCTATAATCACCAACATTAGTAGCATGAGAAGACTTAGGAATCAAAGCAATAACAGCATGATTGATCTGCTTCAACAAAGCATCTTTGTGAAAAAATTCCAACACAGCCTTAGTGAAATCTTCACCAACAATGTCCCAAGATTTTTTTAAAAAAACCAGCAGAATAACCATCAGGACCAGGGGACTTATCATCAGAGAAAGAGAACATGGCTTCCTTAACATCCAGATCAGTAACCTGTCTAATCAAATGAACAGCAGTAGCCCTAGAAACTTTAGGACCATCATTGACTATATCAACATCTATATGTACTGCAGGAGCCGCAGTACCAAGTAAGTCAGCATAAAAACCTACAAAAGCTTCACCAACCTGTTCATAAGAGGTAGTAAAGGAACCATCTTGGATCATTACAGAAGATATATGGTTCCTAGCATTATTCCTTTTCACCAAATTGTGGAAAAACTTGGAACCCCTATCACTGAGTTTCATGTACATACCCTTAGACTTTTGAGACAGAAAGGAAGATTCAGCAGCCTCTAAACTATGACAAATCTTCTTCTGCTCCTGGATCTTTGAAGCCAAAGCATCATTAGGCCCCAAATTATTCAGTGATTGCAGCTCCCCTAGCAACCTACTAGCATTCTCAGACCTAACAGAGATATGAGCATAGTGCTTCCTATTCAAAATCTTCAAATGATGCTTTAGCCTTTTAAGTCTTTTGCAAAGTTGATACATAGCTGTTCCAGAAACTTCTTCACTCCAACTTTGAGCAAGAATATCAGTATAATTTTCATGTTGCATCCACATATTAAAAAACTTGAAGGGATTTATTTCAGATCCAGCATCAGTAGATAAAGCATTCTACAAGGTGAGTGATCATAATGGAGGCCAGGAGGCTCAAAAAAGCAAGAGTATTCAAGTTCCAATCATACCAAGATGCATTAACCAAAACCCTATGTTAAGGGTGATTTTATATGTTTTATAAGGATATGTTTTATATCAATTTCCCCCATATGTGGATGTTTTTCATAGAAATCAAGCTTTATAATTGAAATATTGAGCAAGTGGTGTTTTCAATAGTTAAATTGCAAAACGTAACGAATTATGTGCTTAAATTGTGATTTTATATTATTTTGGAGTTATGTTACGCTTGGGTATGTTTTATTTATCTTTTAGATACATGTTCTCGAGCTAAAAGAGGATTAGAAGAGGCTGCATTCGGATTTTATGATGAAGAGAAGAGATAGGGATGAGAAGGAAAGGATAAAGATGAAGAAATCGGCTTCCAGGCATGATGGACGTTCGCTCATGTCCCGTCCACTATGGACGGACGTCCATTAAATCAAAGCGGCGCCCAGAGAAGAAATCGTAAGCAGAGAGTTTGGACGTTGTATGGATGAGCGTCGCTTCTAGCGCCCAAAGGTTGGACGGGCGTCCAGTGTTTGGACGGGCGTCCGTCCGCCGACTTAGCCTCGGCCGACTTAAAACTCTATAAAAGCAATTGCGCCCCAACCCTAAAAGATATAAAAATTCTTCATACACCAAATACTACTCAAAGAGCCGCACTTCCGCGGGGTTCAAGGCCGGTCACCCGAGCCTTGTGCTCGGGTGATCCGGGTTAGATTAGGACGTTTTATTTTCGTTTGTTGATTCATGGAGATCATCCATTGTATCAAACTATGTGAGTTTATCTTTTAATTTATTCAATCCTTTGTTTATTTTCGTGATCTTTGATTTGTTTTGTATCTTTCCATGATTTATGATGCTATTGTGTGACTAGATCGAGAGATTGGTTGCTAATTGTTGTCTAACGTAGATGAGAATCGTTGTTAGACTAGATCACCATAGAATGATAGGATCCTTAATCGTTAATTCGTGACAAATTAATTGGTTAATTATCTAGGTTGCTAGATTCTAAAATACGAGAGTTAACTTGAATCTACACCTTCGTTTTGTATGGAAATTGGTCTCAACATTCGAGAGAGGAGAGATCGATAATTGAATTCACTAAGAGATTAGGAGTTCATAGCTTGAGAAACGGATTCACTAAGGAATTAGGAGTTCGTATCTCGTGTAAAGGTGAAACCACAATATCGAATTAAAATCATGAGATGAACATGGATTGAAATCACTTGGTTTGTATATTGGTTGATTCCATGTATCTTTCTTCTATGTTTTTCTTAGTTGTTATTGCTTAGATTTATTTTATCTGTTCTATGTGTTTATATGTTTGTTCTTTCGTTTATTTGTTTTCATAAGTAACAATTGAAAGGAATTAATAAAACTAGATTCAACAACCCAATTCCCTGTGGATCGACCCCTTACTTATCCCGCTTTACTAGCAATTACCTGGTATTCGGCCGGTTAGGAGTTAGTTTTGCATATAGGTTAGGGTTTATAAATTGTATTTGTTTAAAACATCCCAGAGTTACTCGTTTAGAACGCTTTCATTAGACATCCCACAGTTCACGAGTAGTGTCTACTCAAACGAACTGTTAGTTCAAGACTATTTTCTTTTAAGGAAAGTCAAGAATGGGAAAGAATGTCTACATGTGTTAATCATCTAAACTAAGATTGAGGCTAAACCGAAATATTAATTAAAGAAAGTATAGGATAAGGAAAGTGATTTCGGATCACTAACCAATGAATCCTTAGCGACTTTCTTAACCGAGTAACTCGACTCGGTAGCTTAGTTCTTTGGAAGAACAAGGAAGCTATGCATTAACAATTAATAAAGTAGACAACGGGCAGTAATTTCAGCTAGAATAGTGGGAGTGATATAAGGAAATGAATTTCGGATTATATCCTTGAACATCACAGAAAAATTTATTTTTATGTTTACAGATTCGTTGAAACAAATGGATTCACTTTCAACTCGATATATTGTTGCCTCATAGAAAGTGAAGATGACATTTGTAGTACGAATCCGAGACTCGGACTTTTGCTTGATAAAGTCAGAACCACTAAGAAATGCTGAAAAGGTATATGTAACACGTCTTAAACTATTATAGGCGAATGGTTTCCGTATTAAGATAAATGATTCTTCAAGATCTATTAATTAGTGCATATATCCTAGAGATAAGACCTGACGACTGGCTAAGGGTGATTCCTATCTCCCAGTCTAGGAACACTATCTTAAAGGAACAATGACTAAGATTTCTTTCAATCGGGAAAGGGTAATAGATTTGAAGGGGTAACATAGCTTGTTCATCATGACCTAATCACGAGTTAGATCTATGCGCAGCGGATGGATCACGACTTACATGACACAATTCATAATTAAAGGACGTAAACTACTACAAGGGGGTTTAAGATCATGTTACCAATAACGGGAAGAGAAGCCTTGTGATGACGGTCAAATTATACCCGTAAATGTCATCAACATTATCCTTAAATCGAGCCAAATAATATATATTTCATATTAAATCACATGTTTATATTTATTATTTAATGTTAAGTGATTATTAATATGATATTTGGTATTTAGCCGTTTTCATTATTAAAAGCCGATTTATTGTGCGATAAATGCTGATTTTGTAGATCACGACAAATCGAGAGGATTAATGTCATTCAATCAATGGTCTCAAGATAATAGAGGAAGAAAATCGGAGCATTAAATGAAAGATTAATCAGATCAACACGCAAGCGTGCAGTGGGGAACAAGTCAGACAAAGAGACGCGTTTAACACGTGTAAAAAGGGCTCGGTCGACCGAGCCTATCCATTCGGTCGACCGAGTATGTCGGCTCGGTCACTTTTCGGATTTTTTCGTATTTACCTTCTAGATCCTTCATAAGTCGGCAGAAACTCCTATATAAGCAGCAGCTACGAGGAATTGTAAATCATCCCCTTAATCCCTTAATCCTTCATTCTTTCTTTAATCTTACAATTCATAATATAACTTTGATACAATGTAGAATAATTTGAGGGTTTCAAACAATTTAAATTTTGCAATATGTAAGCCTTTATTTTCTGTTTCTTTCTTTTAAGTAATTAATCCCTCCCAATTATGCTTTATCGTTTGAATTAGTTAATCATAGCTAGATGATGTAGATCTAGGCTATGACGTTAGGGACGTGGCGACTCCTTGTCTATGGGGATCCCATAACCTACGTCATAGACTTAGTATTTATTCATGAATCTGTATTGTTTAATTAATGCGTATCTGTGTTAGTTTATATGAATGCTTTACGAATTACTGTTTAATCCGTTGTGTATGATGAAACGCTGAGAGATACGTTCAAGGATGTAATCTGGGGGAAAAAGACCATTCGGTCGACCGAGCCCAGCTATTCGGTCGACCGAGCCCTGTTTTCATCCGTTAAATAGCCACGTCTTTATGGTTAGGTTAACTTAATAGAATTTATTATCTCAGTAGGTATGGCTATGGCTACGTTACTCGCTTAGTTGAATTAAAACGTGTAAGAAGGAAATACCGATATAAAACTCTTAGGTAGGCTCATGAATTGATCTTCGGACGTTCAGCGTTATCTAGGTAGGTTTATATTAGGGAATTGCACGCACCTTGTTATACGTAGATCGTAAACTAGCATGAGACTATAACTTGGTAATTGTTAGTTGGACGAGAGTTTGAGTAATCGTTTAGGAAGTACGCCTAACCATAGGAATGTTGCCTAGACGAGGTGTACGGTCAATATCGGCATCCTTAGAGTCGTAAGCGTGTGAGTTATATGAGATGGAGGCACTAAAATGCGAAGTCACGTAACAATATCACAGTGATTTAGTGACTTACCGGTGCTAAGTCAAGTTAAAGAGGATGACTCCCGTAGCCAATCTAAGATAGATACAAAGCGGATTGACAGATTAATAAGTTCGGTTTATTATAAAAATTATCTAGGTCCAAACGATAAAGACTATAATTGGGGGGAGGTTAATTACGTTGTGTCGAGTCGTGTCTTTACCTTTCTTGTCTTATGTTGGTCGTAGACCGCCTCTATGTCCTTGACATGTTTAATTAATTGTTTGTATATAAGATGATCCACAATTGGTTCCTGTGGGATCGACCTTGATTCGCTTATAGCTATACTACGATGGGCGTAGTCCTCTTGCTAGTATTGGTTTATGGTGGTCAAGTATATTATAACTGATTGACCCGATCAAGTTTTTTGGCGCCGTTGCCGGGAACCAACGGTCAATTTTATATATAAATAATTTTCTTATTCATGTCAAGTTTTCGCTTTAGAGTCTGCTTTTACGTTTTGAGTCCCTACGGTTTCTCGCTCGTCTGAAAATTCCAGATTTTTAAAATAAATAAAAAAAAAAAAAAAAATTTATTCGATTCGACCGAGAATTTATAATTTTTGTTTTGTTTTGTTCTTGTTCGCTCGCTTTTACGGGTTTCGATTTGTGTTTTTCGAGTCGGAATTTCGCGTGTCATTTATCCCGTATGTTTAATCCATAGAGTCCGATAGCGGCATGGGAAACCATGTTAAAATCGCCCACGGTCTGCATTTTGTTTTTCTTCCATTTGCGTAAAACCAGGTAAGCAATAATCTGATTCAGTAATTTTTCGCGGGCGCTGAGAAAATAACCTAGCAAACATGTGGAGCTACGAATCTAAGATGGGAAAAGCGATGGAAGCAATACCTTTAAAGCACCAAGATGGCTCCGAAAAAATTTTAAAGGCTTAAATTCTTCGTGGTACAATGTTGAAGGCAAGGTACTACCTTTTTTGCTTATGTTTTACTACCTTTTGGTTTTTTGAGCATAAGTTAGCCTATACATGAACCTTAGTATGAATCTTAGCCCGGAGTTGGTTTGTAAGAATAATTTTATTAGTGTCGAAGGTTTTGCTCCATATCATCTCATCTAGAGGTGTAAGGAAACATGTAGTCGTTGAAAGAAGCAAAGTGAATAAAGAGTTCCTCATAGTTCTCGTTAAAATCTCATTGTCCTATGCATGAGATTGCTTCTACCGCCATGGGAGCAACAAATTGTGTAGTTTAAGCATTCAAAATCTAAAGAAGACGTTGAGTTTTGAGAGAACACAATCTTCTGCTTTCGTTGAGTTTTATGGTGATGGCTTCTCGGTGAACCCACCTTAAACAGACACGAGATTACGCTTTGGGTGACAATTTAGAAATCGGAGACTCTTAGTACATGGGTTGAAATGGTCTAACCATGGTGGCGAGTTCAACCGAGCCGGCTCAATCGAATCCCTCCACGTGTGATATGCGTTCTGGCAGCTCCATAAGACTTAGCATAGCCGATAAGCCTTCGGGCTAAACGGGGCTTAATCTTGACGGATTGGCCTGAACTGTCACATATGTTCCAACGAATAAGATGGCGTAGGCTTGCCTACACAACCGACCTTGTTCGGAGTAACTTTGATTCATTGTTTCTTATTGTCAAGGCCAAACCCGTAATTTTAACTTAATTTCTTAGAATTCACTAATTCCTAAAACGAGAGCCGAGGTAAGAGCTTTGGATAAATGGTATGGATAAATGTCATTTCCTAGGTCTCACAACCAAGGGAAGGGTATTAATCCGCAACAGCGATGGGCCCACCTCTTATAGTGCTCAGAGGGGTCAATATCTCGTGATCCAAGAATAATGACTGACAAGGATAATCTTTGGAAAGTCGAGCTGAGGACTTTCAACTCAGAACTACTTCTTTAAAACCCTTAGGATTTCTTTTTAGGATTATAGGTTTTGTTTTCTTTGAGTCAAATAAGAGTAACGTGAAATATGTTGAGGTTTTTTATTTTGCCGTGTTCCGATGGCCATTGGGCTAAGGATGTGCAAAACTTTTTTACTCAATATAGGCCACGTGAAATAGAGTTCCGTAGGAGAGTCGAAAAATTGCTAAAGAAAAGGAAATTTAGCAAACAAACCTTAAGATGGAAGCATTAAGAGAGCACGAGAATTATTGAAAATGTAACAGAGAATGATTGGTGCGAACAAGAACAATTTTGGTCAACTTCCAAAACCTTTTAGAAAGGTGATCCAAGTGAAAATCCAAAGTGATGTGCAATTCATTCTGCAATTATCCTTATCTTTCCCTTTACACTTTTTCACCTTCAAACTTTTCGATCCTCTCACCAATCTACCCCAACAGTTCACATTTCTAACCATTCTTTCATCCCCTCTCTTTCTTTCCATCCGTTTCACTCTCCCACCCGATCCCATTCCTTTAAAAAATTCTCAATCCCAAAAACACAATTTCTTACCCACCCTTTATCTTTTCTTTCCATCCTTACGTGTATCTTTTTCTAAACCCATCATAGTCTCAACCTCCATTTTGTTTACACAACACCCTTGTGTTGTGGAATTTGAAATATTGCTAAGATTTATTGATTATTTTTTATCATTTTGATTTTCATGATCCTAGTTGGGGGAAGTGTAGCTCTGACCCTAGCTAGATTTTAAAGGTTTTTGGTTCGATCAAAGTACAATTTATCTTTCTACCGGAAGTTTTAAATTTCAGATTTTTTCCGTCTATCCGGATTTCTAGATGATAAGTTTTGTTCTGAACTATCACACCGATCCGACCTTGTTGATGACGGTTATGACTTTTACGTGATACATTGGGTTATTAGTAATTTCGCGGAGTAGCTACATCTCCCTAAGTTGTTGATATCCAATGCAAGCGAGAAGTTTCTGCGCTAAGTATTTGATTTTATCTTTAGCCAATAGGTCGCATTCAATCTGTTATACCTTACCAAGTTTCTCTTTTCCTGGATTGAATGCCTTTTCGATCGAGTCAACCTAGTGTTTTCCCCCGTGGGGTAATGCTTTTTGATCTTTCTCTTCTCCTCCCGGTTTTAAGCCCATTTAAGCGGTGGGGGTTGTAGATGAAGACCACCATCTTTAGTTGCTTGTTTATTTTTCTTTCTATTTAGTATTTTTCTTTTTGGTTTCCCTTGTCATTGGTTGTATAAAATAAAGTGGCTTAAAGCTGTTTTTAGGTATTTATACCTCATTATCGCCACATTATTCTATAACTTCCATAGACATGGTGTTATTAACGGTTTCGTGGAGTTTGTGCGCTTATACAGTTTTCACTTGCTTCTCCACAACGCGTCTTTGACACTTACTCCGATATTGTTCCTTTACTTGAGAGCCGTTTCAGAGCTAAGTCTTTTTCTTCAATTCTCATTTATTTTTGTCATTGAGGACAATATCATGTTTAAGTGGGGGGGGTAGGAGACTTAGCTATGTTGTTATGATTAAAATTTGAATGAAACGGTAGAAAAATTGAAAAATTGAAAATTTGAATACATACCATATATTATTTATCTCGCACTTTAGAATTGTGAGTTCTAGCTAAGAATTGATAGGAAATAAACCAAGTTTCATGAGTACGTGATCATTTTATACTTATGTTAGGTAAATTTAAGGATATTCATGCTCGCTTTTGCAAGTAGTTATTTATTATTCAATTACTCAATCTGTGAATCGAGTATACCGCGCAAATCATAATAATCGAAGAAATTATGTGTACATTGCATAGATGATTGGTTATGTAAACTTAGTGTCAATATCTATCTTTGATGCATTCTTATATTTTAGCCATTAAAGCGGAGTAATAAGCTTGAGACGTACTGTGTTTGACAATGCGTTTAAAACATTTGGGCTTGTAGTAACATTACCAAAGTAGCCCCGCTTGTGGTAATATTCGATGCTATACATGATCTAAGATAGGGGATACTCTAAAAGTTTTCTTCCTTGAGATTAATAGTATTTGAAAAATATGAAGATATGAAAAATATTCAACTCTTTAAGAGGCTTTGAGTAGTACTCGGTCTCCAAGTCCAAAATCCCTATAGATACGCTCTTGCTTATTGCTCTAGTGCTCTAACCATTGCGAGGCATAAGAAGTATTAATGTTGAGGTTGGTAGGTTGAGATTATGAAGTTAGCATAAACTACGATCTTGCCACGAATATATAAAACTAAATGCACATGCACACATCACTTGATTCATAGTAAGTAGTGAATAATGGATATCTTATGAGCATGACTAGTATGAGTTGACTTGAGTTTCTTGTGTAAGTATGATTTGACCATAGAAAATGTTGTCTTGGGGAATGACTTATTAATGCTTTGTTCGGGACGATCAAAGTCTAAGTGGGGGGTAGTTGATGACGGTCAAATTATACCCGTAAATGTCATCAACATTATCCTTAAATCGAGCCAAATAATATATATTTCATATTAAATCACATGTTTATATTTATTATTTAATGTTAAGTGATTATTAATATGATATTTGGTATTTAGCCGTTTTCATTATTAAAAGCCGATTTATTGTGCGATAAATGCTGATTTTGTAGATCACGACAAATCGAGAGGATTAATGTCATTCAATCAATGGTCTCAAGATAATAGAGGAAGAAAATCGGAGCATTAAATGAAAGATTAATCAGATCAACACGCAAGCATGCAGTGGGGAACAAGTCAGACAAAGAGACGCGTTTAACACGTGTAAAAAGGGCTCGGTCGACCGAGCCTATCCATTCGGTCGACCGAGTATGTCGGCTCGGTCACTTTTCGGATTTTTTCGTATTTACCTTCTAGATCCTTCATAAGTCGGCGAAACTCCTATATAAGCAAAGAGACTACGAGGAATTGTAAATCATCCCCTTAATCCCTTAATCCTTCATTCTTTCTTTAATCTTACAATTCATAATATAACTTTGATACAATGTAGAATAATTTGAGGGTTTCCAGCAATTTAAGGGCTGCAATATGTAAGCCTTTATTTTCTGTTTCTTTCTTTTAAGTAATTAATCCCTCCCAATTATGCTTTATCGTTTGAATTAGTTAATCATAGCTAGATGATGTAGATCTAGGCTATGACGTTAGGGACGTGGCGACTCCTTGTCTATGGGGATCCCATAACCTACGTCATAGACTTAGTATTTATTCATGAATCTGTATTGTTTAATTAATGCGTATCTGTGTTAGTTTATATGAATGCTTTACGAATTACTGTTTAATCCGTTGTGTATGATGAAACGCTGAGAGATACGTTCAGGGATGTAATCTGGGGGAAAAAGACCATTCGGTCGACCGAGCCCAGCTATTCGGTCGACCGAGCCCTGTTTTCATCCGTTAAATAGCCACGTCTTTATGGTTAGGTTAACTTAATAGAATTTATTATCTCAGTAGGTATGGCTATGGCTACGTTACTCGCTTAGTTGAATTAAAACGTGTAAGAAGGAAATACCGATATAAAACTCTTAGGTAGGCTCATGAATTGATCTTCGGACGTTCGGCGTTATCTTCAGGTAGGTTTATATTAGGGAATTTGCGCACACTTGTTATACGTAGATCGTAAACTAGCATGAGACTATAACTTGGTAATTGTTAGTTGGACGAGAGTTTGAGTAATCGTTTAGGAAGTACGCCTAACCATAGGAATGTTGCCTAGACGAGGTGTACGGTCAATATCGGCATCCTTAGAGTCGTAAGCGTGTGAGTTATATGAGATGGAGGCACTAAAATGCGAAGTCACGTAACAATATCACAGTGATTTAGTGACTTACCGGTGCTAAGTCAAGTTAAAGAGGATGACTCCCGTAGCCAATCTAAGATAGATACAAACGGATTGACAGTTAATAAGTTCAGTTTATTATAAAAATTATCTAGGTCCAAACGATAAAGACTATAATTGGGGAGGTTAATTACGTTGTGTCGAGTCGTGTCTTTACCTTTCTTGTCTTATGTTGGTCGTAGACCGCCTCTATGTCCTTGACATGTTTAATTAATTGTTTGTATATAAGATGATCCACAATTGGTTCCCTGTGGGATCGACCTTGATTCGCTATAGCTATACTACGATGGGCGTAGTCCTCTTGCTAGTATTGGTTTATGGTGGTCAAGTATATTATAACCTGATTGACCCCGATCAAGTTTTTTGGCGCCGTTGCCGGGGAACCAACGGTCAATTTTATATATAAATAATTTTCTTATTCATGTCAAGTTTTCTGTTTTGAAGTCCTGTTTTACGTTTTGAGTCCTCCGGTTTTTCGCTCGTCGAAAATTCCAGATTTTTAAAATAAAAATTAAAATAAAAAAAAAATTTATTCGGTCGACCGAGAATTTATAATTTTTGTTTTGTTTTGTTCTTGTTCTGTTCTGTTTACACGGTTTCTGATTTGTGTTTTTTGAGTCTGGAATTTCGCGTGTCTGTTTATCCCCGTATGTTTAATCCATAGGTCTGATAGCAGCATGGGAAACCATGTTAAAATCAGTCTACGGTCTGTTTTGTTTTTCTTCTGTTTGCAGAAACCAGGTAAGCAATAATCTGATTCAGTAATTTTTCGCGGGCGCTGAGAAAATAACCTAGCAAACATGTGGAGCTACGAATCTAAGATGGGAAAAGCGATGGAAGCAATACCTTTAAAGCACCAAGATGGCTCCGAAAGAATTTTAAAGGCTTAAATTCTTCGTGGTACAATGTTGAAGGCAAGGTACTACCTTTTTTGCTTATGTTTTACTACCTTTTGGTTTTTTGAGCATAAGTTAGCCTATACATGAACCTTAGTATGAATCTTAGCCCGGAGTTGGTTTGTAAGAATAATTTTATTAGTGTCGAAGGTTTTGCTCCATATCTGTCTCATCTAGAGGGTGTAAGGAAACATGTAGTCGTTGAAAGGAAGCAGTGAATAAAGAGTTCCTCATAGTTCATTAAAATCTCATTGTCCTATGCATGAGATTGCTTCTATCGCCATGGGAGCAACAAATTGTGTAGTTTAAGCATTCAAAATCTAAAGAAGACGTTGAGTTTTGAGAGAACACAATCTTCTGCTTTCGTTGAGTTTTATGGTGATGGCTTCTCGGTGAACCCACCTTAAACAGACACGAGATTACGCTTTGGGTGACAATTTAGAAATCGGAGACTCTTAGTACATGGGTTGAAATGGTCTAACCATGGTGGCGAGTTCAACCGAGCTTCGCTCAATCGACTCCTCCACGTGTGATGTATGCGTTCTGCGATTCCATAAGACTTAGCATAGCCGATAAGCCTTCGGGCTAAACGGGCTTAATCTTGACGGATTGGCCTGAATCGTCACATATGTTCCAACGAATAAGATGGCGTAGGCTTGCCTACACAACCGACCTTGTTCGGAGTAACTTTGATTCATTGTTTCTTATTGTCAAGGCCAAACCCGTAATTTTAACTTAATTTCTTAGAATTCACTAATTCCTAAAACGAGAGCCGAGGTAAGAGCTTTGGATAAATGGTATGGATAAATGTCATTTCCTAGGTCTCACAACCAAGGGAAGGGTATTAATCCGCAAACAGCGATGGGCCCACCTCTTATAGTGCTCAGAGGGTCAATATCTTCGTGATCCAAGAATATTGACTGACAAGGATAATCTTTGGAAAGTCGAGCTGAGGACTTTCAACTCGTAACTACTTTAAAACCCTTAGGATTTCTTTTTAGGATTATAGGTTTTGTTTTCTTTGAGTCAAATAAGAGTAACGTGAAATATGTTGAGGTTTTTTATTTTGCCGTGTTCCGATGGCCATTGGGCTAAGGATGTGCAAAACTTTTTTACTCAATATAGGCCACGTGAAATAGAGTTCCGTAGGAGAGTCGAAAAATTGCTAAAGAAAAGGAAATTTAGCAAACAGCCTTAAGATGGAAGCATTAAGAGAGCCTGAGAATTATTGAAAATGTAACAGAGAATGATTGGTGCGAACAAGAACAATTTTGGTCAACTTCCAAAACCTTTTAGAAAGGTGATCCAAGTGAAAATCCAAAGTGATGTGCAATTCATTCTGCAATTATCCTTATCTTTCCCTTTACACTTTTTCACCTTCAAACTTTTCGATCCTCTCACCAATCTACCCCAACAGTTCACATTTCTAACCATTCTTTCATCCCCTCTCTTTCTTTCCATCCGTTTCACTCTCCCACCCGATCCCATTCCTTTAAAAAATTCTCAATCCCAAAAACACAATTTCTTACCCACCCTTTATCTTTTCTTCCCATCCTTACGTGTATCTTTTTCTAAACCCATCATAGTCTCAACCTCCATTTTGTTTACACAACACCCTTGTGTTGTGGAATTTGAAATATTGCTAAGCTTTATTGATTATTTTTATCATTTTGATTTTCATGATCCTAGTTGGGAAGTGTAGCTCGACCTAGCTAGATTTTAAAGGTTTTGGTTCGATCAAAGTACAATTTATCTTTCTACGGAAGTTTTAAATTTGATTTTTTCCGTCTATCCGGATTTCTAGATGATAAGTTTTGTTCGAACTATCACACCGATCCGACCTTGTTGATGACGGTTATGACTTTTACGTGATACATTGGGTTATTAGTAATTTCATGGAGTAGCTACATCTCCTAAGTTGTTGATATCCAATGCAAGCGAGAAGTTTATGCGCTAAGTATTTGATTTTATCTTTAGCCAATAGGTCGCATTCAATCTGTTATACCTTACCAAGTTTCTCTTTTCCTGGATTGAATGCCTTTTCGATCGAGTCAACCTCGTGTTTTCCCCCGTGGGGTAATGCTTTTTGATCTTTCTCTTCTCCTCCCGGTTTTAAGCCCATTTAAGCGGTGGGGGTTGTAGATGAAGACCACCATCTTTAGTTGCTTGTTTATTTTTCTTTCTATTTAGTATTTTTCTTTTTGGTTTCCCTTGTCATTGGTTGTATAAAATAAAGTGGCTTAAACTGTTTTTAGGTATTTATACCTCATTACTGCCACATTATTCTATAACTTCCATAGACATGGTGTTATTAACGGTTTCGTGGAGTTTGTCTGCTTATACAGGTTTTCACTTGCTTCTCCACAAGCGTCTTTGACACTTACTCCGATATTGTTCCTTTACTTGAGAGCCGTTTCAGAGCTAAGTCTTTTCTTCAATTCTCATTTATTTTTGTCATTGAGGACAATATCATGTTTAAGTGGGGGGTAGGAGACTTAGCTATGTTGTTATGATTAAAATTTGAATGAAACGGTAGAATAACAAGAATATCCATGCATATCAATTAATTAGCCCAACCAATTAATTATCACTGAGGCCCAAATAACAAGAATATCATTCGAATTACTGAAGCCACATCGGGGACCATGGACCTATAACCAGTAGCTCAATAATTAATTATTCATCGAGCAGAATAAGTACATTAATTATTAATTCCGGGATTACGCCACCATAAACCCGAAACTGAACTCTACCGATTATAGATGTATACTTATACTCAACCCATAGAGTAAATAAGCGTCCATTGATATAATCACTACATACGGATTAACCCTCCATAGATCGTCCATTACGAGTGGGAAGTCTCCGTGAACCCGACTCGAGAATATCTTATCCTTATTTACCATCAACCCACGATGATCAATTAGTACACATATCGACTAGTAGCTAATTAGTCAAATGTGAACTCCGGGATCGATCACTTTCTTAGGGCTAACAAATAAATGGATTGTCTCTACTTCCCGCATGAGGAAGGAATGGATTCCATGTCTGTGAATATCGTAACTACTCACTCATCCGGAGATAGTGCCAATGAGAAGTGGCTTGGAACACATATTTAAGTGAACCGTAACTAACACATCAAACACTACCCGGGACAAGCGGCACCGTGATCACCTCAGATTAAGGTTGATCCATATATGATCATCTAATGATTTAATAAGATTCCTCGATTACGGAATTATACCGAGAAATTCAGATTAAATCGGTCCGATCCTATATGAATGCCATCATATATAAATGCCCCACGTAGTACCCTCTACCGACAAGTCCGGATAAGACTATCACACCCTAAGGTGTTCGGGCGCATTATTGGTGTTTTAATCAAGAGACCCTAAACTCGATTAAGTTCACCACGGACTAACAGATTTAAGTATATCACCACTAACTCAATCCTCACGTGCATGCCATACACCGAGTTAAGCTGTTACATACCGATATACTTAGGGTTTACAAGTTGATGTATTATTTACAAGCACAAAGCAAGTAATAAGGTGAGATAAAATCTGTCATCCATTGTTAAAAACAATTACACAAATTGTCTTTCGGGCACTACACCTAACAATCTCCCACTTGCACGAAATGACAAGCAACGATTGTTTTTAGAGCACACCCTTTCTCATCTTATTCACAACACTCTTCCACTTGCTCTAAAAGCATATGAGACATATCCATCAATGCCGTACCCTTCAAGCACTCGACTTGGTACACTGATTAGTGTTCAGGGTTAAATTGTATGATTTTTAGAGATATATTTTATATCAATTTCCCCCATATGTGGATGTTTTTCTTAGAAATCGAGCTTTATATAATATTGAGTAAATGATGTTTTCAATGGTTAAATTGCGAAACGTAACGAATTAGGTGCTTAAATGGTGATTTTATATGATTTTGGAATTATGTTACGCTTTGGTATGTTTTCCTAATTTGTAGATACACATTGGTTATGGAAAAGATGATCTTAAAGAGAGAAATTCGAGTGGAGAAAGAATCAAAAGGATTTATGGAAGAATAAAAGATTTAAGGAAAGAAATCAAGTTGATTGATCCAGCCGGATCAAGCGCCCGTGAGTTGAACTAGCGTCCAGTGTGGACGAGCGTTTGAGGTTCTGGACGAGCGTCCATCAGAAGAAATTTAGATCAGAGAGTTTGGACGCTGAAGTAGACGGGCGTTTGGTACAAGTTCAAAGCAGAATGGACGGACGTCTAAGGAATTGGACGAGCGTCTGGAGGAAGAAAATCGGATCAGGATTGAAATATCGCATTCTGGACGAGCGTCCGTTGGCCGACTTAAGCAAACTGACTTTGTTTTCTATAAAAGGCCGCATATCCCCAACCCTAATACATACATAATTTCTCATACTTTGAAACCTAGAGGAGCAGCCGCACTTTGGGAGTCTCAAGGCCGGTCACCCGAGCCTTGTGCTCGGGTGACCCGGGTTAGATTAGGATCGTTTATTTTCGTTTGTTGATTCATGGAGATCAACCGTTGTATAAACTATGTGAGTTCATCTTTTTGATTTATTCAATCTTCGTTTATTTTCATGATCTTGATTTATTTTGTATTTTTCTATGCAATTTAAGATGCCATGTGAATTAGATCGAAAGATTAGTTTGCTATTGATGTTTTACAATACGAGAGTTGCGTAAACGCTAGATCACCATAGGAAGATAGGATCTTTAATCGTTAATTCGTGACAAATTAATTGGTTAATTATCTAGGTTGCTAGATTCTAAAATACGGGAGTTAACTTGAATCTACACCTTCGTTTTGTATGGAAATTGGTCTCAACATTCGAGAGAGGAGAGATCGGTAATTGAATTCACTAAGAGATTAGGAATTTATAGCTTGAGAAATAGATTCACTAGGAGATTAGGAATTTGTATCTCGTGTAAAGGTGAAACCACAATATTGAATTAAAATCATGAGATGAATTTGGATTTAAAGCACTTAGTTTGTGTAATGTTTGATCCCATGTATCTTTAGTTTAGGTTGTTTTTATTGTTTGTTATAGGTTAGATTTATTTTAGTTGTTCCATCTTCGTTTATATGTTTTTCTTTCGTTTATTTGTTTTCATGAGTAGCAATTGAGAGAGTTAATAAGATTAGATTCAACATCCCAATTCCCTGTGGATCGACCCCTTACTTATCCCGCTTTACTAGCAATTACCCGGTATTCGGCCGGTTAGGAGTTAGTTTTGCATATAGGTTAGGGCTTATAAATTGTTTTTGTTTAGTGATGCAAAAATCCTCCGAACAATTAGTTAGGTTGTCGACCCGAGACGATCTTTAGGATTGAAACATCACCGGTCCTTCCAATCAGGCGGTTCTCTCTCTTAATATGCTTATGACTTCTTATGACTGAAAAGATCCTTCTAAGCTATCTCTTCAATGTTTTCACGATGAAGTGATATCGGCTTATCAGACCTGGAATTACTCCCAGAACAAAAAGGAAATTCTAAAGCACTATCAGTAAACACTGAGCCCGAGATCAACTTAATGATCATCCTTAATCCGACTACAAGTCAGAATCAGTGTAGTCAACCATATTCAAGTTTGCACCTGAATATACAAGCATATGATTCCTCGTTCTCTAAAGATACTTGAGGACGTACTAAACCGCTATTCAATGCTCGAATCGAGATTTGATTGCAATTGACTCGTGTTAAGTCGACTTGCCCTTTATCCCAGAGAGACTTATCCCATTTTCTCTTTATCCGAAGATTTGGAGAATCATTCACGAGAGGTAGGGTAGGACTACTCGATGAATCTTTGCAACCGTATATGCATAATCATCTTATTCAATAAGATAGGTGGGATAGCCAATGACTCATTCTCGTGAATTTGACCGAATCAGATTCTTAGAATATAGTCAATTCTCTCATCCAGAGAATCTTGGCGTGTCGATTTCCGACTTCAGATAGCACACACATGTTGTTTCCACCGCGTTTGAGTGTTATCATTCATGAACACTAATACTACTACTTTACCATTATTGATATCCAGTCTACGAAAGACTTATCAATATTACTCGTCAAGTCCACATATTTTAAAACATGCGACTTTTAATGACCGAGAGGTTCTCTTACATCCACAAAGGACATAAGTCCCGGCAAAGTCAACTCGCCATTTGTTCTAACAAAACCCTTCGCTCGAATGAATTTGAGACTCCGTTTTACTGGCAAGAAAGTCTCAGGAATCACCCTATTTTTCGCTTTCTAACAAAATCTAGCAAGGCGAGTGGTGAGAGAGTTCAAGGTGCAGTTAACTCTCTACTTTTTAGGGAATCACCCCTGACCGCTCGCTTTGTGTTGAAAGTTAAATTTTCCTATTCATTCGACTCTTTTCGGCGTAGAACCAATTACTCCCCATCGGGCTGAGACACTCGGTGGTTTCTACAAGAGGTTGAAGCAGTAATGAGAGTACCAAAACTCCATTCACAGGGATAAGGTTTTGAATCAACCTCTCTTATCGTAATCCTATAAAGCCCACAAAGAGCCATAGGTTATCAATCACCCAGCCAGACTATAAAGTCCACACAACCATAATGGGTCAATGGTTAAACCATACTCTATCTGCGTTTCGGGTGGATTGACATTCGATCTAGTAGTATTTATCGGTGTAATCACCAACAACCGATGTTGGGCGTGGTCCGATTAAATCGAGATAGTAACTTCCTTTGGGTAACCGTACTCCAAGGTCTAAGGTCACATTACTTATAGATTCTATCGAAGCCTTGTGATGATCCAATCGTCACTTTCGATCTCAAGAATCTTACAACCAACCTTCACTCGTCTCATTAAGGCATTTCACGACAGTCAAAAATGCGAGCGTATCAATAAAATCTCGATCCTACCTTCAAGCATTAAATGCTAAATGCCTACATTTACTGAAGTGGTGTGAACCGAATTCACTCATTATCCATAAATTCAATAGCATCTTCTAGGTAGACTTCTCGGTTTACATAATAATGTTAACCGTTATTTTGCAACCAATTATCTTAATCGAGTTTAGCGGTGTATTGTAGTACATCAATAACTATATAGGGCAAGTCATGGTTTTCTTTCAAAGTGAGAAACATTCCACTAGGAGGCGGTGAGCATCAGTCCCAAGACTATGCTATAGCCTATTTATGAGAATTGAATACTCTATTCTCTCGCTAAAATCGAGACTCCTCCTCGTATTCTTTTGATAAACTAAATCGCGTTTGAGTAGTTATCGACAAAATGTCACAACTCAAAAACTCCCACTAGCTTGTGTCTCTCACTAGAGACCCGAAGGTCATGATGAACAAGCTATGTTACCCTTCAAATCTATTACCCTCTCCCGATTGAAAGGAAACTTAGTCATTGTTCCTTTGATATAGTGTTCTAGATCGGGAGATAGGAATCACTTAGCCAGTCGTCAGGTCTTATCTCAGGATATATGCACTAATTAATAGATATTGAAAGGGTCGTTTATCTTAATCTGAAACCATTCGCCTATAATGATTTAAGATGTGTTACATATACCTTTCAAAGCATTTCTTAGTGGTTCGACTTTATCAAACAAAGTCCGAGTCTCGGATTCGCACTACAAATGTCATTTTCACTTTCTATGAGGTAACAATATATCGAGTTGAAAGTGAATCCATTTGTTTCAACGAATCAGAAATGAAAAAATAAATTTTTACGTGATGTTCAGAGATAGAATCCGAAATTCATTTCTTATATCACTCCCACTATTCTAGTTGAAATTACGCCCATTGTTACTCTATAAATCGTTAATGCAAAGCTCTCTTGTTCTTCCAAAGAACTTATTTGCCGAGTCGAGTTACTCGGGTAAAAAAGTCGCTAAGGATTCATTGGTTAGTGACCGAAATCACTTTCCTTATCCTATACTTTCTTTATTTAATGTTTTGGTTTAGCCTCAAAACTTGATTAAGATGATTAACACTTATAGACATTCTTTCCCATTCTTAACTTTCCAAAAGGAAATAGTTTTGAACTAGCGATTCAGTATGAGTAGACACTACTCGTGAATCGTGGGATGTCTAATGAAAGCGTTACCCAGTGGGACTAATTTTCTAATAAATTAGAAAAACATACGACAAAAGCTCCCACTAGTTTATCGGTTCCAAATACCGTCTAACTAGCGACACTTTAATTTATGATTCTCTAATTTTTCTATTAGAAAATTTCTCGTGTAGACACTACACAAATAAAATTCACTAGAAGAATTTTATCGTCCCAATCATCTTTCAAACTCACTATGGTTGTCTCTCGTTCAACACGAGTGACAGCAGTGACATACTTATTTACGTCACTTAAATCTTGAAGGCTCAAGAGAAATATCTCTTCCGAAAAATTAATCGCATGTAAGATCAATAAGTACAACGTTCTAGTTACTTGCCACTTTTTAACGAAGTCATTACTAGTCAATTTTACACTAGCAGTCTAGCACCCTAGAGAGATATATAAATAGTTGTAAATAAAATTGATGAGAAAATAAATCCAAATCATACACTACTAATAAACTTTAGGAACATAAACTATGTACTTATAGTCTATCCTACCTTTCCAAGGATTTAATCTAATGCCTCAGATTGCGCTTTAGGGTAGGTCAAAGAGATTTCGATTAATATTGAAGATCAGATTGAGAATCGAACATTTCATTTGTGATCGTCAATTACCTTTCCTTTTCAGCCAAGTACTACCAAAAATACCCTTTATGAGTGTGACCCTCGTCTCAGATTTTTAGGTAGACCCAGTATGCGCGCTTAGGGTCGGTCGGTGACCCGAGCAGTACCCAAAATCAATCCTTTCGGAGACCAAGCCTTGAATTTTGATAGCGGTGAAGGCTGCCTAAGGGGCGAAATCAAACCGGCACGGCGTCACCATTCTCTCACGTTGTTTATGTCAGCAGTAGAGGCCGTGGGGTCGATTGTCGCCTCTCCGCCCACTCAATATTTTGAAAAAGTGGTGGGTTTATCGATCACGTTTTGGACTTGATGTTACATTAAGGAACAATAAATCATAGGCCTGAATGTTGTCGTTCGTGGGCTAGCCCACCCGACCTGTCGTTGGAACATATGTGGCCGTCGGACGGGTCAAGACTAGGGAGCTCCGTTGAGCCGTAGTGGCTCTTCGGATGGCTCGACCTTGCCAGACCCGATGCAAGCGCCACACGTGGAGGGTGAAGTCGATTGAGCCGTAGCTCTGTCGTTGACCACCCAAACCGTGGTTAAACCACTTTCGAACCATGTTTGCCCGTGATTATCCAATCCTTAAACATCAAACTTTCGCGTAGACACTACGAACAAAAAACGTAATCTCGTCTTAGGTAAGGTGGAATTCACGAGAATCCAACACCTTAACCACGAGGTTTGGGATTTTACTCTTATGCTTTCGTGAGTGGGGTTCACGAGAATCCATCACCCAACCTCGGCGATTGAAAAAACCCGTGTTCCTCGGTTTTTACCTAATTAGTTTCTAATTAATATCAAACAATTAATTAAAACTAATCGTGTGTTTTATACATGCCTAACTAATTCCTCGAATTAATTTCTACATGTATGCATATGGAGTGGAATTCATGATATGATACATGTCATGGAAATTTTCGGTTCTACTCATACAATCTACACATGTATACTAGTGCGGAAAATAAACACCGAGATGGACGTTGGCACCCGTAACTAATCAATAACAAGATTATTCTTGTTATAGATTAGATCTGGGTGCCAACGGTGCATCTCGGTGTTTATTTTCCGCACTATATACATGTTTAGATTGTATGTGTAAGAACTGAAAAATTGCCATGACATGCATCATATCATGAATCCACTCCATATGCATACATGTAGAAATTAATTCGAGGAATTAGTTAGGCATGTATAAAACACGCAATTAGTTTTAATTAATTGTTTGATATTAATTAGAAACTAATTAGTAAAAACCAGGAACATGGGTTTTTTCAATCGTCGAGTTGGGTGATGGATTCTCGTGAATCCCACTCTGAAAGCATATGGAGTAAAATCCCGAAACCTCGTGGTTAAGGTGTTGGATTCTCGTGAATTCCACCTTACCTAGACGAGATTACGTTTTGTTTCTCAGAGTGTCTACGTGAAAGTTTGATGTTTAAGGATTGGATAATCACGGGCAAACATGGTTCGAAGTGGTTTAACCACGGTTGGAAGTGGTCAACAGTAGCTACGGCTCGATCAACTTCACCTCCACGTGTGGCGTTTGCACGGGTCCGCAAGGCCGAGCCATCGAAGAGCCACTACGGCTCAACGGAGCTCCCTAGTCTTGACCCGTCCGACGGCCACATATGTTCCAACGACAGGTCGGGTGGGCTAGCCCCACGAATCGAAAACATTCGGGCCTATGATTTATTGTTCCTTAATGTAACATCAAGTCCAAAGCGTGATCAAGAAACCCAAAACGTTTTCAAAATATTGAGTGGACGCGGAGAGGCGACAATACCGACCCCACGGCCTCTACTCGCTGACACAAGCAGCGTGAGAGAATGGTGACGCTGCGTGCTTGCTTTGATTTTCGCCCCAAGGAAGGCCTTCACCGCTATCAAAATTCAAGGCTTGGTCTCCAAAGGATAGGATTTTGGGTACTGTCGGGTCACCGACCGACCCTTGGCAAGGGCACACTCGGGTCTACCTAAAAACTGAGACAAAGAGGTCACACTCATAAAGCGGTATTTTTGGTAGTACTTGGCTGAAAAGGAAAGGTGATTGTCGATCACAAATGAGATGTTCGATTCTCAATCTGATCTTCAATATTAATCGAAACCTCTTTGACCTACCCTAAGGCGGCACTGAGGCGTTAGATTAAATCCTTGGAACGGTAGGATAGACTACAAGTACTTAGTTTATGTTCCTAAAATTTATTAGTTGTGTATGATTTGGATTTATTTTCTGTCAATTTTATTTACAACTGTTATACGTATCTCTCTAGGGTACTAGACTACTAATGTATGTTTTAAATTGACTAGTAACGACTTCGTTAAAAAGTGGTAAGTAACTAGAACGTTGTACTTATTGATCTAACATGCGATTAATTTTTCGGAAGAGATATTTTTCTTGAGCCTTCAAGACTTAAGTGGACGTAAATAAGTATGTCCATCATTTGTCACCGTGTTGAACGAGAGACAACCATAGTTAGTTTGAAAGATGAGTGGACGATAAAATTCTTCTAGTGAATTTTAATTGTGTAGTGTCTACACGAGAAATTTTCTAATAGAAAATTGAGAATCATAAATTAAAGTGTCGCTAGTTAGACGGTATTTGGAACCGATAAACTAGTGGGAGCTTTTATCTCGTTGTTTTTCTAATTTATTAGAAAAATAGTCCCACTGGGTAACGCTTTCATTAGACATCCCACGATTCACGAGTAGTGTCTACTCAATTAAACTGCTAGTTCAAGACTATTTCCTTTTAAGGAAAGTTGAGAATGGGAAAGAATGTCTATAAGTGTTAATCATCTTAACTTAAGTTTTGAGGCTAAACCGAAAAATTAATTACGAAGTATAGGATATAAAGAAAGTGATTTCGATCACTTAACCAATGAATCTTAGCGATTTTCTTAAACCGAGTAACTTGACTCGGTAGCTTAGTTCTTTGGAAGAACAAGGAAAAGTCGTGCATTAACAATTAATAAAGTAGACAACGGGCGGTTATTTCACTATAATAGTGGGAGTGATATAAGAAATGAATTTCGGATTCTATCTCTGAATATCACGTAAAAATTTATTTTTTCATTTTATGATTCGTTGAAACAAATGAATTCACTTTCATCTCGATACTACGATTGCCTTAAACAAAGTGAAGATGACATTTGTAGTACTAAATCATGACTCGGACTTTGTTTGATAAAGACGAACCACTAAGAAAAGTTGAATAGGTATGTGTAACACATCTAAAACTATTAAAGGTAAATGGTTTCCGTATTAAGATAAACGACCCTTCAATATCTATTAATTAGTGCATATATCCTGAGATAAGACCTCGACGATCTGGCTAAGGGTGATTCCTATCTCCCGATCTGGGAACACTATCTCAAAGGAACAATGACTAAGTTTCCTTTCAATCGGGAGAGGGTAATAGATTTGAAGAGGTAACATAGCTTGTTCATAATGACCTTCGGGTCTAATGAGATATACAAGCTAGTGGGAGATTTTGAGTGGTGACATTTTGTCTCGATAACTACTCAAACACGGTTTAGTTTATCGAAGAATACGAGGAGGAGTCTCGATTTCGGCAGAGAGAATAGAGTATTCCATGCTCAGAAATAGGCTATCGCATAGTCTGGGACTGATGCTCGGCCCGCCTCCTAAGTGGAATGTTTCTCACCGAGGAAGAAACCATAGACTTGCCCTATATAGTTATTGATGTGCTACAATACACTGCTAAACTCAATTAAGATAATTGGTTGCAAAATAATGGTTAACATTATTATGTAAACCGAGAAGTCTACCTAGAAGATGCTAGTGAATTTATGGATAAGGAGTGAATTTGGTTCACACCACTCGTAAATGTAGGCATTTATCATTTAATGCTTGAAGGTAGGATCGAGATTTTGGCGATAACGCTCGATTTTGACTGCTCGTGAAATGCCTTAATGAGACGAGTGAAGGTTGGTTATAAGATTCTTGAGATCGAATGTGACAATTCAATCATGTCACAAGGCTTCGATAGAATCTATAAGTAACAACCTTAAACCTCGAGTACGGTTACCCAAAGGTAGTTACTATCTCGATTTAATCGGACCACGCCCAACATCGGTTGTTGGTAATTACACCGATAAATACTACTAGATCGTAATGTCAATCCACCGTAACGCAGGGGGAGTATGGTTTAACCATTGATCCATTATGGTTGTGTGGACTTTATAGTCCTGTTGAGGTGATTGATAACCTGTGGCTCTTTGTGGGTCAGATAGATTCTCGATCGAGAGAGGTTGGTTCAAAACCTTATCCCTGTGAATGGAGTTTTGGTACTCAGTTGATTCGACCTCTTGTAGAACCACCTGAGTGTCTCAGCCCGATGGGAGTAATTGGATCTACGCCTAAAAGAGTCGAATGAATAGGAAAGTTTAACTTTCAAAGACAAAGTCGAGTGGTCTAGGGTGATTCCCTAAAAAGTAGAGAGTTAACTGCACTCTAGAACTCTCTCACCACTCGATCTTGCTAGATTTTGTTAGAAAGCGTAAAATAGGGTTGATTCCCGAGACTTTCTTGCCGTGAAACGGAGTCCTGGATTCATTCGAACAGAAGGGTCTTGGTTAGAACAAACGGCAAGGTGACTGCCGGGGCTTATATCCTTTGTGGATTTAAGAGAACCTCTCGGTCATTTAAAGTCACATGTTTTAAAATATGTGGATTTGACGTAATATTGATAAGTCTTTAGTAGACTGGATATCAATATTGGTAAAGTAGTAGTATTAGTGTTTATGAATGATAACATCAAACGGTTGGAAACAACATGTGTGTGCTATCTCAAGTCGGAAATCGACAGCCAAGATTCTCTGGATGAGAGAATTGGACTATATTCTAAGAATTTAATTCGGTCAAATTCACAGAATGAGTCATTGGCTATCCCATCCATCTTATTGAATGAGATGATCATGCATATATCGTATGCAACATTCATCGAGAGTAGTCCTACCCTACCTCTCGTGAATGATTCTCAAATCTTCGGATAAAGAGAAAATGGGATAAGTCTCTCTTGGATAATGGCAAGTCAGGTTATCACAAGTCAATAGTAGTCGAATCTCGTATTCGAGCATTGAATAGCGGTTTAGTACGTCCTCAAGTATCTTTACGTAATGAGGAATCATATGCTTGTATATTCAGTGCAAACTTGAATATGGTTGACTACACCGATTACGCTTGTAGTCGATTAAGGATGATCATTAAGTTGATCTCGGGCCTGTGTTTACTCATAGTGCTTAGAATTTCCTTTTGGTGCTGGGAGTAATTCCAGTCCGATAAGCCGATATCACTTCACTGTGAAAATAGTGAAGAGATAGCTTTGAATGATCTTCTCAGTCACTAGAGGTCAAAAGCATAGAGAGTACCACCTGATTAGATGGACCGGCGACGTTTTGATCCTAAAGATCGTCTCGAGTCGACAACCTAACTAGTCGATGTACCAAGTCGAGTGCTTGGAGGGTACGGCATTGATGGATATGTCTCATCCGCTTTTAGAGCAAGTCGGGTTCACGGAGACTTCCCACTCTCGAGAATGGACGATCTATGGAGGGTTAATCCGTATGTAGTGATTATATCAATGGACGCTTATTCACTCTACATGGGTTGAGTATAAGTATACATCCAGAATCGGTAGAGTTCGATTTCGGGTTTATGGTGGCGTAATCCCGGAATTAATAATTAATGTACTTATTACATTCGATGAATAATTAATTATTGGAGCTACCGGTTATAGTCCATGGTCCCGATGTGGCTTCGTAATTCGGACTAAAAATCTTGTTATTTGGGCCTCGGTGATAATTAATTGGTCAAGTTAATTAATTGATATGCATGGATATTATTTAGTTGGGCTAAATAATATAATACACATAAAAGACATTTTATGTGGGCTAAAAACCCTAACATGTGACGCTTTATTTGTCTCCTTTTAGCACAAGAATTAATTTTCTTGTGTTATGGAAAATAAAAGATATTCTTGTTATATGATTGGTTGGATGACTTGTTATTTGGTTTCTATTGGTCAATACATGTCACAATTAGTCATTAAGGAAAATATCCTTTTATTTTGTTTAATTAATTAATTATTTAATTAATTAAAACTTGGAGACTAAGGATTTACTCTCCTATAAAAGGAGAGTTATTCCAAGTGTAGATGGCATTGAAAATTTCGACCACATCACCATAAAAAGAGAGAAAATTTTTTTTCTTGTCAGGGTTTTAGAAGAAGAAGAAAAACTTGGAGTTTTTCTTGGTGTTGCATATCAAGGAGGTTCGTGTATCAAGAAGGGTGTCCACCAACCGCCGTTTGGAGAACACATCGGAAGATCTTGGCTTCTCTTCCTACTGTTGGTAACATGATCTTAACCCCCTTGTAGTAGTTTAAGTCTTTTAATTATGTATTGTGATGTATAAGTCGTGATCCATCCGCTGCGCGTAGATCTAACTCGTTTAGATCTAAGAACCTACATCCTTCATGTAATCCTAGTGAAAACACCAGAAGCAGACCAAGTAAAAAACTCACCTGCTAAATTTAAATCAGTGAGGTTAGCATCAAGACAGCAGTCAACACCATCCTGCAATTCATAATCTGAGGGAATATTCCCATTCAATTTATAATCCACAGAAAGAACAGCATTAAAATCTCCAAGAACCATCCAAGGAAGAGAAGAACTGACACTTAACTCCCTTATCCTGTACCACATGGACCTTCTATCTCCTACAGTATGCAAACCATACACAAAAGTAACCAGAAAGCAGTCCCCAGAGACCAAAGCCTAACCTTGCAATGGATCCACTGAATATCAACCTCAAGAACCTCCACAACAAGAAAAGCAGGATCCCAGATAACCAACATCCTTTTACTAGTATGTAAATCAAAATTATTAACAGATTTCCAAAACCTAACTTTCTTCTCCATGAAGCTGTCATAACTATTTTGAGACAACTTTGTCTCAAGGATTCCAAATAAGGCAATCTTATGCTGTCTGAGAAACTTGACAACAGTAGACTGTTTAAGAACCTTATTGAACCCTCTAACATTCCAAAACCCTATCATTTTTGTCTTCCAAGAGGTGATTTACCTCTTGAGACAACATCATTTACTTTGTGTACATTACCAAAAACACCAGATGTGTTATTCCTCTTGTTCTTCTTTTTCTTCTTTGATTTTCTGGAACTAGAAGCCACATTATCTCCTTTATCCACCAAAACATCATCCTCAGCATCACTTGCCCAAGAGCTACATTTGTCAGGATCCAAAACATCAAAGTTATTAGCCCACATGGGTGGAAACACCGCTCTACATTCTCCATATTGTCTTTTGTACTTACCACATTCTTGCCTTTACCAATATGTAATTCTTCACATTAGATGTTGCAAAGAAAAGGAGCACCACCAGGTTGGATGAAGATTCGTGGAAGGACCTTATCCCCGCACACTATCAAGATCTCAGATTATCACCTTCTTCTTTTTTGAGGCATTAGTTTTTGTAGCACCAGATTGCTTAGACCTAGCAACATATAAAGTTGGAACATCAATCTTAGCATCATCACATCCAACATCATTATGCCCTAGTCTATTACACTTGGAGCAAAACTTAGGCATTTCTTCATACAAAACAGGTTGCAAGAGGACCTTCCCATCATGCAAGGTAATAGGAATGACAGAGGGCAAATCAGACTTGAGATCCACATCCACCAAGCATCTGGCAAAACTTAACACTAGCCTAGAAGCTGTCACCTTGTCAGTGTACTGAGGACACCCCACAAAGGAACAAATCTTACTCAATGCCCTACCCTTCCAAAGCCTTAATGGAAGATTTGGGAGTTGTATCCACACTGGAACCACATAAGTAGTTTCTTTACTGAAGTTAAACATCACTGGCATCTTCTTCAAGATCATAGGCTTCCCATAAGCATAAAAGGGACCAGCTTGCAAAACTTCATAGAGATCAGACTCATGCTCAAACAAAAACACTATCCAACTAGAATTGTGATAGTTAAACCTACACTTCCTAGGCCAAGCATTAACAATTTTCTAAACAACATCTCTACCAGGAAATTTGCCTGGAAAAATACCAATCAGACTTAGTTTCTCCAAACTATCATCATCCTCATCTTGCTCATCTAAAATCACAGTTTCTTCACTAATAACATGGTCAGTTAAAGTAACAACTTCATCAGATTGCTCCCTATTATTCTTCACCAGTTGTAGCCAAGAGGCAACCTCATCTACTGCCTTAACAACTTTAGGCCCTATAAAATCAGCATATTGAGGATTCAAAATGACTGGAGCATGAACATCACTAGTAGGGATATTGGTTGCATTCCCACCAGTGACATTTGTAGAGACATGATCCACCTCTAACTGAGTCCCCTTCTCCACTACACCACCTTGTCCTAAAGTATCAACCACACCATCAGTAACATGCCCTACCCCTGAAGAACCAAGTTCAACAGGTGCAGGAACCAGTCCAGTAGGTGCATTGACACTCTCGCTCGCCTTATCCAACACAGGGCCTTCTTTTAAACTATTAACTAGATCAGTGTCCACCACAGTTTGAACATGATCAGCCAATTTTTCAACTTCAAGTAATTCTGAAAGAGATTAGGCGCCTGCCATTTCAGAATCTGTCATAGTGACCTTCTTTTTTGCATTGTTGACAGCCGGAGTAACAAGTTTCCCAGATTTCAACTTCATTGCCTCAAACACCAAAGGATTGCCACACTTCAGAGCAGAATCCTCCACACCACTCACACCCGGTGCGAGGCCAACTCCTACTTGCTTCCTAGAAACAAGGGATCAAGCAACGGGTTCTTTCCATGGTGCATCCATCTTCATCTTGAGTGCAGTCGCTTTCTACACATGGGAGTAGAAGCTGCTGCAACTCGCACTTCAGCTTGTACTTTCTTGTTCAAGAGCAACCGGAACATGAACAGTACCTTCTTCAACAGATTTCTTTATTTTGCGAGTCATAGATCAAATTTGGAGCTGTAAAAGCTGTAAGTAGAAGAACATGAAGGAAGCAAACTATACGAGCAAGGAACTAGAACAAAGACACATAAACAGAGGGGATTTAGCAAGCTCATTCAAAGAGAAGAAGAAGCTAGCTGAGAGAAAACATCTCTCTAAAATCCGATCTTTTCCTTTGGGTGGTGTTTCTCATTCCAAGCCTCTACTAACTTCTACTCAACTAGTATATATTTTGTAACTGATAAATTAATGGCAGCACACGAGCTTGGGAAATTCTATGATCTGTAGATGCTCTCAGATTATCTGGCGTAAAGAACTCCCTACAAAAGAGTCTCTATGTAGTTAATTTCCCATGAGCTTATTATATGTTATACACTAATTAATATATGCGATCCTCGACGATTAATGTCTAACTAATCCAACTATATATATACACACATACGCACTTGTAGCTAGGTTGTAGCACGTTCTAGTTCTACTAGTTTCTTTTTTGCCCAAAGCCGCTCATCAATCTTGCTTGCATAGCTACAGGGCAGTAATATTCTCTGAGATCCATATTATAATTAAAATATTATAAAGGAAGCTTTGAATTAATTGTGTCGTCTTTGCCTTTGCCAGAAAACGACATGGATCTTGTACAGGGAAAATTTATTATAATACGTTAAATTTGACAAGGCGTGACTTAGTTGATTTGACAAGTCCTTAGATTTGTATGATTTTGGGGTTTCATTAATGTAGCATCTTTTTCTTGTTGTGAGATTGGGAAAATTCTATCCAGGACTTTACTCTTGGGAAGAATCTGCGATGCTACAAGAAGATCCTGACACACAATTTTCACACACGGGACCGTGTATTCTACCTCAAAAACCGCGTGATCCAGATTCTCGCCACGTGGCGATTCCCTACTAGTAATCCTCTGAGAGAACGAATTCGTGAGATTGATGGAATTCGTGGATCTTCCCGAAGATCACTCAAATCTTTCTTGAAATGAAAGCGAAGAACCCAAGGACGTATGAGTATGGATACGGATACGGATACGTGAATAATGGATATGCGAATATAAAATATATAGATACGTGATTTTATGAAAATATAGAATACGAGATATGCGGATACGTAGATACGCAATTTTACGAAAATATAGGATACTGATACGGGGTGTATTTGTAAATAATAAAAATATAATGACTAAACTGTAAATAATAAAAATGAAGTGATTATATACATATATACACATCTTGAAGCACCGACAATTCAATCTAGGCGCCGTGTCCGATGTTTCTGACACGGCATGCGACCGGCTCCGACACGTGTCGGATGATTAAAATAAAATTATTTCAAATTTTAATATCCAAGATGTCTCCGACAAGCCGTCGACACTCCCCGACACTCCTGAATCCAATTTTCTAATTTTTTTTAATCTTTATTTAAGTTTTCTTTAATTGAAACATGAAAATACACCACATGAAAACTTCTTAATTTGTGTGATTCATTTTTTTTCTTCTAATTATAAATTCGCACCGGTAGGAATATGTAGTGTATATGTTTTACACCGTTGATTACGGTATAAACTCATTGATAGTGATACGCCTAACCCGCCATCGGGCCCGTGGATCTACAACCGGGTCCGTTCGATGGCCCAAATAGTACACACGGTCATCGATCCGACGAGTCCGCATGAGCATAAGCCGGACAAAGGGCAAAAGATCAGTCGACAAGCCTTCAACTCGCCGCCCTCTTAAGCGCGACCCGAAGCAATCGGGGCCGGCCAATCCGTCCCTTATGATTACGAGCCCGCACGACTAGGCGAACTAGCTGCCACACGACGACCAGACAAAGGCCGGACACAAGGCTCGTGAGAATTTCGATGTTGCTTTCCTTTTCCTTTTTTTTTAATCTTAACAATGCAACAACATGTGCAAATTCCCACGAGGCTTGTGTCCAGCCTGTGCAAATTTATACGGGCCCAAAATAAAATTTGCACAAAGAACTTAAAAATATGTCAGGTTTGATCCGAACTGACATAAAATAAAAGATGCTAAAAAGACGTGAAAATATAATTTCTCATTAAAAAGATAACCTTAATTATATTTATTTTTGGAATTATCATTAGTTGAATTGGAACAGACGGTTTCGCGTGGCATAAAATTGTCATTGCTCACTGAGAGGCGATGAGCTGCCCTCCACATATTTTATATACTAGCTCCGCTTAGCCTTATCCCCCTCTAGGGGTATTTTAGTGATAGGTTCTATAAGAAGTGGACGATCCTATTTGGTCAAATACTAGCGGCAAACTCCTATGTTCCTTTCATTACGGTATTTCGAATAAGTTCTGGATAACAAGCCTAAAGGTTTTATTTTTGGAATTATCATTAGTTGAATTGGAACAGACGGTTTCGTGTGGCATAAAATTGTCATTGCTCACTGAGAGGCGATGAGCTGCCCTCCACATATTTTATATACTAGCTCCGCTTAGCCTTATCCCCCTCTAGGGGTATTTTAGTGATAGGTTCTATAAGAAGTGGACGATCCTATTTGGTCAAATACCTAGCGGCAAACTCCTATGTTCCTTTCATTACGGTATTTCTGAATAAGTTCCTGGATAACAAGCCTAAAGGTTTTATTTTTGGAATTATCATTAGTTGAATTGGAACAGACGGTTTCGTGTGGCATAAAATTGTCATTGCTCACTGAGAGGCGATGAGCTGCCCTCCACATATTTTATATACTAGGAAGAAAAGCATTCGTGCTCTGCACTATTGGTGCTCTGGTTTATTTTTATAATCATCGAAATACGAAAATCAAAAGTGAATCAACAAATATAATAATCATAGATGACTGAAATGATAACAAAAGCTGAGTCTGATACGTTACGATGGTATGTCCGGCACGTATCGGTTGATGAAATGAATATCCGACACATCTTCGACACCTCCCGACATCGTATGGATACTTTTTGACACTACTGAACAATTTTTACATAAATCTATTTTAACCGAAAAGATGAAGCTATTTTCGACATTATTTGCAACAACACGTGTTCTACCAAATACACACGACACGCTCCGATACACCCCGACGCTATATCAAACATGTGTCGGTTGATGAAATGAATATTAATAAAATTTTAATTAAAATCTAACACACTGTCAACACTCCACGACACAAAATCGACATCTTTTGACACTACTGAACCCTTTTTTGTATTTTTAGATCTAGGCTAATTTTAACGGCCATGGTAAAATACACAATTTGAATTTCCATAGAAATTAAATCAACAATACACTATAGCCAGTTTAACAATATTTGTGGCCGAAATAAATTTTTTTTAGGATATTTAATATTTTATATAAACGATATGTTTTTTTACGAAAAAAAATTCATTTCAAGAAATTTAATATTTCGTGTAATCACCAAACCCAATTTTTTTTGACATGATATAAAAATCGTGTAGGCAACATGTCTTGGCCTTATATCTTGAAAATAGTTATATCGCCGTGTACAAACGATATGTTTTTTTATGAAATGAATTTATTTTAAGAAATTTATAATATTTCATATAAACGTCAAACACAATTTTTTTGACATGATACAAAGATCGTGTTGCCAACAAGTCGTGGCCTTATATTTTGAAAATAGTCATACCGTCGTGTACATGTCGTGCCGTATGATATGTCTGTATCCGTGTCTGTGTAAGCTAACACCTAATACCCTCTTTTATTTAATAGTGGGCCTAAACCGGACTGGAAATGAACTCTCACACCAGCAAGCCACACAAACCGGCCCACTCAAAAAGCCCACAAACAAATCAATTCATTGGGCAAATTGCAAAGCCCACAACAACAATAATAATAGCAACAACTCCCAGTATTGAAGCAGAAGGGAACACGTCACCCACTTCTTGCTTTCTATTAATAGTAGATGGATATAATAGGGATTCTAAAGGTATCACCACTATTACTTCTGGTATCAAAAAAAAATTACTGCGCCATGACAATAATTTTTAATAAGTGGAATGTCGATGCCATTGGTGTTCGTTGTTCAACACCAACGACAACGTTTACGTTATAAAAGTATCACAACTTAGAAACGTCAGTCCATTGATTTTTCTCTGGTGTTCGTTGTTGAACATCAACGTCACCCACTATTACTTCCGTCACCACATTACTCCGAGCACCCCAAAAAAATACATCGGCAGTACGATGATTTCACCGCAAAAATTACATTATCACCGCAAAAAATTACATTAGCACCATGATGATTTTTAATAAAGGGAAAGTCGGTGTTACCGGTGTTCGTTGTAGATAATCAAATAATAGATGTTGGAAATAAAAACAAAAACGAGGTGCCTTTAGAACCCCGGAAAAAAAAGTATTGTAATGAGTGTACATAATATGGACTTAAAAAAATTATTAAAAAAAAAAAAAAAAAACTGGACTGGGTAGATGAACATTAAAAAAGGAACTGGACTGAGCCGTTGACAGTAAAATGATGAACAGTAAAAAAGAAAAGAAAAAAGGAACCAATAAAAAAAAAACAAGTGGCAAGACATGGTTCCTCCTTGTCTTCTTATTAAGTAGAGAATTATAGAGAATGATATATATATTTTTTGAGGGAATATTATATTTTATTATATGGGCATACCACGTTATCATAAATTATATTTTTAAGTCATTTTAACACCCTTATTTCATGTCAAGTCGAGTCAGGCCTGATATTTTCTTTTAAGTCCGTGTTGGAATTTCCCTTGTCCTGTTGAAATTTTCCCCCTGGCTCGTTAAAATTTTCCTCAGGGCCCGTTGAACGTTGAAATTTGCACGGGTTGAGGGAAATTTCAAGAGGACTTAGAAAAAAAATGTAATATCTGATTTGACCTGACATGAAATAAATGGTGTTAAAATATCATGAAAATATAATTCTCAAATAGCTTCCGTCAATTGAAATAAATCACTCACGACAACTTTGTCTCTTAAATTCGATATCCATTTTCCCGTATCATATTAGTTAGTATACTATATTAAAGTTGCATCTTTGGTAGTACGCTTTTTGCGACGTTTTGGTCGTCCGGCTTTAGCGACGTTTTGGTCGTCGCTATACCAAATTTTTTGTCTTTACCCCCCCTTTTTTTTGGTTAGGTAAAACGAAGTCGTATGCTATGGTACGGTGTTATCACATCAACGTGTTTATCACTAGGGTTTTTATTTGAAGCATTCAATTCTTTGATTCGAGTTTCGGAAATTTTAATTGTGTTATTATGTAGTTTCTATTGGTACACTGAAACTCTGGTTTGACTTTTTGTGCACGAATGTGCATTTCGATCTTCAGAATTTTTTGGTTAAGTAAAAAAAAGTCGTATGATTTGGTACGGTGCCACAAAAACTACTAGAAAATAAAATATTGTAAAAATTAGACAAGGAATGAGAATGTTCATTCGATCTATGATACATAAAAAATACATAAAAATAAAAAACGAGATCCAACTCCCATTTATCTTACTTATCCTTCGGTTAATTTACTTCGATAAAAGATAAGAAAATGAAAATCTTCCGAACCTTTTCTTTTTTATTTCTTTTTATTAGTATTAGTTAGGGTTAAGTCGATATGAATAATATTCTACGACTAACAATTCATTTATTCGAGTTTGGGAAATTTTAATTGTTATTATGTAGTTTTTATTGGTTCACAGAAACTCTGGTTTGACTTTTTTTGCACGAAGGTGCATTTTGATCTTCAGGATTTTTTCCTCACATGTAACATTTCTTGCTGCAACACGCAGTCATTTTGTCACCTCCAGAGGATGGTTTAAATGCTTTTCTAAGCATTGAAGTAGGTTGATATCTTCTTTATTTTTGTTAAAGTAAATTTATTGCAGACATAAAAACTATAATCGGTGCATAAAAAAGTGAGGGCACACCGTGCATCGCACGGTGGCCCCCACTAGTAAGACATTATTTTCGAACACTATCAAAATATGGTAGTACTACATTTTTTTCTTAATTGCTCAGACAAATTTATTTAGATCAAACTCAATAATACCTTAGCCCAAAACCTCCTCGCACCCCAATCTAATACACTAACATAATAATAATAATAATAATAATAATAATAATAATAATAATAATAATAATAACAAAAAGTAAATGATCGTATAATAACTAAGCATCATGAAAAAGAAAATGGTTATAGAAACGTTTGACTTATTGTAACGCCCCGCTCCCGGATACCGAGCCCTTATTCGAAAGAGAACGTTCGGCGCGTATAACATTAAATAAATTCAATATTATACGCCAGCCTCTACGTCGTCGTATCAAAATTTAAGCAACGGAAACTAAAAAGGCTCGGGCAAAACCATAAATGCTACTAGAATAGAATAGAAACCGACTAGGGGTATAAAGGAAAAGTTTAAAACAATGAGATAAAGCTTACAACGTACGATTTTACAAAAGAAAGATACAACCCTTGTCTTACAAACTTGGAATAAAAGTACAACAGGTTATCTAAAGAATCTACAACACACTATAGTACAACTTTTAATCGAAAAGTAATAGAATGCATCAACAGCACCAACATCATCAAATCATCATCGAACTCCTCAACGAGCTCAAGGCTAACCTGTTCGTCTTCTCACCCCAAAAGCACACAAAACAACATATGCAATTGAGGTAAGTACAAAGGTACTTAGCAAGAGGAAGAAGCTAATGTAATCAAGTCTTACAACGAAAGGTTTATTATTTATTATTAAGTTGTCTTTATAAGACCGACTCAATTCTAGGGTTCACTTCATGTTCATCAACATGTCGTGACTAAACGTTTCTAACTTAACTTATCTTTGTCACATCGGCACTCAAGGGCACAACGCATGGTGCTACCCACCACGAGGTATCGTTTGCAACCTATCAGTGGATCACACCGATAGCCACGGGTTAAGACCCGATAGTGTACACGTTCGCTAAGTCCCCCGCCATTTAGCCGTTTATAGGCCAGCAGAGTTATTCACTTATATCGACCGCCACACATCGCGATATAGCTAGGTGCCTTACCAAGAATATTTACGATGTTTAGGCTTTTAACTACACACGTACGTTTATTATTAGTTGTTAACTAGCCACCTAAGTATTTTCAAGTAAGCTCCATCACCTCTACTACTCTCTTTCCTAGATCACTAGACACGGACAAGGCCTAGCACATACACAGACATTGATGAATTCTAATTCATCAAAGCACAAGCCAATCATACTCTTCCGACGGTCCCGAACTTCAACTCCCTTGAAGAGTACATTCGGTGCCGGAACTAAACGCATCAGAAGCTTAATCAGGGCTTGTTCAAGTTCATTTAACGTTATTAGATCCATTAGAACGTTCCTAAACCAAGTATAGTATTAAAACACATATTTTCATGAGAAACTGGGTCAAGAGTGCGCTTGCCCTGGTCAAGCGTGCGCTTGTGTAACTACTAGCATTCTGTTTTTCATTCAGCCAGCGTAGGTGTACGCTTGCCTTGAGCAGGTGTACGCTTGTGCTCTCAGTAAACATTCTGTTTTGAATCAGCCAGCGCAGGTGTGCGCTTTCCTTGAACAAGCATACGCTTGTGCACCAGAAAAACCTAAAACTTGCAATTTTCTGCACTTTACGATTTCCAACCCAAACCAAACATGTTCTTCAACCATATACTCATCAAAACAGCAGAAAAGTACAACTTTTACACAACTAAACATCACATATTCATCTAACAACAAGTAGACATGATACCTAGCATTTAAAACACCACAAACACTCAACCTTAAACATCATAAATCTAATTAAACAATAGGAAGAGCCCCTTACCTTATTAGCAAGCAGCACCAAAGCCAAACCTTCAAGAAAGACTGCAGCCCTCAATTGCAAACTCCAACTCAAACCTAATTGATCAACAATTAAACCTAAATTAATTGTGATCAAAGGTTCCTAAACAATCTAAACTACGAATTGATCAACTAGAACACCAAAAGAAGATCTAATCTTCAAGATTCTATATTTAGAGCCAAAACCATACCTTTACGAAACTCTGAACTTTTGCTACCAAAACGATCCTCTCTTCCCGCTGATTCTGAATCTTCAAACGATTCTGAAAACCGACCAAGAACCAGAGAGAAATTGGAAGAAGTCTTCTTTTATTTTCTTTTTCTCTCAACGTAGAACTGAACGTGAAATAATTCTGATTTCTGTTTTGGTAACTCCCTTACTTAATGGGATATTTTAAAAAAAAAACTAAAACCTCCCATTAAAACCTAATAACTTTATTAATCCCAAATAAAATTCCCAAAATTAAATCCCTTTTATATATATTTTGAGTGTGTGTGTGTGTGTGTGTGTATATATATATATATATATACTTTAAATTCTTTAATTAAATATAACAAAAATCTGAATTTTTGTTAAAAGACTCTTTTCCCCTTTTTTTGAAAAGTCGGGATATTACACTTATATAATTTGATTATGATGAATGTAATAAAAATAATATTATGGAATTTTTTTAAAATCTCGGGTGTAAACAAACCAAAAATCGGGGCGTTACATGTAACATAGAATAACTGATAATTACTCAAGTTCAAAGAGTAAAGTTAAAAAAAAAGTGCAAATAGTAATAATTAATGATGATAGGAAATTTCTTAAAAAAAAAGCCGAAATAGAAGTGACGATGCCAAAAACTGGACGTACATACGTGGCACAACGTTAAGTATATAGAGAGTAAAGCTGTCTTAGGAGTCGGGTTTTCCAGCAGTCGAGCTCAAGTAGCTCGGTCGATCTCCCCGGCCTCTCTAGGTCGACCAAGGCTTACGGCCGACTTCCGAGTAATATAGGCTCAAGTACCATCCCGACCTCTGCAGGTCGGTCAATACTTTAGTTCAAACTTGCCCACATCCGACCTGTAAGGTCGGCCTAGGCCCCCTTCGGGCCAAACCCCTTGCACACGCTCTACATCAGATAATTATGGAAAGAATCCCGATTCATAAAGGCTCCAATCTTTATCACTTAATACGAATGTTGAACATCACAATTATCTCCTAATATCAATGAGATTGACTAATCATCTTCCTTAAGGATCACGTCAATCAGTGTCCACCATGGACACGCCACACGCTAACTCTAGGGCACAAGTCCCTATATATAAACGATCCCTGAGGAACTACGAAGACTTGATTACAATCCCCGCATTGGATACGTAGGCAGCTTGATCACTATCAAGTGCAGTCTAAAAACACCCCCAAAAACATCCCTCTCTGTGTCTTTTCATGATTATCAACGCGTTGAACAGGTTATCGCGAGAGATAGAACCCTAGATTGCAGATAGACGATTTTTGGAATCGTCAATTGGCGCTAGAAGGAGGGCCTCTCATTCGTTTGGCAATCTGTTCAAGGAATATCACCACGATGACAAGCTGTCAGATGGAGAACGTGAATGTTATATCTGGAAGATATGGAAACCGGATTCTGGAGAAAGAAAATGATCAACGTTCCGATGTCGCAACATCCTACAAAAGATGAAGATTTCTCGAGGAACTGGTTTACAGCACTGGAGATCCTGTTCCCCTGGTGATTAACAATGGTGGCCTCACGCTCGAGGCCATGGTGAGTCAGAATTTGGTAAAGCGCATTGACACAGGAAGTGCGGTTAGTATTTTGTACCTTTCCACTTTACAATCGATGTACTTAGCAAGTTTTGAATTAGGCCGAAATTTTATAGTTGAGTACGTGGTGGTTAAGGCACCGTCCCCTTATAATATGATTATAGGTTGCCCTCCGTTGATCAGCTTACGGGCCATCGTATCGTCGCACATAACAGCTTAAGATTCTTGGCCGCCGGAGGCCTTGTGGAGATTGTAGGCAACATATATCAAGCGAGGAGCTGCTACACGTCTGACACAAATAGAAACATCGAGTCCACACCGGTCCCCGTCGAGGAGTTGATATCCGAGAGTGAGGAAACCTGGTCCTCAGACGACAAATCAGATGAAGTCTGCCTGTGGGAAGATCGGGATGACTGGGTCGTGAAAGTAGGATTATGGATCCCCGACATATATAAAGGACAATTAATAGCATTGTTGAAGGAATTCAAGGATGTGTTCGCCTGGACCATGAAAGATATGCATGGTCCGTCACCGGCCTTAGCCATGCACAAGTTGAACGTCGACCCGAACCGGAAACCCGTTCACCAAAAGAAGAGGCACTTTGCCCAAGAACAAATGGATTGCTGGATATACAGAAACCCGAATCCGGATCCGATCCATAATTGGATCTGATTCACAGCACTGATCGAGACGCTCGATAATGCACAGCGGAAGCTACGAATAAATTTGCATGTGATTTTACCATGATTTGATTCACATAAATAATTAAAATAACTATAAGAAGGTTGAATATTTACCTAAACGGAGAGAAAAAGATAGTCGACAAGGGAGAAGCCACAGTCTTCGGGATTGTATCACCTAGCGACGATTGGTGGACGTCGATGCTCGCCTTAGAACCTCCTCAAATTTGCCCAAGAAAAACCCTAGCTTCTTCTTCTATTAATGACTAGAACAAGAAACTAATTTTTCTCTCATTTTTATCAAGTGTGGCGCAAATTTGTGTCTTATTGTGTTGGGAGGAACTCTCTTTATATAAGAGAGTTATCATTTTCACACCACAATTACCTATTCCCACAAGGAAAAGATATTTGCCAAAAGATAAGAGATAATTTCCAAAAAATCAATCTCTTATTTTTCCATTAATTATCCAACAAATAGATAATTAATTAATTACACATGTGACATAATCTAGGAAAATTTCTTTTCCTAACTTATCCACATTTAGGGCGCCACTTATGTCATTAATTTTAATAGAAAATGTCTTTTCTATTTTACATATTATTACCCAATAAATAATATTGCATATTCATTAAATAGACCAACTATTTAATTTATTCTCGAGGTTCCATAAAACGAGAAAACACTCGCGTGTTAGGAGCCAATCCGGGGATCATGGACCTATAACCAATAGCTACAATAAATTGAATAAAATATTCATCGAACATAATATTTCTACTCAACTTATTAATTTGGGAATTACGCTACCATAAATCCGAAACTGAACTCTATCGATTATAGATATAACTTATTTTCAAAACTTCGAGTTGATAAGTGTCCATCAATATAATTATTACATACAGACTAACCCTCCATAGACTATCCGTAATGAAGCGGGATTATTTCCGCAAACCTTCTTCAACACATCTTATCCTTATTTACCATTAACCCACTAGTGATCAATTAGTTCATAACCAATACGAACTCCGCGGATCGATTAGTTTCTAGGATTAATAAATAAGGGGATTGTCTTTCTACTTCCCGCATGAAGGAATGGATTTCATATCTGTGAGACACACACTTCTCACTCATTCCAGAATAGTGCCAACGTGAAAGTGATTCGGACCGCGCCTCTTAGCGATCCTTAACGAACACATCAAACCCTATCCTGAAACAAGTTGGAGTCTGTAGTCACTTCAGGATTAAGGTTAATCCATATATTATCATCTTGTGATTTAATAAGATTTTTCTTAATCACGGAATTATATGAGAAACTCAGATTAAATCGGTCCAGTTCTATATGGATCTCATCATATATAAATGCCCCACTTAGACAACCAATGTCGACGGTCCGGATAAGATGGTCACACCATAAAGTGTTTTGGGCGCATTAATGGTGGTATAATCAATAGACCCCGTACTTTAATTAAGTTACCACGGACTAATAGTTCAAGTGTATCACCATAAACTTAATCCTCATGTGTGACACACACTAAGTTATATGGCTACATATGATACGACTTGGGGTTTTCATTAGTGTATTACTTATAAGCACGAAGCAAATAACAAGATGAGAATAAATCTGTCATTTATTAATTATAAAAACAATTGCATAAATTGTCTTTCGGGCGTTACTTCCAATAATCTCCCACTTGCCCATATAGACAAGCAACAATTGTCTTTCGGGCACACTATATCTAACAATCTCCCTCTTGCCCGTAAAGACAAGCAATGATTGTTTTTAGAGCACCACACTCTTATTCTATCTATCCACAACATTCTCCCACTTGCTTAAAAGCAGATGAGACATATCTTCCAATTTCATACCCGCCAAGCGCTTATTAGTGACATTAGATGCCACGCGCTTGGTAAGTCGATCGCCTAGGTTGTCGGCTCGAGGCAATCTTTAGGACCGAAACGTCACCTCTTCGCACGGTGCGTGCGATCGGGTGGTACTTACTCTCAATATGCTTTTGACCTCATATGATTGTGATGATCCTTTGCGTAAGCAACCTCTCAACTGTGTGTTCACAAGTGAAGTGATATCTCGCCGACTGCACGGAATTACACGGATCGGCAAGAAGAAACCTTTCAAGCAACATCGCTCTCTAGCCGCTCCAAAGTCGCTATGTATTTGACTAATAGAGTCAAATTGGCAATGCTTTGGATTGCTTCGACGGTAGCTCTATTTCAATGAGTAAACACTCGAGCCCGAGATCAATTAACGATCATCCTTAAGTGTAATCAATACTCGAGTTTGCACCGAATATTCAAGCATATAATTCCTCAATCTCTCAAGGTACTTGAGGATGCACTATACTGGTACTCAACGTCCGAATCCAAGATTCGACTGTTATTGACTTTTAATAACCTGACTTTTTCTATCCAAAAGAGAATTTATCCCATTTTCTCTATATCCAAAGATTTGAGAGAATTATTCCGTGAGGGGTTGGGTAGGAAACCTCTCATTGAATAATGCATACAAAAATGCATCATCATCTTAACCAACAAGATGGATGGGATACTGCCACAACTTGTTCTCATGAATTCGACCGAATCGATTTCTAAGAATATAGTCCACTTCTTTAATTCAGAGAAGCTTGGCTCGTCAATTCCTGACTTCAGATAACACACTCATGTTGTCCACAAATGTTGCAGTGTTACATGTATAAACACTAACGTCTACTACTTTACCAATATTGATCTCTAGTCTACAAAAGACTCATCAATATTCTGGTCAAGCCCACACATTTCAAAACATGTGAATTTCAATGACCTGAAGGTTTACTTTAATCCACCAATGGATTTAAGCATAGCTTTAAGCTAAAACCCTTCTGTTCCAAATGAATTCAAGCTCCTTTGTACGGCAAGAAAGTTTTAGGGCATCACTTCTGTTAGTCTTTCTGCTTTCCAGGGAGTCAAGCAAGGCGGAATGGTGAGAGAGTTTTAGGGCATCGCCCCTGGTTAACTCTCTACTTCTCAGGGAATTACCTCTAGACCACTTGGCTTTGCCTTGAAAGTTAAACTTTCGTATTCATTCGACTCTTTTCATGTAGATCCAATTTCTCCCACTGGGCCTGAGACACTCAGGTGGTTCTACAAAATTGTGAATAGAATTGGAGTACCAAAACTCCATGTATAGGTTTATGCCTTTAAACCAACATCTTATTATCAGAATCTTATACAGTCCTTCCAAAAGACCATAGGTTATCAATCACCCCCAGCAGACTCTAAAGACTGCATAATCACAGCGAGTCAACGGATAAACCATACTCCCACTGCATTTGGGTGGTTTGACATTCTGATCTGGTTCAGTAGTATTTATCAGTGTCTTCCCCAACAACCAATGTTGGATGTGGTCTGATTAAATCAGATAGTAACTCCTTGAGTAATTGTACTTCAAGGTCTAAGGTTGTTATCTAAACATTCTTTTAGAAAGGATGTAACCAGCTTTTACTCATTGCATTAAGATATTTCACTTAACAATACCATCTCGAACATGTATGCAAAATCTCCGATCCTACCTTCAAGCACCAAGTGCTAAACGCCTATTTACGGAAGTGGATTAAACTACGTTCACTCCTTATCCATAAATTCATAAGCATCTTCTAGGTAGACTTCTCGGTATTACATAATAATGTAAACCGTTATTTTGCAAACCGATATCTTAATTGAGTTAAGCAAAGGCAATGTAGCATATCAATAATCGCACAAGACAATACATGGTTTATCCTTTTAGTGAAATCATTTCACTCGGAGGTAGGCCGAGCATCAGTTCCAAATACTATGCTATAGCCTATATCTGAGCATGAAATACTCGTTTCTCTGGTAATATCAGAGATTCCTCCAAATATTTAGATAAACTAATCGGCGTTTCGAGTAGCTATCAGACAAATTGTCCACTTCTCAAAAGCTCCCACTAGCTCGTATCTTCATAAGACCCCGAAGGTCAATATGAACAAGCTATGATACTTCTTCAGCTCTATTACATTTTCCTAATTGAGAGGTTACTTAGTCATCTTTCCTTTGAGATAGTATTCTCAGGCAGGGAGATAGGAATCACCCTTAGCCAGTCTTCAGATCTTATCTTTAGAATATATGCACTAATTAATAAATGCTGAAGAACCGTTTATCTAAATACGGAAACCATTTGTCTTAATAGTTTATGATGTGTTACATATACCTTTTCAGCATTACTTAGTGGTTCTGACTTTATTGAACAAAAGTCTGAGTCTCGGAATCGTATACAAATGTCATATTCACTTTCTTTAAGGCAACTATATTATCGATGTGAAAGTGAATCCATTTGTTCCAACGAATCTGAAAATAGAAATTAGATTTCTGCAATATTCAAGGATTAAAATCCGAAATTTCTTTCCTTATATCACACCCACTATCTCAGCTGAAATAACTGCCCGTTGTCTACTCTTTAATCATGAGTGCCTTGCTACCTTGTTCTTACAAAAAGAACTTTAACTTCCGAGTCAAATTACCCGGTTAAGAAAGTCTTTAAGGATTCATAGGTTAGTGATCCAAAATCACTTTCCTTATCCTATAGTTTCTTTTATTAATATTTCGGTTTAGCCTTTCGCTTGTTTAGTTTTGTTGACTTACACTTGTAGACGTTTGCCTTCCCATTCTCGGCTTTCTATAAAAGGAAATGGCCTTGAACTAGCAGTTTATAAGGGTAGACACTACTCGTAAACTGTGGTATGTCTGATGAGATTGATATCAAATCATTCTCGTCATCTTTGAACTAATATCGGTTGTCTCTCATTCAACACGAGCGACAGCAACGACATACTCATCTATGTCACTTAAGTTTGAAGGCTCAATAGGAGAATCCTCTACCAAAAATTAATTGCATTCTCGATTAATGAGTTCAACGTTCTCGTTACTTTTCCACTTTTACGAAGTAAACATCAGTCAATTTTAACGTGTTTAGCAGTTTAGATACCTTGAGATTATATGTAGTTGAAAAATAAATTATGACAGAATTATAAATCAAAACATACACCACTACAAATAATGATTTTAGGAATTATAAACGTGATGTCCTGCATGCAGTTTATCATACCATTCCACAGATTTAATCTCACACCTCAGTGCCGCCGACGGGTAGGTCAAAGAGGTGACGATTAAATTGAGACAATCTCTATCAACAATTAACTGAGAATTAGACATCCCGATTTAATTGTTTATTACCTTACTTTCTCAGCCAAGATATTTCCATAAATACCCTTTAGAGTTTGACCTACTGTTTCAGATTTTTAAGTAGACCCCGAGTATGCCGCCGAAGGGTAGGTCAGTGACCCGACGAGTACTCAAAATCCTATCCTTTCGGAAACTAAGCCTTGAATTTTGATAGCGGTGAAGGCCATCCGAAGGGGGCCGAAATCAAAGCGGCACGAGGCGTCACAATTCTCTCACGGTTCTTGTGTTAACAGTAAAGGCCGAGGGGTCGGTTGTCACCTTTCCCGCTCCCACTCGTTATTTTGAAAATTAGGTAGTCTCATTAGGATTTTCAGAATTTCTTCACAATACAAAAAACAATAAATCATGAATATTTAAGTTAATCATCCCACTAGTTCATCGGTTCCAAATACCGTCTAACTAGTGTCACTTACTCACGACTTTCCAATTTTATAGATTTATAAATTCTTTGTGTAGACACTACACAATTAAAAATTGTTGGTCCCAGAGAAGGGTGAAACTATAGTCGAGGAGGGGGTGAATGACTATAGTGGAGTTTCAAAAACTTTTCTTATATTTAAAAGCTTTTAGGCAATGGATAAGTCCCTTCTTACTATGTTGTTTTCAAATCACAGTGTGTAGACGATCCGAGATATAAGTTATGATGTAGGCTAAATAAATAAATGTCAGTAAAGTAAATTATAAATTAAATTGACACAAGGCTTATAGTGGTTCAGGGTGGTGTAATCCCTTAATCCACTCTTCTCTCCGTGATGATTGGAGGAATTCACTATTGTTTTCACAGATACAATAGTATGATTGTCCTTGGCTTCCCAAGCTTCACAATCTACAAGACTATCACTCCTTGACGCGCAATGACTTCAAGTGATTCGGTCTTCCTTTTGTTGTTCCTTAAGATTAAGATCCTTCAACAGCCTATCACAGATTCAACTCCTTCTCGATTTCCTCCGATTGATTGTTTCAGCTTTGATGTGAATGTGATTCACACACTTGCTTGATCAATCTCAATTCGAGTATGACTTTGTAGTTACGATACTTGAGTTGATCACTAGATATGTCTTTGTAAGTTCGAGAGAAGGCTTTTCAAATTGACAGAGTTTCTGCTTGATTTTTCTTTCCAGATCATACTCTTCTTTTCCTGTCAATGCCTTCTATTTATAGCCTTGAATAACCTTGGTTTTTGAAATTCCGTCCGTTGGCTATATTAATGAGGGAATAACCCTTGATTTTATTCTTGATTCCCCTTAATTGTATTCTCTTGATTTGATGATCGGATTCTTTCTTCAAACGTATAGCGTAAAATCCGCCCTTGATTGATCCTTTAATGATTTGTGCATTTAATGCATGATCTTCGAATCTTCATCGTATATCAAATCGATCTTGTAAATGTCTCTTCGCCGCTTTTAGAACGGTCGAGTGAGAGCCTTCCGACTTAGCCATTAGTTCTTTCTTTGTCGTTTTGTTTTCTTTGCCGAAAGTCAGCTTTACTCACCGATTCAATTGTTTCCTTCTTTGTTCTAGTTTTTGGAGAGTCTTTGTACTTCACTCGATCCTTGATTTGGGTGAGACCAGGTGTACACCATATTTGAGCATTGAGTTTCATCACTTAAAACATAACTTAGACTTATCCAAGGTCATCACAGACTTCCTTGGTTATAGGTCGACCATAATGTCTTCATACTTCTCTGCTTGGTGCTTGGTGGCTTCACTATCTTTGAATATCCGTCCTTGCTTTGCCGTCCTACCAACTAGTACAATACTTGTCTGACTTAACTTATACAACTTGTCGACTCTAAGTAAAGACTTATACAGAGAATTCTAACTTATTTCAGCTTGCTATAACAAACTAGTATGGCCATCATCAAAACATAATAGAATGTTCCTAACAATTTCCCTTTTGATGATGCCAAAACCCTCATAAGCTTTGAACATAAGTAATCAAAATTTTCATAATACACAAATGATTAAAAGTTCAACAATTTTATTCTTCCATCATAGGGCAATAAGATATTGCATCTTTTATTTAAGTGAACAAAGGCAAATGATAAGATGAATTGTATTGAATTAAGCAATGTGTAATGGTTTACTTCTTCATTTCTTCAAACTCGATGCCCTTGCCTTTCTTTGTCCTCGCCTTTGTTGCCCTTCTTTCTTTCCACTCGAGCTTTCCACCTTTTCCTTCCCACTCGGGACTCTCGTGCTTTGAGTTACCTTCCCCTTTGTGGCAAAGATCAAAACATGCCTCATGGTCTACAATCGCGTCGATTCAGGGAGAGGCCCATACTTTCTCTCCAAGATTTTGTTGTTGGCTTCACCAACTTTGATAAGAAAGTCCAGCTTGCTTGCCGAATGCTCCATGATCTCATCCAGATGCTGAATTTTGGATGTGTGAGCATTGAGGTGTCCACCAATGGCTTGAGATTGTTGTCAACCGTCTCTGCATGGAATTCAAGATTGGTTTGGACATGGTGAGGGATGAGGTGTTGTAAGTTGCAAATTAAGTTTCCTTGTCTCTCCATGACCTCATCTTGGATTTTGATATGGTGATGAGGGCCTCAATCTTGTGATTGAAGGAGGTTGCTTCACTCCTTAAGGCCAGTCTTCAGATTTCCTGCGTTGTAGTATTGCCTTTCTATGTCCACAATGAGGGGTTGAATGTCCAGATTGAAAACTCTTTCTGGATCAATTTCTTCTGGTGCCACATGGGCATTCTCTTCACCCTCATCACTTTCATCTTGCTTCTCCTCACTTTCTACTTCAACTTCTTGCTCTTCCTTTTCCTCTTCTTCCTTTGCATCTTGTGTTTCTTCTTTTCGTCCATCCGCTTCTTGTGTTCGCCTCATTAGACACAGGGGGTCATTTAGAGGTTGTTGTTGAGTGTGGATCGCTTCATCTACCACCGGGTCCCCTTGTGCAATTGTGGGGAGTTGACAAGTTCGGCCGAGTGAGCTTTATCGGTGGCTCACTTAGCCTGGTTGTCAACTTTGCCTATGCTTTTGAAAAGCACTTCCTGGAGAGTCGTTCATCATCGTAAATCCCCAAATCTTCTTGATTTGTTTCAGATTTCCTCCTACCGAGTGGTCATCTTCGACTCATCCCTTCATCTTGTATCTCCTCCTCATCGGATGAGGTGAGTCTCAGATCCTTCTTCACCTTCTTCCGTGTAGGTGACTCCTCTCGTCGCTGCTTTCTTCTTCACGCTTTGTGTCATCGCCGATTGTCACATGCTCATCCAAATTGCTGGTGTCAGGCATATTGGTCTCCTCTTGTGCCTTTTGAGATCTGGTTCTTCGTCCCACTCCTGATCTACTGCCTTCAGGTTGCTTTCTTTTGCTCCCAGCTATGGGTTTGGGTTTTAAGGAAGCCTTGATGTAAGTAAACATCGTCTTGGATTTGTGTGGAGACTGCAAATTTGTGGGTCGTACTTTCAACTGATTGAACAAATGTTGAAGAGGGAACCCATATGATTTCTTCTCCCAGAAATCACCCTTTTTCTGCAAACCCTTGCCTGGTGCAGTGATGGATAGATCGATTTCCTTTTGAATCTGATCCTTCATTCGATTGAACACAAATGTTGCCCAGTCAAATTTGATGCGATTGTAGATTATGGCCATCAGTTTAATTCGTACCTCAGTCAGGTTTTCCATTGACCCTTTTCTGCCTTCAATATTTTTGGTGATAACTGGTGCAAACTCAGCAAACGGAAGTTTGAGCGTTGATCTGGGTAGATTGTATGTTTTGCTGTTTTTCTTTGGACTTTTATTATTTCTACCCGAACGTGCAATGTCAGTTGTCACAAGCTTGACATTAGCCTGTCCTTTCAATGGAAGGTGCAGGTAACGGTTGAGTGCACCTGGTGTGATGATTATTTCTCTTCCAAAGATTGAGCTTTGGATGCGATCAACTTCAGTCTTCGTTGTGCTGGGCACAAAGTTGGAGTTTTTCCAAAACGCTATCAGATTTTCATAGCAGATTCCAGTTATTGGAGGATTTAGGAAGGTTATCAGCCCCAAATTCGAACAGCAATCAACCAGACGTTGAGCTTTTGAATCATTGTCGCAAAATGAGAGATAGTGCTCAGGTTTGAAAAACGAACCGGTTATGATTGATTTTTCGTAGTATTTTTCAGTAGCAGTGATTTGGGAGGATGAAGCCATTGATTGGTAGAGGAAGATTAGAAGAGTATATCTTGAGGTTTCAGTGAGAAAAAGTAGGGTTTGTAATTTGCAGGAGTATGTAAAGATTTTTGAACATCTCTAAGTCTTGTTTTTATAGTGTGATTTGGGTAGTGTGAACGTGGTTTTGAATATGGAAGGATTTTGTGGCATAATTGCGTGATTTTGTGTATGAAAATCGCGATATTCGAGTGGAATGGGGGTGTGGTTTGAGGCAAGTAATGATAGAGGCCGGGAATCGAGGAGTTTATAATATGAAAAATAATATAATTACCTTCATGATCATAAGTTGATCGCCACGTGTGTACAGAATAATCCTCCATAATTTCCTTATTCTCCACGTGTAATCAGAATTGATTTTGTTCACACTTTTAATTTGTCCAAGTCTTTATTTCGGTGAAGTGCCTTCGCTGGTCACTTAGCCGTCCCAATAGGATCTTCACTTAGCTGCGCCATTTGATTGTTCCTAACAATCAGTTAAGTTACCTTCGCTGGATACCAGTGCCTTACTTGCAAAGATCTCCTCGTAACGGCAAAGGTCGTACTCGATTAATGAAGTCACTTAGCCGATTACTCCAGCTTAGCATTTGTTAGATACTTATTCAATTTCAATCATTCCTAACTCGGGCTTAGCTTATCGAATCTTTCATAATCGAGTGGTTTAGTGAAGATGTCACCAATTGATCTTCAAAGTGGGTATGTGTTTTAGGATGACATCCCCTTTTCAACATGGTCTCTCGATAAAATGATGTCTTAAATCAATATGCTTTGTTCTTGAGTGCAACATCGATTTTTCTCAGAATAGATATTGCACTTGTGTTATCACACATGATTGGAATTGTTTTCTTTCTACTCCATAGTCCCTTAGTCGTTGTCTTATCCACAAGATTTGTGCACAAATAAACCACTGCTATATATTCTCGCTTGGTGTTGATGTAGATATGGAGTTTTGCTTTTTATTGAACCAAGAGACTAGTCCGGTTCCTAGCATTTGGCAAGTTCCAGAGGTGCTTTTTCTATCTATTTTGCATCCAAAGATAGTCGAGTCGAATATGATATCAATGTAAATCCTCCATATTTTGGATACCAAATACCAACATTTATAGTGTTTTTCAAGTATTTGATTATCCTTTTTAGTCGCTAGAAGATGTGATTCTTTTGGTTGAGCTTGAAATCTTGCACACACTCCTACCGCAAATGCTATGTCAGTCCGCTTGCGATTAAGTATAATAATGATCCAATAATTCCTCTATACATTTTTTCTCGATCAACATCTTTTCCTCCATCATCTTTTCCAAGTATGACTCGCACATATTGGTGTGTCTCATTGTGCCACTTGTATCCATCCCATACTTGTGTATCAAATCTCTTGTATACTTTGCTTGACTAATGAAAATGCCATCCTTCATTTGCTTTACTTGAAGGCCAAGGAAGTAGTTTAATTCTCCCATCATGCTCATCCTAAATTTGCTCTTCATCAGTTTGCAAATTTCTCACACGCTTTTCATCCTCTCGATCCAAAGATTATATCATCAACATAGATTTGTACTAGCAATGTGCTTGCTTCTTCCTCCAGCTTTAAATAGAGTCTTGTCAATAGTTCCTTTGTTGAATCCATTCTTGATCGTAAATCGTGATAAGTGTTGTTTCATACTGTGCTCTAGGTGCCTGTTTGAGGCCATAGAGGGCCTTCTTGAGTTTGTATACTTTGTCTTCTTTTCCTTTAATTTGAAATCCAGGAGGTTGTTCTACATAAACTTCTTCTTCCAAAAGTCCATTTAGAATGCACTCTTTACATCCATTTGATAGACTTTGAAGTCTTTGTGTGCATCAAATGCTAGAAAAAGTCTGATTGCTTCCAATCTTGCTACAGAGCAAATGTTTCATCATAATCTATTCCTTCAGCTTGGGAATAGCCTTTTGCAACTAGCCTTGCTTTGTTTCTCGACAACATTCCTTGCTCATCCATCTTGTTCTCGAATACCCATTTTGCACCAATGATGTTGGCCATTTGTGTCTCACAACTAGTTCCTGCACTTCATTTCTTTCAAATTCATTTAGTTCTTCTTGCATGGTCGTGATCCAATCTGCATCTTGGATTGCATCATCTATGGTCTTGGGTTCCACTTGTGATAGAAAGCAAGTTAGCATGTGCTCCAGCTTGTCTTCCTGGTTCGACTCTCGTGTGAATATCTCCAATGACTTGTTCTTCAGTGATGGTCTCTTAGCCAATTTAGGTCCTGTTGAAGTTGATCTTCACTTGGTGCTTCCATACCTTCATGCCGAGCAAGAACTTCAACTTCGTGTGCTTCATCCGGTATATTGGTATGTGGCTCCTCTTGATCTTCAAAATGATGATTCAAGATAGTAGTTGGTATGGTTGCATTTGTATAGATTTCTCTCTGTGGTGCTTTCTCTTCTTGATCTTGAAGATCTTCACCATTTGTATTTGGTTCATCAAAACCACATGTATTGATTCTTCAATCACCAAAGTTCTTTTATTTAGTACTCAATGCTTTCTTGGTGTCTCGAGTATCCCATGAAGATTGCTTCATCGGCCTTCTCATCAAAGGTATGCGCTTGATTCTGTTTAAGACAAAACATTTTGATCCAAACATATGAAAATATGAGATATTGGGTTTTCTACCATTCCATATTTCATATGGAGTTTTTCCATGATGTTTGTTGATGATTGATCTGTTTTGTGTATGGCATGTCGTGTTTGTCGCTTTTCACCCAAAATCTCTTTGGTAAACATGCTTCGCTTATCATTGTCCTCGACTTCTTCCTTGATGGTTCTGTTGCTTTTCTTTTCGCAACACCATTTTGTTGTGGAGTTTTCGCTGCAGATAGTTGATGTAATACTCCATTTTCTTCACAATAGGTTCTCGATAATTTCATTTAGAAATTCATTGCCTCTATCTCGATCCGATCTTGATAATCTTTAGCTTTTTCTCATTCTCGAGTCTTCTCAACAAATCAGCAAATTTTCTTGAGTGTTTCTTTCTTCTTGTTCATGAAAATGGTCCATGTGTACTTTGAGAAGTCATCCACCACTACAAGAGTGTATTTCTTACCACTCACACTTATCGGGTGTGATCTGGTCCAAACAAGTCCATGTGCAAAGCAGATTTAGAACTCTTGTTGTAGATTGATGAGGCTTTGACTTGAATGAACTTTTTTATTTGTTTTCCTTTTGACAAGCATCACATAGACTCTCTTTCTTGAATGTGATCTCTGGCGGTGCCTTCAACTAGCTTGCTCCTTGATAGTTTGTTGATGGTCTTGAAATTCAGTGATTTAATCTTACGTACAAACCCAACTTGTTGATTGTTTATTCTTGACAAGTAGGCATGTTTCGCTTTGGTCTTTTTTCCACCCACCACATACATGTTGTCTTGTCTTCTACCCGCAAGAACTCTTGTGTTGGTTTGACTGTGAATCGCTTTGCATCCTTCTTTGTTGAAGTGCACATTGTAGCCTTTGTCATGTAACTGACTGATGCTCATCGATTGAAGTTAAGTCCCTTGACATATGCCACATTTTGAATCTTTAGATTGTTCTTGAGTATTATGCCTTCCCCCTTAATCTTGCCAGGGTTTTCTTTACCTCCAAATGTGACTTTGGGTCCATCAAAAGCTTTGAAGTCAGTGAGCCATTTCTTGTTTCCTGTCATGTGTCTGGAACATCCACTGTCTATGTACCAGACATCCTACAAAACAGATTAATTAAGTTTAGGTACCCAACACTGTTTGGGTCCATGCTTGTTAGCAATCATGCCTCCCATACCAAGGGTGTATCCAAAAGGTCTTCTTTTTGGATAATTGAAGTCATCAACTTCATATGTATAAGGCATGGCAGAATAGCTTCTAGTATTTTTACTGAAGGTATTCTGATACTTTTCTCCACCTTTTGGTGCATTTGCATCCTTCTTTACTTTCCAATATGAAGTAGAAACCTTTCTTGCTTCATGTGTCTAGAAACGCTTTGGTTTTTCTTAAACACATGATGCATTTTGTGAAATGGTTTCTCTTGTATTTTGGAGGTGCAACATTCCAATCATCCTCTCAAGGGTAAAGTCCGCTTTTCTTTCAGGATGGTCGTGGTTCTTGATTGACTGGAAGGAGGATTTAGTTTGTCGTTTCCTTATTACATCGGGTCTTGACTTTTCACCGAACAGATGATCTGTTGGAACCATGGTTCTGTCCCTTTCTAAATTTTGGTCCACTAGTGGTCCCGAATTTAGAATGGTGTTGATCATTATTCCTACTTTCATCCTCGATCGTTGTAGCTAAGACCAGATCCGATCCAAACCTTTTGAGGGTTTGTAAGTCGGGTGCTTTTAGTGGTGCGGTGGATACCTTCACCGGTGAGGAGATTTTCTTAATCGATCTTTTAGTAATGGATGTATGATCATCCGCTTTTTCGTTGATCATTTAAGTAGGTCTCTTACTAGTTAATTCAAACTTTTGCTTCATCCAGCTTCTTTCTTTAACCTCTTATTCTCTTTTCTTAGATCCTTGCATTCCTTTTTCGAATTTCATGATTCTTTTCAATTTCATAAAATTTAGTCATGAGATTTTGGACTAGGTCATTGTATCTAATGGGAGACTAGAGGATTGTGCAAGTTGTTAGATGTGGATGCATTAGATGAAGAACAGAACTAGATGTTACCTCGTTTCATCTCGATTCTTTAGCCATTAAACATAGGCTTGTTTCCTCGATTGTCCTGAGCCATCACTTTTATCTTCATCCAATTCTTTGGTCATGAGGCATAGGCATGCTTTTTCATTTTCTCGAGTTGTCTTCTTCATCACTATCATCCGAGTCATTGTTAGATGATTCTTCATGCTTTTCACTCTTTGGATTCTCGCCTAAGTGCCTTCTTGCTCTTTCTCTTTCGGATGCTCTGTATTTCTTCTTTTCATCATCTTTGTCATTTTCTTCAGACAATCACCTTGAAGTGACCTTTCTTGTTGCAATTGAAGCATCCGTATTCATCATCTTTCTTCTTCATGTCTCTCGTTTGAGCTTGACTTTTTGTTTGATGACTAATTTCCTTTGAATGGCTTCTTTTAAACTCACAAAACGTTTAACTAATAAAGCTACATTCTTTTAGTTCTTGTGTCTCTTTGTCGATGCATTCGCAAAGTTACTTTTTGGGTGCAGCTAATGCGGTGATTTTGTGTGTCTCTCGCCGGAGCACCATCTTCGCCGCTCAATTCGAATTCATGAGCTTTTAACCTGGGACATCGGTGTCGAGTGTCGTTGCTTGCAAGATTTGTTGTTCCTCCGACATCGATGTTATGATCTTCCATCTTTCGTAGTCCTCTCAAGATTTTCAAGCATACTTCTTTTGGGGATATATGTGTCCAAGTCGTTGTAATTCACTAATAATGCTTGAGAATCTGCATTTGTCCATTTGATCAATGGATTCACCACCTTCATTTTAAAGTTCTCAAACTTGCTTTTGCAACAGATAATTTGTTTTCTTTAATCGCTTGAGATCCTTCATTTATCAATGATAGCTTGTCCAACATCTCCTTTGTCGCTTTTGCGATCTTTAATTCTCATGAACATGTTGTTGTCAGTGGTCTTCAAGATCATGTCTTTTGCAACAAAGTCCAGATTTGCTCTTCTCCCGTCATCCTTGGTCCAATCCTTTTTAGGTTTGTCAATTTCCTTTCCTTGATCTCGCTCCTCGTGCCTACCATCGTAGTGATTGTGATCGGTCCATCATTGATTACATCCAAAGATCTCTTCATGAGTTGTCGCAAGATGAGACAAAGATTCTTATTTTATATTCATCAAAATTGTTAACATTAAAAAGCAGTACTTTTGACAAGAAGTTTGAGGAATCCATCAAGATAATTGAATATATAAATGACGGTGAATGGAAAACTCGATTTGAAAACCGCTTTGAAAATATGTGATCTCCTTGTTACGTAAATTAGATCCGAGCAGTTCGATATTAGGAACACTTCTCCGATACCAATTGTTGGTCCCAGAGAAGGGTGAAACTATAGTCAGAGAGGGGGGGGTGAATGACTATAGTGGAGTTTCAAAAACTTTTCTTATATTTAAAAGCTTTTAGGCAGCGGATAAGTCCCTTCTTACTATGTTGTTTTCAAATCAGTGTAGACAGTCACAGATATAAGTTATGATGTAGGCTAAATAAATAAATGTTGTAAAGTAAATTACGGAAATTAAATTGACACAAGGCTTATAGTGGTTCAGGGTGGTGTAATCCCTTAATCCACTCTTCTCCTGTGATGATTGGAGGAATTCACTATTGTTTTCACAGATACAATAGTATGATTGTCCTTGGCTTCCCAAGCTTCACAATCTACAAGACTATCACTCCTTGACTCGCAATGTGCTTGATGATTCATCTTTCCTTTTGTTGTTCCTTAAGATTAAGATCCTTCAACAGCTATCACAGATTCAACTCCTTCTCGATTGCCTCGATTTGCTTTTGTTTTGATTTGATGTGAATGTGATTCACACACTTGCTTGATCAATCTCACCTCGAGTATGACTTTGTAGTTCGATACTTGAGTTGATCACTAGATATGTCTTTGTAAGTTCAGAGAGAAGGCTTTTCAAATTGACAGAGTTTCTGCTTGATTTTTCTTTCCAGATCATACTCTTCTTTTCCTGTCAATGCCTTCTATTTATAGCCTTGAATAACCTTGGTTTTTGAAATTCCGTCCGTTGGCTATATTAATGAGGAATAACCTTGATTTTATTCTTGATTCCCCTTAATTGTATTCTCTTGATTTCGTTGATCGGATTCTTTCTTCAAACGTATAGCGAGAAAATCCGCCCTTGATTGATCCTTTAATGATTTGTGCATTTAATGCATGATCTTCTCGAATCTTCATCGTATATCAAATCGATCTTGTAAATGTCTCTTCGCCGCTTTTAGAACGGTCGAGTGAGCCTTCCGACTTAGCCGTTAGTTCTTTCTTTGTTTGTTTTGTTTTCTCTTTGCCGAAAGTCGTTTACTCACCGATTCATTGTTTCCTTCTTTGTTCTAGTTTTTGGAGAGTCTTTGTACTTCATCGATCCTTGATTTGGGTGAGACCAGGTGTACACCATATTTGAGCATTGAGTTTCATCACTTAAAACATAACTTAGACTTATCCAAGGTCATCACAGACTTCCTTGGTTATTGGTCGACTATAATGTCTTCATACTTCTCTCTTGGTGCTTGGTCGGCTTCACTATGTTGAATATCCGTCCTTGCTTTGCCGTCCCTACCAACTAGTACAATACTTGTCTGACTTAACTTATACAACTTGTCGACTCTAAGTAAAGACTTATACAGAGAATTCTAACTTATTTCAGGCTTGCTATAACAGCTAGTATGGCCATCATCAAAACATAATAGAATGTTCCTAACAAAATTCACCAAGAATTTTATAATCCTAATATTTTAGGACTTATGAATTTCCCACCAAATCGAAAAACAATAAATCACAAATTTAAAGCTCCCGCTAGTTTATCGGTTCCGAATACCGTCTAACTAGTGATACTATACTCATGATTTTCCAATTTGTCGATTTAGAAATCTCTTGTGTAGTCACTACACAACAAAATTCACCAATGAATTTTAGAGTCCTAATTTTATCATGATAAAAAATTTAGGATCTCAGAATTTTCCCATAATCGAAAAACAATAAATCATGAAAAACAATCACTAACTTATCGGTTCCAAATGCCGTCTAGTTAGTGTCCTATCTTTTCACGATTTTCCAATTACTCGATCATTAAAATCCTTTTACGTAGACACTACATAATTAAAATTCTCAAAGAATTTTAGATCCAAAATCAAATTTACCCAATAAATTTGATTTTTATCATGTGAATTTTGTATTCCGATAAAATTCCGTTTCCTATAACTAATTTAATTTATTTTTAATCTAAATTAATTATCGTGTTCATACATGTCTAATTAATGTCAATATTAATTTTCTACATGTATGCATTGCTAGATATACAGAAACCCGAATCCGGATCCGATCCATAATTGGATCGTCAGATCTGATTCACAACACCGATCGAGACGCTTGATCATGTACAACGGAAGCTATGAATAAATTCGTATGCGTTTTTTCTACGATATGATCTATATAAATAATTAATGCAACTACAAGAAGGTTAAAGATTTACCTAATTGAAGAGGAATAGTAAATCGACAGAGAAGGAGAAGCCGTAGTCTTCCGGATTGTATCTCATAGCGACGACTGGTGGACGTCGATCCTCGCCGCAGAACCTCCTCGAATATGCCCAAGAAAAAACCCTAGGTTTTTCTTCTCCTAATGACTAGAACAAGAAACTATTTATTCTTTTCTTTTATTTGACTGTGGCGCAAATTATGTGTGTCTTTTGTGCTAGGAGGAACTCTCTTTATAGGAAAATAACTAGTCAAGAGAGTTATCATTTTCACACCATAATTACCTATTCCCATAAGGGAAAGATAATTGCCATAAGATAATAGATAATTCCCAAAAATACAAACTCTTATCTCTTTTCCATTAATTAACTAACAAATAAATAATTAATTAATTACACATATGACATAATCTAGGAAAATTTCTTTTCCTAATTTTTCACAAAAATGGCACCACAATAGTCATTATTTTAATAGAAAATGTCTTTTCTTTTTTACATATTATTTACCAAATAAATAATATTGCATATTCATTAAATAGACCAACTATTTAATTTATTCTCGAGGTTCCATAAAATGAGAAAACACTCGCGTGTTAGAAGCCAACCCGGGGACCATGGACCTATAATCAGTAGCTACAACAAATAGAATAAAATATTCATCGAACATAATATTTCTACTCAACTTATTAATTCCGGAATTACGCCACCATAAATTCGAAACTGAAATCTATCGATTATAGATATAACTTATTCTCAAAACGTCGAGTCGAGTCGATAAGTGTCCATTGATATAATCATTACACACAGACTAACCCTCCATAAACTATCCGTAATGAAGCGGGATTATTTCCGTAAACATTCTTCAATACAACTTATCCTTATTTACCATTAACCCACTAGTGATCAATTAGCTCATAACCAATACGAACACCGTGGATCGATCAGTCTCTAGGATTAACAAATAAGAGGATTGTCTTTCTACTTCCCGTAGGAATGAATGGATTCCATTTCTGTGAGACACACACTTCTCACTTATTCCAGAATAGTGCCAACGTGAAAGTGATTCGGACCGCGCCTCTCAGCGAGCCTTAACGAACACATCAAACCCTATCTTGAAACAAGCAGGAGTCTGTAATTACTTCAGGATTAAGGTTAATCCATATATGATCATCTTGTGATTTAATAAGATTTCTCAATCACGGAATTATATGAGAAATTCAGATTAAATCGGTCCAGTCCTATATGACTACATCATATATAAATGCCCCACTTAGATAACCAATATCGATGGTCCGGATAAGACGGTCACACAGTAAAGTGTTTTGGACGCATTAATGGTGGTTTAATCAATAGACCCCATACGAAATTGAAAGTGGATGAGATCGGTCGAGTGGACGCGTTTGGTCTGTTTTTTGAACAAGAATCACTTTGATTAAGTTCACCACGGACTAATAGTTCAAGTGTATCACCATAAACTTAATCCTCTTATGTGACACACACTAAGTTATATGACTAAATATGACACGACTTGGGGTTTTCAGCAGTGTATATTAAATATAAGAACAAAGCAAATAATAAGATGAGAATAAATCTGTCATTTATTAATTATAAAAACAATTACATAAATTGTCTTTCGGACGCTAATTCCAACAATCTCCCACTTGCCCATATAGATGAGAAACAATTGTCTTTCGGGCACTCTACATCTAACATGCATATGATATGTAATATTCCGATTTTCGGGAAAGGGCAGACGTGTCATTTTGTGAAAACGAAATATTATTATTTCTTTTCTTTTATGGGAGTTAAGTATTTAATAGAGTATGTATATATATATTTTTGAATTATATATATATATATATATATATAAGGGAAATCTGATTATTTGTTAATTAAAGGACAATTAAGGAAAAAAGGGATTTATGGGAAATTGGTATTTAAGGAAAATTACACACAATAATCCCATAACCTAGACTAAATCAGAAAATCAGTTTTTACGCTCTCATCTCTGCGCAATTTGGAGAGGAGAAAAGGGCTGAAGGAGTTCTTCAATTACCGTAAGAGGTGTTGAACCGTTTTCAGATCAGACTCGAGAATTGGAATCGTCGTGAGAAGGACATCGTTTGGATATCAGTTTCGTGGGAAGGGTTGCTTAGATCATGTTTTTGAGATGTGTAGATGCTAGAAAGATGTGTTTTTCGTTGATCAAGGATCATAGGTAATCTTGGACTGTTTAGATATGTTTTTCTACATTTTACTGTGTTGAAAACGAGGTTAATTAGGTTAGGCACGTTTCAAAAATCGAGTTGGGAAGATTTTAGCGTTTTGGGAAAAAACCCAGGCGGACGGGCGTCTGCATTAGGCAGACGGGCGTCTGAGACCCTAGTAGCTCAGACGGGCGTTTGCATAAGGCAGACGGGCGTCTGAGGTTAGATTTTTGATTTAGGATGTAGTTGTTTTTGGCAGACGGGCGTTTGGGGTTTAGTGGACGGGCGTTTGATTACGGACGGGCGTCCATAGGATGTCAAACGGGCGTTTGACCTGTTTTACCTTGTTTTTACTGTTTTATCGTTTCAGCTTGGTTTCGATCTTCATAATTATGTTATTATTGTTTTAAACCCTTAATTTGTGATACGTGAACATTTCATAAACATAAACAAGCTTGAATTGAACTTCTGATTCGTTCAGTTAAAACACCGAATGTACTCTTAAAGGGAATTGAAGTTCGGATCCGTCGGAAGAGCATGATAGGCTTGTGCTTTGATGAATTAGCATTCATCAATGTCTGTGTAATTGCTAGGCCTTGTCTATGTCTAGTGGTCTAGGAAGAGAGTAGTGTTTGTGAGGGAGATTAATTGAAAACACATAGGTGGTTAATTAATCATTCTAATAAAAACACGTACTTGACTAGTAAAAGATTAAACAACATGTCTCTCTTGGATAGGCACCAGTCTATATCGCGATGTGTGTGCTACCTCTGAAGGTGGAAGAGCCCGTAGGTCAAAAGAACCACAAGTTCGGGGGACTCCACTGAGGTGTGCGTACTATCGGAGCCTACCTATTCTAGCCTCCGTGGATATTGGTGTGATCCACTAATATGTTGCAATCGATATCTCCTGGTGGATATACATCAGGCGTAATGCCCTTGAGTGCGGTTGTAACACAGATAAGTTAAGTAGAAACGTTTAGTCAATTCATGTTGATGGACATGAAATGAACCCTAGATTGAGTCGGTCATACATAAACAACTAAACTTTTAATTATCTTTTCTTTATAAATTGTGATTGTTATCATAGCTTCTCTTTCTTATTAAGTACGTTGTACTTACCTCAAATGCATGTTTTCTATGTGTTTGGGGATGAGAAGACGAACAGGTAGATAATGTTTATGAGGAGGAGTTCGATGATGACGTTTGAAGACGCTTCATTGAAGATTTTACGTTTAGTCATTTCATTAATCTTTAATAGACTGTTTTTAGTACTTCTGGAATTGACTTTTGGTCTTTCGAGACTTGTAGTACTGTTACGTTTCTTTTGAGAATATCGTACATTTCTTTGGACATCGTATTTTCCTTTAATGTAATAAGTTACATTTCCATCTTTAGATTTCATTTCTATTCTTGGATGTTTGGAATATTTTTTTATACCCGAGTCTTTGGCTTCCGTTTGCTTATTTTTGATACGACGTAGTAAAGGCTTATGTATAAAGTGAATTTATTTTTATTTTATACATGCCGAACGTTCCTTTTCCGGATAAGGACTCGGTGTCCGGGAACGGAGCGTTACATGATAGGGGTGGAATTAATGAATATGATGCATGACATGGTTATATCACATAAATAATCACATAAGAAAATAAATGCGAAAAAAAACCACTGAGATGGACCGTTGGTACCCCGTATCTAATCTATAAACTAAATAAATAAACCCTAGGTTCAAAAAATTACAAGTCTTCAATGTCCAGCTCCGCCGCCCAGTATATTAATTTTCTGCTCTGTTTTCTGAACAAAAGTGCTCCAGCCGAGTTAGTGCAGGCACTCTCCTTCCATTGCAGCAACCTGGGTTCGAATCCTAGTTGTTGCATTTATTTTTATTTATCAAAAGCAAGCATTTTTTCTGAAAAAATAGCATAAAAACGCGGTGGGTGGGTTTCAAACTCGGGTCTTTAATTTCCAGATCTTGCATTTCCACCACTGTACCGCCGCATCAGTTGTGATGTTGTTCTTCGAAAATTATTTATATACCATACAGCCACCGATTTGAAATTAATTCTAGATACTAGGAAATTAAATTACAACAAATAAATTAAATAATTTCCTACACCTAGAAAAATTTGGATTTACAATAGATCTAACGGTAAACAAGTACCAACCCCAATGCATCTCGTCAACCAAATAATTCAATCACTCAGATATATAATAAATACATAAAAGATGCAATTTATTCAATTCCACTCCTTATTACCTAATTATGCAATCAAGATCGCAAAATCGCTTTAACCTCGCTCTGATACCACATGCTTGATATACAGAAACCCGAATCCAGATCCGATCCATAGTTGGATCGTCTGATCTGATTTACAGCACAGATCGAGACGCTCGATCATGCACAATAGAAGCTACGAATAAATTCGCATGCGATTTTACCACGATTTGGCATAAATAATTAATATAACTATAAGGAGGTTGAATATTTACCTAAACGGAGAGGAATAAATAGTCGACCAAAGGGAGAAGCCGCAGTCTTCCGGATTGTATCTCCTAGCGACGACTGGTGGACGTCGATCCTCACCGTAGAACCTCCTCGAATATGCCCAGAAAACCCCTAGTTTTTTATTCTCTTAATGACTAGAACAAGAAACTAATTTTTCTCTCCTTTTTATCAAGTGTGGCGCAAATTTGTGTCTTATTGTGTTGGGAGTAACTCTCTTTATATAAGAGAGTTATCATTTTCACACCACAATTACCTATTCCCACAAGGAAAAGATATTTGCCAAATGGTAATAGATAATTCCCAAAAAATCAATCTCTCATTTTTCCATTAATTATCCAACAAATAGATAATTAATTAATTACACATGTGACATAATCTAAGAAATTTCTTTTCCCAACTAATCCACATTTGAAGCGCCACTTATGTCATTAATTTTAATAGAAAATGTCTTTTCTATTTTACATATTATTTACCGAATAAATAATATTGCATATTCATTAAATAGACAAACATTTTAATTTATTCTCGAGGTTCCATAAAACGAGAAAACACTCGTGTGTTAGGAGCCAACCCGGGGATCATGGACCTATAACCAGTAGATACAATAAATTGAATAAAATATTCATCGAACATAATATTTCTACTCAACTTACTAATTTCGGAATTACGCCACCGTAAATCCGAAACCGAACTCTATCGATTATAGATATAACTTAATCTCAAAACTTCGAGTTGATAAGTGTCCATCGATATAATCATTACATACAAACTAACCCTCCATAGACTATCCGTAATGAAGCAGGATTATTTCCGTAAACCTTCTTCAACACATCTTATCCTTATTTACCATTAACCCACTAGTGATCAATTAGTTCATAACCAATACGAACTCCACGGATCGATCAGTTTCTAGGATTAACAAATAAGGGGATTGTCTTTCTACTTCCCGCTGGAAGGAATGGATTCCATATCTGTGAGAGACACACTTCTCACTCATTCCAGAATAGTACCAACATGAAAGTGATTCGGACCGCGCCTCTTAGCGATCCTTAACAAACACATCAAACCCTATCCTGAAACAAGTAGGAGTCTGTAATCACTTCAGGATTAAGGTTAATCTATACATGATCATCTTGTGATTTAATAGGATTTCTCAGTCATGGAATTATATGAGAAACTCAGATTAAATCGGTCCAGTCCTATATGACTCTCATCATATAAATGCCCCACTTATAGAACCAATGTCGACGGTCCGGATAAGATGGTCACACCATAAAGTGTTCTGAGTGCATTAATGGTGGTTTAATCAATAGACTCCATACTATGATTAAGTTCACCACGGACTAATAGTTCAACTGTATCACCATAAAGTAAATCATCATGTGTGACACACACTAAGTTATATGGCTACATGTGATACGACTTGGGGTTTTTAGTAGTGTATTACTTATCAGCACGAAGCAAATAATAAAATGAGAATAAATCTGTCATTTATTAATTATAAAAACAATTACATAAATCGTCTTTCGGGCGTTACTTCCAACATGGATGCTATCAAGAAGGAAGTAGCAAAGCTGCTCCAAGCCAACATCATCCGGGAAGTGAGCTACCCGGACTGGTTAGTGAACCTCGTCTTGGTGAAGAAGCCGGACGGTAGTTGGAGGATGTGTGTAGACTTTACCGACCTCAACCAAGCTTGCCCCAAGGACTGTTATCCCTTGCCTAAAATAGATCGAATGGTGGATTCAACTATAGGTTTTGGAGTCTTTGGTTTCCTGGACACCTACAAGGTTATCATCAGATTGCCATGGACCCCCAGGATGCCGAAAAAACCTCGTTCATCACTGAGTTCGGCACTTACTGTTACAAGACTATTCCGTTCGGCCTCAAAAACGCTGGCGCAACCTACCAGAAGGCAGTCAATACAATATTTAAAGACCAGATAGGAAGATGCATGGAAGTATATGTAGACGACCTCTTAATTAAGAGTAAATCCCTCGAACAATACTTAGTTGACGTGAGGGAAGTCTTCGAAGTACTTAGGACCTCATAGATGAAACTTAATCCCAAGAAGTGCACGTTTGGAGTTTGGATCGGGAAAGTCTTGGGGTATATGATATTTCAGGAAGGCATCAAAGCTAACCCAGATAAATTGGAAGCGCTAAGAACTATGTCGACACCAAGGAACATTAAGGAAGTTCAGAGATTAACGGGAAGAATAGCCACGCTCGGGCACATTTTATCCAAATCGGCCCAATGAGCCATTCCTTTCTTTAAGATTCTAAAGCAAACCAACCCGTTTGGATGGGACGAAGAATGCCAGCGAGCCTTTGAAGATCTGAAAGCCTACCTAGCCGAGCTACCGACTCTAACTTCCCCACAAAGGGGAGATACCCTGCTCGCCTATTTAGCAGTGTGTGACGAGGCCATAAGTGTAGTCCTCGTCAAGGAATATGGAAACCTCTTAGATCTAGCTTTAGTGCATGCCTCCAGAAAGCTTAGGCCCTATTTTCAGGCTCACCCGATAGTTGTCGTTATTGATCCACCTCTTCGGCAAATACTAGCCCGACCAGAAACGTCAGGTCGGCTGACGAAAAGGGTAGTAGAGTTAGTAGAATACGACTTGGATTTTCATCCCCGAACATCGGTCAAAGCTCAAGCATTAGCAGATTCCTGGAGGAAGAAACGTCCATAACTGCCGATCAGAGTCAACCGAGCGCCGAGGTCGAACATTGGACACTATATGTAAATGGGCCCCTCGAGCAAGGATGGAGCCGGGGAAGGACTCCTACTCATAAGCCCAAAGGGCGAAGAATTTCCTTACGCTCTCCGATTCAGCTTCTAGGCCACCAACAATGGGGCCGAGTATGAAGCTCTGATCACCGGGCTTAACCTAGCAGCTAAGTTGAGGGCTAGGAACTTGCGGGTCTACAGCGCTTCTCCCAGCTAATCGTCAATCATGTGAAAGGAGAATACGAAGCTAAAGAAGAGCCTATGAAGAAGTACTTGGCCATGGCACGTGATCAATTGAAGGCCTTCCAAACTGTCCTCATCGAGCAGGTGCCCCGGTCCCAAAATCGATGAGCCGATGCTCTTTCCAAGTTGGCATCTAATTTCGTCTCCAACAAAAAAGTACTGGTAGAATTGTTACAAGAAAGAAGTTATAAGGCCCACGAAGTCCAACCCATCACACAGAAAGATACTTGGATGGATCCTATAGTGTCCTACCTCCGCAACGGAATACTACCCCAAGATAAAACCTTGACAAGAAAGTTGAAATTCAGAGCGGCTCAGTATTCTCTCTTTGACAACGTACTTTATTGGAAATCTTTCGTGGCGCCCTGGCTCAGGTGCGCAACATAGGATGAAGGAAACTATTTGCTCCGGGAAATCCATTTAGGAATTTGCGGAAATCATCCCGGAGCCCAGACATTAGCACAAAAATGCCGTATATTCGGCTATTACTGGCCGACCATGCCGCAAGATGCATATGATCTCATCCGCAGGTGTAAACCATGTCAGGTACATGATAATATGACACATAAAGCTTCTCAGCAGATGATTCCCCTAGTCGCGGTATGGCCTTTCGACCAATAGGGAGTCAATTTAATCGGGCCTCTACCCCGAGCACCAGGAAACCTCAAATTTTTAGTGGTCGCCGTCGATTACTTCACCAAATGGGTAGAGGCCGAGGCTCTCACTTCGATTATAGCTAAAGCAATCCAGATCCTCTGAAAGAACATTGTGTGCCGATTCGGGATCCCCAAGACATTGATATCGGATAACGGTACACAGTTTGAAGACAAAGGGGTCCGATCATGGTGCGCCGAGCTAGGGATATCCCAACATTTCACTTCCGTAGGTTACCCGCAAGCGAATGGGCAAGTCGAGCAGACTAATCGGTAGATCAAAGTTGGCCTGAAGAAAAGACTCGAAGAAGAAGGAGAAAATTGGGTAGAGCATCTGCCCAACATCCTATGGGCATATCGGACAACCCCAAGCTTGGCAACAGGAGAAACGTCTTTCTCTTTAGCTTACGGAAGCGAGTCAGTTATACCTGCTGAATTCGGATTACCCTCACTAAGGCTCGAGCTCTACACAAAAGCCGATAGGGAAATCGAGCTCAAGCACTCCAAAGACGACTTGGAAGAAAACCGAGAGATACCTTCATCCGAATGGCCAGATACAAGCATAAACTCTCTCAATACTATGACAGTAAAGTAAAGCATGTGTACTTTAGGGAAGGAGACCCGGTGCTCTGAAAAAATGAATTCAGCAGAAAGGCCCTTAAGGCAAACTCGACCCGAACGAAGGTCCTTACAAAGTGGTCAAGGTACACGGGAATGGTGCTAATCAGTTGGCCGACTCTAGCGGCAAAACTATCCCCAGAAGTTGGCATGCTAACAACTTGCGGAAATTCTATCCCTAAAACCGATTTTGTGAACAACTCCTATTTAGCTGTATTACAAATTGAGTTTGTATTTTACGAAGCTTGTTATTACGAATAAAATAATATTTTCTCGTCGTTATGAATGAGTGAAACATTTTATTCGCGCTATAATGCCTTCATGCGAGAACTCATCCGACTGGCCCTTCTCATTTGTGCCTTAAAAGGAGAAGTCAAGACTAGCCTGGCCCTCTCGTCAATGCTTTCACGCGAGAAGTCATCCGATCCGCCCTCGCTTTCGCCGTGCCTTAAAACAGTAGTCATCACTAGCTTGGCCCCGGCTTCGTCCCATCTACATGCTAAGTCATCCGACTGGCCCGCTCGCGGCGACTTAAACTAATTTCGAAACTAACTTCATATAACCTAGTACAAGTATGCCATCCCCCATAATCATAGGCATGACATACTAGGGGGCAGCGATGATGATCACACAAAACCATACAAAATACAAAGTCTAAATTTTAATTAAATAAAAAGCTTGGAAAAACTGGTTTTATTAATAAATAACAAAGTTACAGAAAGACACTGAATTATAAAATTTACACTGAGACATGCATAAAAGCCTGATCTTATCAAGAACCAGGACCCGAACCTGAGGGCTCGCCTTCTTCGCAGGTCGGCCCCTGCTCACGGTCATAGGGTACTTAGTCGCAAGGTCCACCCCCGCTTGAAATTCCTTCAGCCGAAGAGAGTACATCGATTCGGTGCCAGGAATATACAAGTCTGGATGGGCTAGTTGATCAATAGTAAGGTCCGGGTGATGAGCCCTACAATCGTCTACTCCCAGCTTATAGCCAGCCCTCAAAGTAGGGCTTAGCAACCGCTTTAAAGACTCGATGAAGACAGGAGAAGCTTTGTAATCCCTAACGGCTTGAGCCGCGGCCTCATAGAGAGGAGCAGGAAAAGCTCGGACTGCTGCCTCTGAAACCGAAAGTTACCCCCCGAAGCCTCACAAGATGACCGTCCAGTTCGGCTTCCCTTTCTAAGTGATCAGTCATGAACTCTTGAACGCGAACGTCATACTCGGACTTTAAGGCCTCTGTCCTTTCCACCTGCAAGGTTAGTCCTTCTTCGAGCTCCCTTATTCGATCATCTTTTTACTTCAAATCAAATATCCTCTTCTCCCATTCGATAGACGAGAGTGCAAGTCGGCAGAAGATCTCTTGACACAACCGATCCATGTGTAAGCACAACATACGGTAAGTATCCTCTACTAAGAATAAATGTCAGAAATACAAAGAAGTGAAACCTACGTATCTCATGGCCTCAAAACCCGCTTCAATTAGATCCATGTCGGACATCTAGGTGACATCCAAAGCCTTTGGGTCATCCAAACAGTGCAGTGGCTCGACCTCGGTCTCCCCCTCCTCTCGACGAACTCCAGATGATTCCTCGTTGTGATCCTCCGAGCCCAACCCAACGTCGGTCCTACTTCTTTTTTCCAACCTCTCTTATGTTTTAACCTCTCCCGTTCTAGGGCGAGAAGATCTTCGTACAAGGGGCGTCTCCAGCTCCTCCTCATCCTCTTCCTCGTCCATCACAATAATAGGAGCATCTAGACCCCTCTTAAAAGAGGGAGGATTTTCCAGAGTATCATCCTCCAGCTCGGACAACATGTGAGCTGTGTGAGGCTCGAGAGAGGACCCCACGGCCCGGATCGCCTGGTCCCCACCAGTGTGCTCTTCAATCACGGCCGTCCTCTTGGGTCGAAGTTCTACCCCCTCCTTAGGGCCGGGGGCTTGGAGGCCAGCCAGGGTCCTTACTGCAAGAAAATGGAAAACATATCACTTACGTTATTACAAAAGTCTTCCAGAATGTAACGGTACTTACCAATATCACGGTTGTTGTTGTCTAATGGAAGGTAAGGATCAGGGTCAGCCTCGGCCCGGCGAGCTGCAGTGATCAGATCGGAAGGCAGTTCATGCAGCCTCAGAACAATACCAATGTTCTGAATATCGTCCACTTGGGTAGAGTTCGGGAGGGTTGGACACTCATCCTTTTGCAAGGAACTTGTTTTCCAACACCCCAGTCTGGAGTCCCCACCATCTCAAACGAAGAAGAAACGCCCTCGCCATGAATTGAACTTAGGGCCTTCAAGCATCATTTCCCTCACTCCCGAACGACTGGTGAAACGATACCATCCTTTCAACCCCGGGCTCTGTGCTATGTGATAAAAAAACCCGGAAGAGACCTACCGAGATCTCACTCCGATCGCTCAACACAGCACAATAAAACCTATCACTGTCCTGACTCCGGAAGGAGCTATCTGAACCACGCCTAAACTGTAGTGTCGCAGCACAGACACGAAGGCAGAATATAACAGCAACCTTAGGCCCGCCTTCAACTGAGCTTCATAAATAGCAAAGTACTCGTCGGGAGGGCGGGATGCAAACGAACGGGGATCTACTGGGAGCAGAGGGATAAATTCTTCCGAGTTTATCCTATACTCACGAAAAAGATACTCCACACTGCCTTGGGTCAGGACCGAAACCATCCCATGGCTTCCCATGATATCTTGAGTGGCCTTCTAAATTTTGTATCTGAAAAGAGGGTCAAACATGCTTGATGAGTTGATGACGGGCCGGAAAATGAAGCGGAAAAAATCGGCTAGGGAGGAACCCAGGGAATCTCTTCAAAAACCACAGGTCTGGTCCAAGACTCCCTTATGATCGCTTCGGTCCTAGGGGTAAGCGGTTCCTCTTCAGATAAATCGGACATCTAGTAGAAAACAGAAGCAGATAAAGAAGGAGATGGATGGTAATATGAGGCTGTAGCAGAATAATAATTAGGAGAGTACCAATGTGTGAAATGATGTTTGATGTGACGGGTTTATATCCCCCAAATAAACCTAAGGAACCGCTCCGGTGCCAACGTGCGGTAATGACACCTCAGTGCGGAACAACCATATTTGCGATCCCTAGTCATCACTTGGAAACTCATGAACTAAGTTGCAATCGAAGCAGATCCGATCCGACCTCCCAAGGCTCGGCTGGATCTGGGGGCTTATGACGATGCAAAAAACTAGACGTACATACGTGGCACCTCTTTAGTGGCCCAGCGTTAAGTATAGAGAGAGAGAGAGAGAGAGAGAAAAACTGTCTTAGGGGTCGGGTCTCCCAGCAGTCGAGCTCAAGTAGCTCGGTTGCTCTCCCCGGCCTCTCTAGGTCAACCAAGGCTTACGGCCGACCTCCGAGTAATATAGGCTCAAGTACCATCCCGACCTCGGCAGGTTGGTCAATACTTGAGTTCAAACTTGCCGACATCCGACCCGTAAGGTTGGCTTAGGACCCCTCGGGCCAAACCCCCTTGCACACGCCTACATCGATAAATATGGAAAGAATCCCGAGTCCTAAATGCTCCAGTCTTTATCACTTAATATGAATGTTTGAACATCACAATTATCTCCTAATATCAAGGAGATTGACTAATCATAATCCTCTTCCTTAGGGAATACGTCAATCAGTGTCCACCATGGACACGCCACAAGCTAACTTTAGGGCACAAATCCCTCTTTATAAACGATTCCTAAGGAACTACGAAGACTTGATTCCAATCCCTGCATTAGATACGTAGGCATCTTGATCACTATCAAGTACAGTCTAAAAACACCCCTAAAAACATCCCTCTCTGTGTCTTTTCGTGATTATCAACGCTTTGAACAGGTTATCGCGAGAGATAGAGCCCTAGATTTCAGATAGACGATTTTTGGAATCGTCAAGAAGAAACCATGAAAAATGATGAAAGGGAGCTGAGCAGCTCTTAAATGATTCGGATTATCATTGGATTATACGATGATAATTTGATTGGTCCTTTCAAGGAAAGAAGTCATGATGCCAGTTTGAATTGTTGTGGTTATTGTTGAAGGGCATCATCGTCTTCCCTCCATGGCTCTGGTGCCCACCGTTACCATTACCATTACCATGGCCATGCCCAAATCCCATATGATCATGAGGTTTATTCACCCACTCAGCTAACCAATCATGTGGAGGCCTCTGCATGACATCCACGCCTAATCCCATGCCAGGAATCGATGGTGGTGGCTCGTGCTCGAACCCTCTTGCCATGCCTAGGTCCAGAACAAGATTCTGATGAGTTAGTTGTCCTCCTACATTATTCATCATTCCCATCTGCTGTATCATATGTTGTGTGGTTGCTGGAGGAGGCTGTTGATCTTGAGCCGCTTTTCCTTCAATTTGTGATCAAGAATCCATCCTAAATCATGCAAATCATGCAAATTCACACTTTGCAAACCTTTACCTGCTGCAGCCAGGCATTGGTACATCAACTCAGTGATCTCAAGCTCCCTATTCTCCTTCAGTTGTTTCTTGAGCAGATCACTCACTTTTGTGATCCTTTGCCTTGTGTAGCTCTCTTGATTAATTAATCATGCATATTCTTTGTCTGCTCCATCTCCGGCATCCTCTTGAATTGCCCGATAATTAACACGTTGGACACCCATTGCCGCTTTAGGCCATAGCTCGGCCGGTTGAGACTCATATGCATGGTGAATATATAATGGCACAGGCATCAATACCACAAAGGGTGCTAAGTTCACTCACCTTCTTCATCAGGCCCTTCTTCCTTTTCTTAAAGGTTGCTTTCCTTGCTGAATCATTTGTGATGTAGCCTAGTTTTACCTTTTTCCTTGTCATTTTCAACAACCTCAAGAGCCAAACTTGCAAACTAATTTCAAGTATATGGAATTATTTGCTCTGTGCATATATGTTTTCAACTTGTATATAAATGGACATTGCCATGCATGTATATTATATACTTGTAATTTTGGAGATATCGATCACCAACGTTAATTAGCCAAGATTTTCTTTTCTGTACCCATCTGTATGTAGCTATATAGCCTATATGATCCCTTCTCTTTTTTTGTTTTTATTTAAGGGAAAATGAATTTTATTAGTTCAAATTCGCATGATAATGATTTTAAATTACATCACTTATGAAATGAAAGCGCTTCCAAACAAGCATTTAACCCAGTAAGAACTAGTCCATGAAGACTGATCATTTATTACCAGGACGACTGATTTTAATTTTTTTTTTTCCTTTTGCAAAACCGTGCTTCAACATTTTCAACAGTTGCAAGTTCAATTCCGTGATTAAAATATATATTTATATATATATATATATATATATATATATATATATATATATATATATATATATATATATATATATAGATATAGATAAAAGGAAAATTCTAATGAAGCACCTGATATAAGAGCACATGCAAAAGCCGAACCCTTCACAACATGAGTTTGCATCAAAAGACTAAAATTTTGTTTACGTGGCTGCTTCATTTTTTATTTATCACAATGCAAACTGCAATAACAAAATAATCACACCCGCTTGTGAGAGTGAAGACGGAGAAAGCCATTTCCCCACCCACTTTCATTTCTTGGAAAACGTGACTTTAATAGCTATTGTAGTAATTTTAAAAGTCACAATTTCTCTTTATCTGAAAAGTACCCTTTCACAATGGTAATTCTAACGCTATTGCATGTGCTCTAAACGATTCACTTCATTCTATTGTGCGTTATGATTGTCTAGTGAATATTAATTTAGCAATATATATTTTCAAAATAAATCATTTGTGCATTGTAAACTATTAATATTTTTTTTGGCACCACATGTACATGCACATGGAATATATATGTGTCACTATGAGTAAATGATTTTGTATTCAATGTTTGTGCAGTTACGATTCTCTGTCAAAACTTATCATTATTAAAGCTAAGTTTCTTTCAATCAAAAGTACAACTCACATATGTTAATGTCGTGTATCATATAATATATACTACCTCCGTATCAAAATGTAAATCATTTTAGGTCTTTTCACACATATTAAGAAAGTTGGTTAAATTTGTTATTTGTCATTAATTTTGATTAAAAAGATTAAAATGACCTTTCATTGGTATTAGTGTAAAATGAAAAAAAAAGCGGTTGAGTATATAATAATGAGGGGTAGAATGAGAAAGATGTAATAAATGCTTTATTGATTTTGTAAATGGACTTACATTTTGGGACAAAACTAAAATGCTAAAATGATTTACATTTTGGGACGGATGTAGTATATATATATATATATATATATATATATATATATATATATATATATATAGGAAAATCTTATGTCCACTACACAAAAGTGTAGTGGATGATATAATGGATGATCCTGTCCCACAGATTGGAGAGAGAAATTTTTTTTTGTGAATTCCGACTAAATGTGGTGTGGATGATGTTGTGGATGATGTAGTGGAGGTAAATGTAGTGTATGTAGCACTACCGATATATATATATATATAATGAGTAGATGATTTGTGTGTTCAATGCCTCAGTTTTACGATACATGACATCAGTATATGATGCAAGACAACATAGCATTAATGATGTGATAAGCTTTGACACAGAATTGTAACCGTACAAACATTGAATTACCTATGCGGACAACCCCTCCCCGCCCCTTCCATCCACCTACCCACCCATCCATCCAAAATAATTATTGTTTCAACACATGGGGATGAAGGATGCGTGAGTGGATGGATCACGATTTATATATCAAACACATAATTAAATGACTTAAACTACTACAAGGGTTTAAGATCACGTTACTCAATAACGGGAAGAGAAGTTTCTCGATCTTCCGATGTGTATTCTCCAAAGCGGCGGTTGGTGGACACCTTCTTGATAAACGAACCTCCGATGATATGCAACACCAAGAAAAACTCCAAGTTTTTCTTCCTCTAAAACCCTGCAAACTAAAACAAATTTTTCCTCTCTTTTTTAATGAGTGGGGCTAAATTTTCAAGTTAAATTTCCTTGGAATAACTCTCCTTTTATGAGAAGTAAATCTTACTTCCAAGTTTCTAATCAATTAAATAATTAATTAAAAGAAATCACAATAAAGGATAATTCCATTTATAAAAGATTGTGATTAATCAATCAATCAATTACAAATAAATCATCTTTTATTAATCATTAATCACACAAGAAAATCAAATCTTGCATTTAATGAAGTATGAGGCGCCACCCCCAGGGTTTAAAAGCCACATAAAATGTCTTTTATGTGTATTATATTATTTAAATTTCAACTAAATAATATTCATGCATATCAATTAATTAGCCCACCAATTAATTATCAATGAGGCCCAAATAACAAGAATATCATTCAATTCTGAAAGCGCACATCGAGACCATGGACCTATAAACCAAGAAATTCCAATAATTAATTATTCATCGAATGAATAAGTACATTAATTATTAATTCCGGGATTACGCCACCATAAACCCCAAATCGAACTCTACCGATTACATGATGTATACTTATACTCAACCCATAGAGTGAATAAGCGCCCATTGATATAATCACTACATACGGATTAACCCTCCATAGATCGTCCATTTCGAGTGGGAAGTCTCCGTGAACCCGACTTCGAATATCTTATCCTTATTTACCATTAACCCCGATGATCAATTAGTATGCATATCGACTAGTAGCTAATTAGTCAAATGCGAAACTCCCGGATCGATCACTTTCTTAGGGCTAACAAATAAGGGATCTGCCTCTCTACTTCCCGAGGAAGGAATGGATTCCATGTCTCGTGAAGATCGAACTACTCACTCATCCGGAGATAGTGCCAATGAGAAGTGGCTTGGAACACATATTTAAGTGAACCGTAACTAACACATCAAACACTACCCGGGACAAGCAAAGACTCGTGATCACCTCAGATTAAGGTTGATCCATATATGATCATCTAATGATTTAATAAGATTCCTCGATTACGGAATTATATCGAGAAATACAGATTAAATCGGTCCAAATTCTATATGAATGCCATCATATATAAATGCCCCACGCGTAGTACCCTTCTACCGACAGTCCGGATAAGACTATCACACCCTAAGGTGTTCGGGCGCATTATTGGTGTTTTAATCAAGAGACCCTAAACTCGATTAAGTTCACCACGGACTAACAGATTTAAGTATATCACCACTAACTCAATCCTCACGTGCATGCCATGCATCGAGTTAAGCGATTACATACCGATATACTTAGGGTTTGCGCAGTGTATTACTTTACAAGCACAAAGCAAGTAATAAGGTGAGATAAGTTTCATTCATTCATTATTAAAAACAATTACACAAATTGTCTTTCTAAGACTACACCTAACAGGGGAAAAATGGACCCCGTACATCTCGTAAACGTGTGTGTATTTTTCGGCAATTGACGTTAGAAAATTAAAAACTTGGTATATACTGGGTAATATGATAAGGGAACCGACTCATCCCTAACCTATCCATCGAGAAGGTGTTTTTTGCGGTCCAAGAATAACTTTTTTTTAATAAGTTCCTAAATTTTGGGTTAAAAAATAATGATGTGCACCTATGTACGTGCGGACATTTTATGTGTCCAAATCATCTTACATATATTATTTGCACACAAGCAATGAATTATGAATTTGATTCAGGTTGAAAATTGCATGTTTCATTTTCTTTTTCTCGTATCATCAAATTATTACATGATGAAAACATGATTACCATCACTACTAGTGTAAACTTTTTCTGTTGACAAAAATCTGTTAAATTGTAATAATTTACAAAAGTAAATGTTTTATCATAAATATTATGTTTTCCGTGAGCATAATCCTACCAAATCTTACGCACGGGGTGTTGTCTTTTATTTGCGGTCTTGTTTCTAGTTTTGAGACTGTTTTTTTGCTTTTGTTTTTTTGATTGATTTTGGTGTACTCTCAGCTTCTTGCTGAATATTTTTCTAATAATAAAATCTTTCTTTGGCTGTTCAAAAAAAAAAAAAACATTTTATATAAACAAAATTATATATACCTATCTTCATATAAGTTCTATATTTGACAATTGAAACTAGCTCATGCTCACTTCCGTATATTATAGGCTTCGGCTACTTCTATTTCAAAAGAAATTCTGATATTAGTCTTACAGTAGCGATACACCTTGTTTTCTATATTGTCGGGGAAGTTCTATTAATTACAAATCAAATTTGTTACGGCATAATTAAACAGAACTGTTACGATACTACGTTATTGGATGTGTGGAATGGAGTTCTACCATTCCTTATCATGTTATTCATGCTTGTATTGCATATTTTAATTAATAAATAAATCCCTTTATCCCTCAAACAAAAAATACTACGTTATAAGGTTCTCCGAACCCAACAAAAATAAGAGAAAAACTAAAAACCAAGTATTACTTTGGAATACAATTTTTTCTAAGAAAACATAATATCGCACCTTTCAAAAAAAATTATTGTTACACCATGACGGGTGTTCTCTGTGAAATTTTAAAATGTATATAAACCAACATTTTGTTTTCGATATTTTTTATAAAACGTGCCTCAGTGCAACTAAAAAATAAACCAAATAAATATCAGATAAATATATGACTACAACAATTGAAATATAGAACGTATTACAACACAATTTTACATTTTTAACCGTAGTGTTCCACTAAATGTAGAAGTGTGCATGATGTGGCTTAATTTTTACGACTTTAGCATTACTTATTGTTTTAACTATAAAACAACATACCGTTTCAATATTTAACAAAATAATAATATAACTTTTTCTGTGTCCAAATTATGTGCCACGGTGAAAGTTCATCGTGAGTCCACTTGTGATCACTTACACATGTGGTTCAATTCGTTAACAAAACTTCCATTAATTGCACCGCACCCTCTTTGTTTTTATTGAAAGGATGGTGATTTAGGCACATAATTTGTGTACAGAATTCATCCATACAACACTTTATAACCACATATTTTAACACTTAAAAAGAAAACAAAATAACATTAAAATTCTAGACCATAAAATCACAAATTTCGAGAGATAAGGACACATAAATTCTGTGCCAAAATCATTTTCCTTATTCAAATGTTTAAGAGCAAATGTAACAACAATAGTAAAAAGAAAAAGTCATCCAAAATATGAGTGGCCCACCAATTTATTGCTAAATGCATGTTAAAGATAAATCAAAGTTGTAAATGTTATATCCGTATGCGAATAAAATAAATATTCAGAAAAATAAAAAATAATTTTATTTCCAATCCAAAATATAAATATAATTACAATAGATATAAAAAAATATAAAAGGATACGCAAAAACTTAGATGAGTTGACTGACTCTGTCTTAATAAATTTCAGACGGCCATACACACACGGTTGTTGTAATTTTCTCCCAGGATAACTCATGTTTACCTGTTCAAATGGAGAGGTACTTCAACTCTGAACTTCGTCGAACTCTGACAATGCCCAGAAACTCTTCAACTATGAATGCAGAAAAAGAAAAATAAAATTATGCAATGGAATGTATGTAAGCACTTGTTTTGCTTGAATACTTGTGTTTTCACTTGTTCTTTTTTCCATCTTAAGGATGCTTGTTTATATAGAGACTAAGAAAGCAATGGAAGAGTCTCAACAATAAATTAACTCCCACTACTTCAACTTTAATATATGATGATAACAGTTTCGTATTTATTCAGCCATCAGTTTAAGAAACTGAACAGTTTCAGCATTTACTGAATTATTGCACTCGGCTGAATTGAATTTCAGCATAGGTGAATACACTCGGCTGAATTTCAGCTTCACTCTGCCGTTGCCCTTGGCTGAATTTCACTTCACTTGGATGAAGTTTAATTTAGTCTCGGCTGAATTTCTGGAGTCCAATTATTTAATACTTGCCCAGCCCAAGGCTCAGGCCCAACTCCCCAAAGCCCAAGGTCAACGGTCGACGGGCAAGGGCAGAAGGCAGGGGCGCGCGCGCGTGTGACAATTTTAGCAGAGCATCTTCTGTCTAAAACCATTCTGAACTCTCTCACTTTCTCTAGGAGCTTATACCAATCATCAACTATCATCATATAAATATTTGACATTGGAACACTCATGTTCCAATGTGGGATAAAGGTTTACACTACTTTACTTCCAAATCTCACAACAACTTAAAGCGTTAATATCTCATTCACCCGTACTCCGAATTGAATGATTTTAAATCCTATTGTCAACGACATAGCACGTAGTTTCCAATGATTTAATAAAAGTCTCGATAACTTTAATAAAAGTCTATCGAACTCGCCTTTTAAAATAGTTGTTGTAAATGATTAAAAAATCGATAAAATCATTTTTTCCTCTATTTTTCTCCAACAATCCCCCACATGAATGAATACTAATGCATATGCTGACTATGAAGATATTTCTGACAGAAAATATTGCATCAGGAGAGGTAGCTTCTGGCTTTGAACCTGCCTTAGTGAAATACTATCGGATCTACTCGGCTAATCAGTGAACTATGACTTGAATTGTTCAGCCTTTATTGTAAAACCAAACAATAGTACTCACGCAATATTTCTCTAAGCACCGTATTTGGTTCTCATGATTGTGTTCATTTTGACCATGAATAACTCATGCTTTCAAAAAGTGCGTTAGAGAATTCTAGCCTCTGGATTCTCACAGAAGCGGCCCCACTTCACACTTACATAGGTGATCTCCTATCAAGAGTATTCTGCCATACCCCACTTGATTAAACAAGATATAAGAATCATTAAAAGTTTTTCACTTAACCTTTACACCACTGACATACAACACCTTTATTCACAGAATGGGTAAGTGTTCACGGAATCTTCATAACTTAGTTGTCCCATTAAACCATGATCTTGGGATCTCCATTCAACATGGTTGGGTTACCATTACAAAGTTTATGTCTTAATAGGCTTTAATCCCATTCCGAGTGTCAATTTTGACATTTGATCCCTAGATAAACCTTTTGTAAGCGGATATGCAAGATTCTCCTTCGACCTAACAAAATCGATGGAAATCACGCCATTAGAGATCAGTTGTTTAATAGTATTATGTCTGCGACGTATATGTCGAGACTTACCATTATACATACTGTTTTGTGCTCGATGTATCACCGACTGACTATCACTATGTATGCTTACAGGAGCAACAGGTTTAGTCCAACACGGAATATCATCTAGGAAATTACAAAGCCATTCTTCTTCTTCTCCTGCTTTATCTAGTGCGATAAACTTAGATTTCATCGTGGACCGAGCTATGCATGTTTGTTTTATGGATTTCCATGACACCGCATCACCGCCAATAGTGAATACATATCCACTTGTGTCCTTAGAATCTTTGGAATCAGATATCCAATTTGCATCACAGTATCCTTCTAATACCGCTGGATATCTTGTGTAGAATAATCCCATATTCATTGTATGTTTTAAGTACCTCAGTACCCTTATCAAAGCTTTAATGATCCTCATTTGGATTGCTTGTAAACCTGCTCAGTTTATTCACAGCACACGCTACATCTGGTCTAGTACAATTAGTTATGTACATCAAACAACCGATTATTTGTGAATATTTTAACTGGGACACATGTTCACCTTTGTTTTTGACTAAATGCAAAGTTAAGTCAATTGGAGTTTTTACTGGACTTTCATTAAAGACATTAAATCTTTTTAGTACAGACTCAATATAATGATTGTGTCAACGCAAGTCCATCAGATATTCTTGAGATTTTAATCCCCAAAATTACATCTGCAACTCCCATGTCTTTCATAACAAAATTTCGAGTCAACATCTTCTTAGTATTCATGATTACATCACGAGTACATCCCATGATCAACATGTCATCAACATATAGACATACTATCACATAAGAATTAGAAGTGTTCTTGATATAGACACATTTGTCACACTCGTTAATTTTAAATCCATTTGACAACATCGTTTGATCAAATTTTTGGTGCCATTGTTTTGGCGCTTGTTTCAGCCCATACAATGATTTAACGAGTCGACGCATTTTGTGTTCTTGACCTGGAACTACAAAACCCTCGGGTTGTTCCATGTAAATTTCTTCCTCTAATTCACCATTTAAAAAGGCAGTCTTAACATCCATTTGATTGATTTCCAAGTTATAGACCGCTTCGATCGCAATAAGAACCCTTTTTGAAGTGATTCTAGTTACCGGTGAATATGTATCGAAGAAATCAAGACCTTCTTTTTGTCGATAACCCTTAGCTACCAATCTGGCCTTAAATTTATCAATAGATCCATCAGCTTTAAGTTTTTTTCTTAAAAATCCACTTACAACCGAGAGCTTTATGCCCTGGTGGGATATTAAGCAACTCCCAAGTGTGAATTTGCATAATGGAATCTATTTCACTTTTGATCGCTTCTTTCCAGTAAGGAGATTTTGGATTTGACATAGCCTCAACATATGTTCTAGGATCATTTTCTACAATATAGGTGAGAAAATATAGACCGAATGACGTTGAAGTCCTGGCCCGTTTACTTCTGCGAGGTTCTGTTTCCTCATTTTCTGAAGTATTATCCTCCGTGGATTCAAGTGTCCGCTTACTTGGATTCGCGTCTTTTCTGACTTTATTAGGAAAGACATCCTCGAAAAACACAGCATTTCTTGACTCCATGACTACATTCACATGTATATCTGGGATGTTAGATTTATGCACTAGAAATCTATATGCACTACTGTTATATGCATACCCGAGAAATATGCAATCTATCGTTTTAGGCCCAATTTTTATTTGTTTAGGTTTAGGCACTTCCACCTTAGCTAAACACCCCCACACTTTCAAGTATTTGTAGCTTGGCTTATGGCCTTTCCACAACTCATACGGCGTCTTATCCATCTTTTTAGATGGAATACGATTAAGAATGACATATGCTGAGAGGATCGCCTCCCCCCACAAGTTCTGAGGTAAACCCAAACTTATCAACTTAGCATTCATCATTTCTTTTGAAGTACGGTTTTTATGTTCAAAGAATACCATTCGACCAAGGTGTATACGGAGCAGTAGTTTGATGAATAATGCCAGATTCTGAACATAGTTCATTAAACGGTGCATCATATTCTCCACCTCTATCACGACGAACCTTTTTGATTCGTTTGCTAAGTTGATTTTCGACTTCATTCTTATAATTTTTGAAATCCTCAATTGTCTCATCTTTGCTACTTGGCAAATAGACATAACAGTATCTTGTACAATCATCGATAAATGTTACAAAGTATTTTTTACCGCCTCTCGATTGCACAAATTTTAAATCACACAAATCTGTATGAATTAATTCCAACGGTTTTGTGTTTCTTTCAACTAATGGAAACGGTGCCTTAGTCATTTTCGCTTCGACACATATTTGGCATTTTTCAGTTTCATTAAAACTTTAAATTAGGTAACAAATCTAAATTCATCATTTTACGAATTGATTTATTATTTACATGTCCTTATCGATTATGCCAAAAACAAGACGACTCAGTCAAGTAAGCAGATTTAGATCCAACTTTATTAGCCTCATCGGGCACAACATTTTTAGGCATAATAGCCATTACATTAAGTTTGAACATTCCCTCGGTGAGATAACCTCTACCGACAAATCATTTTTTTTTCAGAATGACCTTATCAGAGCCAAACACTATTTTGAACCCAGTCTTGCTCAACATAGCACCAGAAACTAGATTCCTCCTAATGTCAGGAACATAGAGAACATTGGTCAATGTCAGCTTCTTCCCAGAAGTCATCTTTAGAATCACATTGCCTGTTCCCAGAACGTTTGAATGAGAAGAGTTCCCATACACAGTTTCTCACCATTTCCAGCCTTATAGGTTGAAAATACTGCCCGGTCAGCACATACATGTCTTATGGTTCCAGTGTCCACAAACCATTGCCTTGGATTTCCCACAGAATTGCATTCTGTCATCACAGCGCAGAACATGTCATCATCACCATCAGTTTTAGTCACATGTGCCCTTGGCTGAAATGGCTTCTTTCCATGGCACTCAGCTGCATGGTGCCCAAATTTTCCACAGTTGCGGCATTCACCATTAAACTTGTACGCAGTTTGTGGTTTCTTGGACGATTCACCAGTTTTCTTGGAAGATTGTCCAGTTTTCTTCCTCTTCTGATTTTTGACCTCAGCAACATGAGCTTTGGCCAGTCCAACCTGCACAGAGGTTTTCTTTTCGGATCCTCTATTGTCCTCCTCAATACGGAGTCGGACAATCAGATCATCCATAGACATCTGCTGCGTTTGAGATAACTTTTATACTCCTTCTATGAACAAGGTAGTTTCTCAATTACACAGGCTACTTGAAAATTCTCATTAATAATCATACCATCTTCTAAGAGTTCAGATATAATTATTTGTATTTCCTCAACCTGTTTAATTACAGTTATGGAATCCACCATCTCATACTTTAGAAATTTACCTACTATAAATTTTTTATCTAAGGCAAGCCAAAGTGCTCTAGCAGACTCAAACGTATAATACACACCATACAAAGTATTGTCTAAGCCGTTCAGAATGTAATTTTTACATAAAAAATCACTATGATTCCAACTCTCAAGAGCAAGCAAATCCCTGTGTTCGAGGTTGCCGGAGGCACAACTGGTTTCTCTTCAGTGAGCATCCTGGCTAATCCAAGTGTAGTCAAATAGAACAGCATCTTTTGCTGCCAACGCTTGAAATTCAGCCCGTTAAATTTCTCTGGATTCTCTCTGTGAGAAGAACCAGCCACATCAACAGTTGATTGTGTCACAACAGTAGTAGGCACATTTGCATTTGATAGTGGATTAAGACTTCCACTTGCTGCAGCATCAGCAGTAGGTGTCAATGACGCATCATTAACAGTAGTCATTTCTGTTTAGATACAGAAGATCAACAGTTTAGTTCTGGTTCGAAAATCGAGACCAAACAAGATAAAGAGACTTTTTCTGAATATCACCGAATGATATTCAGGTTGAGCAAAAAAAAATTTCAGAATCGATTCGAAAATTTATTTAATTTCACATACAGAAAAACGTTTCAGAACAAAGAGGTTCTGAAAATTTTGTCTAAAGATTGTTATACCCGTATGCGAATAAAATAAATATTCAGAAAAATAAAGAACAATTTTATTTCCAATCCAAAATATAAATATAACTACAATAGATAAAAAAAAATATAAAAGGATATGCAAAACTGAGATGAGTTGCACTATGTCCTTAAGACAAATTTGCACCGGCTTGTACCCACAGTTGTTGTAATTGTCTCCTAGGATAACTCAGTTTACCTGTTCAGATGGAGAGGTACTTCAACTCTGAACTTCGTCGAACTCTGACAATGCCCAGAAACTCTTCAACTATGAATGCAGAAAAAAAATAAAATTATGCAATGGAATGTATGTAAGCGCTTGTATTGCTTGAATACTTGTGTTTTCACTTGTTCTTTTTTCCATCTTGTGGAGGCTTGTTTATATAGAGACTAAGCAAGCAATGGAAGAGTCTCAACAATAAATTTCATTATTGCATAACTCCCACTATTTCAACTTTAATATAAGTATTGATGATAACAGTTTCGTATTTATTCAGCCATCAGTTTAAGAAACTGAACAGTTTCAACATTTTCTGAATTATTGCACTCGGCTGAATTGAATTTCACCATAGGTGAATGCACTTGGCTGAATTTCAGCTTCACTCTGCCGCTGGCACTTGGCTGAATTTTAGCTTCACTCTGCCGTTGCCATTGGCTGAATTTCACTTCACTTGGATGAAGTTTAATTCAGTCTCGACCTGGAGTCCAAAAATTTAATACTTGCCTAGCCCAAGGATTAGTCCCAACTCCCCCAAGCCCAAGCCCAAGCCTAAGCCTAAGCCTAAGCCTAAGGTCAATGGGCACGGGGGGCGGGCGGGGAGGGGGGGCGGCGATCGCACGTGTGGTAATTTTAGCAGAGCATCGTCTGTCTACAACCATTCTGAACTCTCTCCTTTTCTCTAGGAGCTTATACCAATAATCAACTATCATCAAATAAATACTTGACATTGGAACACTCATGTTCCAATGTGGGATAAAGTTTTACACTACTTCACTTCCAAATCTCACAACAACTTAAAGCGTTAATATCTCATTCACCCGTACTCCGAATTGAATGATTTTAAATCCTATTGTCAACTACGTAGCACGTAGTTTCCAATGATTTAATAAAAGTCTCGATAACTTTAATAAAATTCTATCGAACTCGCCTTTTAAAATAGTTGTTGTAAATGATTAAAAAATCGATAAAACCATTTTTTCCTCTATTTTCTCCAACAGTAAATATCTTGTCTATTTATTACGTATTGACGTTACACATATTCCTTAAAATCGATGCCATCAAACGAAGAAGCTATTTTTCGATGCTTATGTTAAAAGGGTGGATGGAGAAGGTTTGAGTCGTTACAAGTAATTATTTTGTTGATTTAAGCACTGTCAAATCAACAAAATTGGATGCTTCAGCACTTCTTGGGCATAAGGAAGTGTGTGTTTTGAAGACTGCTGAGCCGATTTTGAAGGGCAGCTCGAGACATAAGTATGCCAAGAAGGTCAGCAAAGAATTGGGCCAAAATGTTGTTATTGCAAATCAGCTGGCCAAGGTTGCTCAGGATTCTAAATGTTTAACCACAAAAAATTCCTTTGAGATACTTTCTATACCCGAGGCAGACCAATCCAATCCATTGGATATCGAACGTATAGATAGTCAATATTCTTTCCAAACTGAGCTCCAATATATGAGTTTAGATCCAAAAGCTCACCTGGGTGAGTATATTTCGGATTAGGTATTTGAAGAGAAGTTTACTCCGGCTCAGAAGATTACTTGAACTCGGAAGAAAAAGAAATTTTTTGATCTTTAGTTTTGTTTTTTCCTTTTTTCTCTCTCTCGAACAAGCTAGAAACTCGGCTTTGTGAGTTTCAAAATGTTTCTCTGAAATAAAATCTTGTTTAATATATATATATATATATATATATATATATATAGCCAGGATTTCAATTTCGGGTGGGCTAATAGATAATATTCAAATTAAAAAAAAAGATGGTGTCACTAAAAGGGACTCAATAAGCGAGTCAGTACTACTGCCCTAATACACTTGAACTTACTTCCACCCCAATCCACCCCAACCGCATTTTGAATGTGTTATAAACTTGAAACTACTTCCACCCACTCCACCTTCACTCCTCACTTTTCAAAAGGGTTATGCACTAGAAATTAAAATATGGAAATATGATCATCAAATCAATAAAGGAAAAAACAGATTTTTTAAGATGTTTATAAGTTATCAACCGAAATATACTTGTACAAATTAAGTCAAAATAGATAGTATATTTTTTAGTTTAGGAGAACAAATCTGTTTCTATGTTGACTTCATCAAACATTCATTCACATGGATGTTGTAATTGAATGATTTTTTAACGAAAATAATCAAAAATGGGCCACAATAAATTTACAAAATATATTACTATTGCTAAAAGACAACTACATGCTACCAAAAATATGAAACGATAAATTTTATGTCTATTCAAAAATCAAAAGGCTAACCTTACATCCCATTATTTTTAGAATTGAGTATTATAATGTAGAATGATTTCTTGTATTTGTAAAACATCTTTTTACATGTCATTTTATTCCTTCCTAACGCATTATTAAGCACTCGACACTATGCTATAAGTTTGAAATAATTAATCCAAACCAATTGCTTCCTTTATTGATGATGTTGGAAATAATGTCGAGATCCAACAACCTAACCTCATGTACAAACCCGTCAGAAATTCAAATAGAACGACTATATTATGATGGAGACAAAAATATCTCTATTAGCAAGCTCGACATGTGTATCAACCAATCGTTTGTTACCATGAGTTTGTAACGCTCAGGCAGGCGCAGTAGCGCTTGGCTTAACGAATATAAATGGCCCTGGTCAATCGCTGACCGCCGTCCTCGCTTGGTCTAAAAAAGGGCTTGCCGAGTTGACAAGATATTTATATCTCACACTTATATGGGGGTGAGCATTCTACTACTTTTCCAATGTGGGACATTACATTCTCCCCCCTTATAAGCCTCTCTGATACCAACTGTAACGCCCCGCTCCCGGATACCGAGCCCTCATCCGGAAGAGAAACGTTCGGCGCGTATAGCATTAAATAAATCTAATATTATACGCAAGCCTCTACGTCGACGTATTAAATAAAAGCAAACGGAAGCTAAAAAGACTCGGGTAAAAACGTAAAAGCTACTATGAACGGAAATTTACCATACTAAAGATAGATAGTTATGATTACAACGATGAAAAAAAAAACCCAAGGACTTATACAATACGTTGCCATAAAAGTAGAAGTACAACAAATCTAAGAGAGGAAATACAACCAGTCTAATACAACCTTTACAAAGAAAATAATCTAGAAGCTTCGTCAAGACTTTAAGTCTTCAAAGGCCGTCGTCTACACTTGATCAACCTGTTCGTCTTCTCTCCCCCAAACACATAAATAAACATGCATTTGAGGTAAGTACAATGTACAAAGTAAGAAGTAGAAGCTACAATTTAATTAAGACTCTTTAACATGTTTTATTATAATAATTATCTTTATGATACCGACTCAATCTAAGGTTCGTCCATCAACATGTCATGACTAACTGTTTCTAACTTAGCTTATCTTTGTTACATCAGCATTCAAGGACACTACGCATGGTGCTGCCCACCACGAGACATCTGGGTGCAACCTATTGGTGGATCACACCAATAGCCACGGGCTAGTCCCGATAGTATACGCGTTCGGCGAAGTCCCTCCGTACTTGGGGTCTTATGAACCTACGGAGTTATTCAATTTTAAAGTCACTCTGCTCCTGGTGCCCTCTAATGTTATTTTCCAAAGTTGCATCTCATCGTGCTGATCACTTTTCTCTCCTGCGGCATCTTGAACCAATGATTGTAAGATTCGAGGCAGTTGATGAGTTCGTGAAGAAACAAGACAAAGACCCAGTTGTCTCCGGTTACGAGTGAGTGGCTGGAGCCCAACCAGCCATTGGTCACGAGTTAGATGAAGATAGCAACCGTCGGCATCGGAATCAGCTTTGGGTTCCGAATGTGGAAGATTGTGAAGGACAATGAAGAATGAAAACCTCGAGATGACAATTGCAATTCCTCTCGGAGCGACCAAGAAGTACAAGAATTGGAGCAATACTACTGGAGATCTTTCATGAAGATAGAGATAGAAGAACACGAGTTTCTGGGATGAAGTGGAGCGATAACGGAGTACGAGACCAGAATTGATCAAGCAAGCCATCAAAGGATTGAAGTAGATTGTCGCCACCTCGAGATAGCTCAAGACAGGTGTAAGAGTTGGAAGACGAAACACTTCGCAAAGTCCAGAGTTCAAGCACCTTTCGGTTACATTCGAGTTTCGAGGACGAAACTCCTCTTAAGGGGGAAGGAATGTAATATCCCGACTTTTCGTAAAAGGGTAAAATAGTCATTGGGTGTATTTACTATGACCTAATTATTATTTGTCCCATTTATTTAAGTGAAAAGGAATTAATTAAAGGATTTAGTTATTTAATTAAGGGATTTAATTAAATGGCTATAAAAAGGAGATAATTGATGACGGAAAAATTCACTATTATTATTATAACATTTCACCCCACTTCTGATACCATTTTGAGCACTTATATATCATTTCGAGTCATTAATTCATTAGATTTATCTAAATGCATAAGTAGTAAGTATTATATAAAATATTATGTTTAACTAGTTTTTGTGTCGGTTTAGTAGCCGGAGTGTCATGTAGAATTTACGTTTAGTTTTTATCTATGTTTATTTAAAATAAAATAAATATATATATATATATATATATATATATATATATATATATATATCAAGTAAAAAAATGTATCCACAAGATAAAATTTCATCATTGTTAAAACTTTTATTTTCAGATTTACTCACGGTTCATTTCTTTGTGTTCGGAGTAAAAAGATAAGATTTATCATGAAACGGAACTAAAACCGAATCACGAGGCGAGAATTTTGCTCGATCGAAGAAAGCTCGATTCGAATCAAGAATGGGCTGATTCGAATCGACCCCAAACTTGGAGTTCAAGGTTTTCAAAATATCCCCGTAACAATATGTTTTGAGGCTTAAAAGATGGATTTTGAGGAAAAGAAGAAGATGCCACGAATTTACGAGATCAACGGATAATTTTTCCAACGCACTTCTACCGTAACCAGTTTTCGACGGACATTTGACCCGACTTAGAGGCATTTTCAGGGGAAGAGTTCTTCATGAAAGTTGTAGATACTAAAATGAGCTTTCCAACGCATTTTGAATCACGTAAATCGGAGGTCTTATGATTTTTTTTTACCGAACAGCTGAAATTTGGACGAATTGGAGATATCTTTGTTGAAATCCATGCATGTTACTTGCAATGATTCCTTGTAACAAATTTTTGCATGACTCACCACCTTCACATGCAAACTCATGATTACATCCAAGCCTCCCTAACAAACTATTGGTGATTCACCACCCCTTCCCCAAATACTACCTCCCTTATACACTCTTATATATATATATATATATATATCTCCATATATGAGACTCACCTCCCAATTTACATCACACGGGAGAAAGAGAGGGAGAGGCCCCTCCTTACACCTCCATCTCCACCCATCATGGCCGCCCCTTTCTTCATGTAATTCTCCACTTTTTATCTCTTTTCTTGTTGAAGATTTGAAGTTGTGTGTATGCATATATACATATATGTCTATGTATATCTCTATGTAAGCATATATGCAAGCTTCTTTCTTCATATTTTTCTTATTTTGAGCTCAAGTATTGTTGGGGAGATTTTGCATCATTAAAACAAAAGAAAATTTATAAACCTATACTACCATGCAAAACTACCTCCTAACCGGCCGAATACCGGGTAGTTGCTAGTAAAGTTGGATAAGTACGGGTATCGATCCTCAGGGAATTGGGATGTTGACTCTAATTTCACTAATTCCTTTCAATTGTTACTCAAGGAAACGAATAAACGAAAAGCAAACATAAAAACGTAAAGAACAATGAGAATAAATCTAACCTAGGAAAACAAAATAAAACAATCTAAACTAAAAGACATGGGATCAAACAAAGCACAAACCTACGTGATCTCAATCCTAGTTCAATTCATGATTCTAATTCGATTTGTGGTTTCACCTTTTCACGAGACATAAACCCCTAATTCCTTAGTAAATCCAATTTATCAATCTCTACTCTCTCGTAAGTTGAAACTGATTTCCATACAACACTCGGTGTAGATTCAGGTTAACTCTCGTATTTTAGAATCTATCAACCTAGATGATTAATCGATTAACTTGTCATCATTAACGATTAAAGATCCTATCTTTCTATGGTGATCTAACGTTTATGCAACTTCCGTATTATAAACATCAATCGTGAACTAATTTCTCAATTTATTCACATAGCCATACAAACCGCATAGAGAAGATACAAATAAATTGAAATCATGAAGAAAAACTGGAATTGAATAAATCAAGAAGAACTCACATAGTCTCATACATTGAAGGATCCAAGAACGAAAAAGAAAAGCATCTAAACTACTCCTAATCTAACCTCGGTTCACCCGAGCACAAGGCTCGGGTGACCGGCCTTCAACTCTCCAAGATGCTGCTGAGCTCTCTTTTTGATGTGAAGAAAAACATCGATGATTTAGGGTTGGGGCGATGGCTGTTTAAATAGAGTTTTAAGTCGGCCGCTCGCTCAAAGGCGGTGGGACGCCGTCCGCTTTTATGGACGCCCGTTCAATATGCCTTAGACGCTAGCAAGACGCTTTCGCCCAAATGCCGCCCAAACTCTCTGTTCAACTTTTCTTCCTGGGACGCTCGTTTACTTTTTTGAGACGCCCGTTTCGATCGGGACGCTCGTCCACCCTATATCTGGACGCTTGACCCTTCTGCCGAAATCTTGATATTTCCATCTTTATCTTGATTGATTTCTTTCCTTATCTCTTTTATTCTTCCATATCTTTAATTGATCCTCTTCCATCTCGAATTTAGCCTTTTAGGATCACCTTTTCCAACATAATTGAGTATCTACAACAATAGGAAAACATACCAAAACATAACACAATTCCAAAATAACATAAAATAATCATTTAAGCACATAAATCAATACGTTTTCATATTTAACCATTAAAAACCTCATTTACTCAATTAATCAATTATAAGCTCGATTCTATGAAAATAATCCAAATATGAGGAAATTGATATATAAAACATATGTGAAAATCACTATAATTTGACCCTAAACAACACCCCCACACTTATCTTTTTTGCTCGTCCCGAGCAAAACAAAACAAAGTCAAGCTCGAGACAAATAAACATCTATACAAATATAAAGTATATTCAATAACTTAGAAGTTCACCCAAGTGAGTGTGTGCATAGCCATAATAAACTTCCACTAAGTTCCACAATTTGAAAGTTATTCAAACCAAAACTAGCCCGGTTTTCCATCTGAGTTAGAAATATTCAAAAATTATAACAGGCACTTTACAAAACATACATATCCAAAAAGAAATAGTAGAGAATATCTAAAACATTTACGATGTGACTCAGAGGATAATCCCTACAACATATCCTTGATTTATACTGGGATAAGATTAACGATAACCAAGTCCTTACTTATTCATAATAATATATTTCAATATTTTCACTTTTTCCACATTTTTCTAACACACATCGAATAAGCTTTTGCCTCATAGTAGAATAGGACATTTCGAGATAATCCCTACCTTACTCCAATCATAAGGCGACTATAAAGCGATCGTCGTGAGCTTTGGTCATCATAGTGGAATAGGACATACGTGGTACACCCTACCTCACCCAAATCATAAACCGACTTCCGACACACACATTAACTATTTATGTTTACTTTAGATTTTCGGTGGGCAGTGGAAAAGATTATTTTCTAGTAGTACGCAGACTAATCGAGCATAACACCTCAAGTAAACAATTAATTACTATTGCAAAGACTTAATCACGTTTCACTTATCACATTCAAACTTACAGATATTCACGATATGTCATACTTTAATCCTAGAATACAAACTACTAAACTTTTCAAGAATTGTACATAAGCAAAGAAACATGCTATAATCATCAAAAATCTCCAACTAAAATGGGGTAGGCTTTCAACATTTAGCTCATCATTTACTATGGCATGTGAAAAAGAGTGTCGGGTGAAACAACTAAAATTACTAAATATACAGAATATAGCAAAAATGATATAAACTCAAGCAAAGATATGCCTTTGTCTACTCGGGATATAACAAAAAAAAAATTGAAAATTAAGCACTTGTCATAGAAAATTATAACTAATATGAGCAAATGAAAGTAGATACATAAATCATCTATCCCCTAACACCCCCACACTTAGATTGCAACTTGTCCTCAAGTTGTGCAGAATGAAAAAGAAAAAGAAAACTTAGCTGATTGGATGCTGGCAATTCCGGAAAAATCGGTAAAAACCAAAATTCTTTCGCATAGCTCAAGAGATCGTGTGAGCATCACAGGATAACTGAATACATCGTGAAAGTGCACAATAGCTATCAAAAATATCCTGCAGACTTGATTAGTGCAAAAAGAGTCTACGGGGAAAAGATTAGACTTATACAAATAAAGCACATAAGGAAAAGAATTTATAGAGATATTCAAATTATGCTCACATATACATGAAAATATCACAAACTCGTGGGCTAGGTGCAACTACATGAAAATGCAATACAATGCAAACTACATGAAGAATCCTAAAAATAAAATAAATAAAAATAAAAACGAGGTAGTATTACGGAAACCGACAGTTAACTACACTCAAGAAAAATAAAAGAAAAATAGAAAAACAATGCAACTAGATGACATGCAACTAAATGATATGCATCTAAATGATATGCAAAAATAAAAGAAAATAAAAGAAAGAAAACTAGCCCACTATATGCAACACAACATATATATAAACGTCTACCACATAATGACAGGTTACGATAAACGACAGTGCTGTCACTAGTGCCGACGCGCCTTAAGACTTATCTAAAGTGATAGACTTATGGAAACCAACAGTTGTCTATACTAAAAAGATATAACTCATATGGTCCGAGTTGTAGCATACGGAAAACCGGCAAAATAGCTACCCATATGAACTATAAAAACAAAGGAAGCACGTAAGTCTTAACGCTAATAAGATTCATGACAAGATATGCAGCCTACGTAAACGACATTAGCTACACTAACATTAATAAAACAACTATAGCATACGAGAACCGACAGTTGCTATAGCATGCATGAATCAAGTATAAGAAATGAATCAATTATCTAACATGGATTCATAGATGGAAAAATATAAAATATGTAGGTTCAGGACATCTATGTAATATTACTAGCCATAGAAGCTCGAATGAAAGCAATCCAAGTTAAATAAAAGCATTAAAACAAGATCAAGAAGAACCTGGACCATGAACTGGCGTTTAGCAAAACAGACGGGCGTTCAATGGAAATTGTAGCCCTGGACGAGCGTTCAACAAACAAACGCTCGCTTGCCCTTGAAAACACACCTGGACGGGCGCTCGAATATCAGACGCCCGTCGATTCTCAAAATCGATCAGATTGAAAATTTCGAACGGACGAACGCCCAACAATTCCAAACGCCGTTTACGCGACGTTAGGTACGGGACGGGCGTTCACGCATCATGGACGCTCGTCCACACAACAAATATGCATGCAGGCAGCAGAAAAACACAAAGAAACCCTAAATACTTATGAACACAACACAAGAACACGAGATCACAAAGACATCACTTTATCAAATTAAGCACAGGGATTAGATTAGGTTACACATAACACAAACTTCACGTGAAAGCAGATTGAGTAAAAACTTTTGCACATTCTTAACCTTATGGTCATCGAAACACGGCAAAATAAAAACTCTCAATCTATTCGACGCTACTTTTATTAAAAACAAAAATAAAACATAACAAAATCGAAGAATTAACTCAATTAAATTCAACAAAACACCGATTCCCCGGCAACGGCGCCACTTTTGTTGGGGAGATTTTGCATCATTAAAACAAAAGAAAATTTATAAACCTATACTACCATGCAAAACTACCTCCTAACCGGCCGAATACCGGGTAGTTGCTAGTAAAGTTGGATAATGCACGGTATCGATCCTCGGAATTGGGATGTTGACTCTAATTTCACTAATTCCTTTTAATTGTTACTCAAGGAAACGAATAAACGAAAAGCAAACATAAAAACGTAAAGAACAATGAGAATAAATCTAACCTAGGAAAACAAAATAAAACAATCTAAACTAAAAAGACATGGGATCAAACAAAGCACAAACCTACGTGATCTCAATCCTAGTTCAATTCATGATTCTAATTCGATTTGTGGTTTCACCTTTTCACGAGACATAAACCCCTAATTCCTTAGTAAATCCAATTTATCAATCTCTACTCTCTCGTAAGTTGAAACTGATTTCCATACAACACTCGGTGTAGATTCAGGTTAACTCTCGTATTTTAGAATCTATCAACCTAGATGATTAATCGATTAACTTGTCATCATTAACGATTAAAGATCCTATCTTTCTATGGTGATCTAACGTTTATGCAACTTCCGTATTATAAACATCAATCGTGAACTAATTTCTCAATTTATTCACATAGCCATACAAACCGCATAGAGAAGATACAAATAAATTGAAATCATGAAGAAAAACTGGAATTGAATAAATCAAGAAGAACTCACATAGTCTCATACATTGAAGGATCCAAGAACGAAAAAGAAAAGCATCTAAACTACTCCTAATCTAACCTCGGTTCACCCGAGCACAAGGCTCGGGTGACCGGCCTTCAACTCTCCAAGATGCGGCTGAGCTCTCTTTTTGATGTGAAGAAAAACATCGATGATTTAGGGTTGGGGCGATGGCTGTTTAAATAGAGTTTTAAGTCGGCTGGCTCAAAGTCGGCGGTGGACGCTCGTCCGCTTTTATGGACGCCCGTTCAATATGCCTTAGACGCTAGCAAGACGCTCGTCCAAATGCCGTCCAAACTCTCTGTTCAACTTTTCTTCCCTGGACGCTCGTTTACTTTTTCAGACGCCCGTTCTGATCTGGACGCTCGTCCACCCTATCTGGACGCCAGTCCACTGTCGAAATCTTGATATTTCCATCTTTATCTTGATTGATTTCTTTCCTTATCTCTTTTATTCTTCCATATCTTTAATTGATCCTCTTCCATCTCGAATTTAGCCTTTTAGGATCACCTTTTCCAACATAATTGAGTATCTACAACAATAGGAAAACATACCAAAACATAACACAATTCCAAAATAACATAAAATAATCATTTAAGCACATAAATCAATACGTTTTCATATTTAACCATTAAAAACCTCATTTACTCAATTAATCAATTATAAGCTCGATTCCTATGAAAATAATCCAAATATGAGGGAAATTGATATATAAAACATATGTGAAAATCACTATAATTTGACCCTAAACAAGTATGTATACATATGTCTATGTATGTATATGTATATGATTGTATGTATAAATAAAGTTGTAATAAAACGATGATGAGAAGCTAAAGCACGTGGAACAAGCCTTGTGAAGCCGATTCTTAGCAATATCTCGATTTCGAATTTGGATTATCTTGTGAGTTTTAATAAAAGTTGTATCTTTTCTGTGTTTATTGTTGTTATCATTAGATATATAGTTAGATCTATATATATATATATATATATATATATATATATATATATATATATATATATATATACACGATGTGTATATATATAAATATAAGTATCTATAAATATATATATATATATATATATATACGTGTATATATATAAATATAAGTATCTATAAAAGTATATATATATATATATATATATATATATATATATATGAGAATCTGGCAATTGATTGGATTAAGGTTTTAATAGAATTCTGGCATAAATTTTGTATCATATATACAACAATTTATTGACAGAAGGATATTATGTAAAACTTCCCGCCGTTTGTAATCCATGACATTTTGACGGAGTCTGATATCTATATATATTAACCATAATGAGTAGCTAAATCTTTTCGGTGTTTTTATTGTTGTTATGCAATTTATATCGATGGATTGTTGCTATTTGATGTTTAACGGTTGACGAGAGTCGTTGTTAAACTTTAGATCACCATAGTAAAGATTGGATTTTTAATCTAATTAACGAGAGTTGTTAGGTTGAATATCTAGATTACGAAATTGAGAGATTTCACACCTTTGTTATGAAAGCGTTAATTTTTAAAATCGAAAGATAAAAGATTGATAGGCGAACTTTTCTAAGAGATTAGGAGTTCATACCTTCGATAGGTGAATCACAATTTTCGTTAAATCATCACAAGATAATCTAGAGTCGAAATTGAGGGTTGCAGAATCGGTGGATCATTGCTTGTTCGTTGTTAAATTAATTGAGAAAAATTGTTTGTCTTTGTTTTGCTTCGCTTTCATCGTAGTAATCGTAGTAAGTTTATTGTAGTTTTAGTTATAAAATAGGTACAACTTAGTTAGCTCGGTTCGTAATTATCTTTCCTGGCTTTAGATCTTTGATCTTCTGTCCAGTTTACTTTTGTTGTTTTCATTTTTAGTTTTGTTAAGTGTTAGACGTTTTTATTTTCTTAAAATTTTAGTTATAATAGTAGTTGTGACAATTTAGAAAAAAAATTAATAAGAACTAGATAAACCTCGATTCCCTGTGGATCGACTCCGGTTTTTAATCGCTATACTACGATCCCTGCACTTGGGGTAAACCGGATTTATTTTATTACTTGTTATATTTTGCTTTGCATAAAATCCGAGACAATAATCCCCAAATTTAATTTATTAAGCTGGTGCGCATCTTTTGAAAAAAAAAGAGGAACGGCGGCAACAGAGAAAAAAACCAACGCGGAAGATGCCAGAAAAAGGGAGAACGTAAACTTCAACTGCGACCCCTACACCACGATCTCAACAGGGCTTGTCACCGCGACCTCATCAGGAGCAACGCCCACAATGGCATGTGGGAAGTTCGGCTCAGTTTTCATTGATAAGTGATGTTCCAGCGGGTTTAGTACCGCCACCAGTGAGCTACCCTCCACCGAGGTACAACTACATCTATGGAGAACCAGGAGAAGCACCTATACGAGTCACTGTAGTGGGAGACATTCCACAAGTCTACGTACCCTCAGCAACTAGTATTTATCCACCTCCAGTGAGCCACCCCTCGCCACCAGTTTTCCATCATCAGCAACATCAGACCTTTTACCCTCCTCCAGTGGGTCACACTCCTCGACCTACTGTACCACCTTCACCCCGTTTTGACCATCAACAAGGCTTTGGTTACCCACCCTACGGTTTCCACCAACACCAGTACCAGCAGCAAGGGATAACTTTTGGATACCCTCCAGTTTATCCACAAGCCCCACCAGTTAGACCGTCACTTGAGCAAGCCCCACCGATTGATTGGTATACGAGGTTGAGAAGAAACAGAGTTCCGGATTTCTATGGGAATGTGGAACATTCCAAGGCCGAAGAATGGTTAAGAGGTTTCGAAAAGGCTTGCAGGAATATACATGTTCTCGAAACTGAGATGGCCAGATTGGCGGTTAGTTTCCTTTTAAGCGCAAATTGAAGCTTGGATCGACGCCATACAGAGCAAAGAATGGAAGGTAGCAGATTGGGAAGGCTTCAAGGTGATGTTTTATAACGAGTATTTTCCAAAAACGGTGCAGGCCGACATGGCGAGTCAGTTTTTGAAACTTAAGCAGGGTAACTATATGACAGTGTCTCAATACACCAACAAGTTTAACGAGTTGGGAAGATTCTACCCTGAGTTGATGAAGGTTGAAGAAAGAAAGATGGCCCTTTACAAGGAAGGCCTATCCTATCAGATACAGTCTCGTATGTTGGGTTTCACAGCTAAGAATATGACTGAGTTGTTGAATAAGGCCTTAGAGGTGGAGACATTCAGAAAGAAAGCTACAATTGTCATTGGGAACAAGAGGAGTTTTGGAACGAGCCAAGGCAGTAACAGGGGAGCACCGCAACAGAATTTGAAGAAGACAACAGCCTATGCAGCGGGTAAACCTCCAACCGGGGTACCACATTGCCCTAAGTGCAATAGGAATCACTCGGGTGAGTGCCGAGTTCATACAAACGGCTGTTATCTTTGTGGAGAGACGGGACATTGTGCTAAGAATTGTCCGACAAAGGGTCCTACAAGTAATCAGAGGCAAGGAAATGGTAAAGGCGGCCCAAGTCGCCCAGTTCAAGTGTTTGCAGTGGATGCTGAGATGACGGAACCAGACGATAACGTTATATCAGGTACCTTTATTGTTTATTGTAATTTATTAGATTACTTTATAGCACGATTTAAATCATGTTGTATTGTATTTAAATAAATGAATTCACATCCTAGGTACAATAATGTTAGACAATTTAGTGGTCCCGGCACTGTTTGATACGGGAGCGTCTAATACTTTTGTGTCAACTAAGATAGCTAAGAAGCTTAACTTACCAACGGAACCTTTAAGGAACACCTTGGAGATAACAACACCATTAGGGAAAGTGACTAAGGTAACCAAGTTGATGCCTCAAGTAGATGTTCGAGTTGGAACGTATCGTTGCAAGAGTGACTTTACGGTTTTGGACTTTTTGGATTTTGATGTAATTCTTGGAATAGATTGGCTATCCGAGAATTTTGTCCATTTGGATTGTAGAGAAAAGAGAGTAACTTTTAAGATACCCGGGAAATCAGATAAGACTTATCAGAGTAACGTTTACAAGCCTAGTAAGAAGCGCCACCCTATAATTTCAAATGGTTAAGGCTATAAGAGCTTGTCGAAAGGTTGTGAAGGCTACTTGTTGTACGCAGTGGATGTGGAACAAGTGAAGCCGAAGTTAGAGGAAACCCCTGTAGTGAAGTAATACCCAGAGGTGTTTCCAGAAGAGCTACCGGGAAACATGCCGGATAGAGAGATTGAATTTGAGATTAAGTTGATACCCGGAGCGGCGCCAGTCACTAAGGCACCCTATAGGATGGCACCGGCTGAATTGAAAGAGTTGAAAGCTCAAATTAAGGATATGCTTGAAAGGAACATAATTCAGCCTAGTACTTCGCCTTGGGGAGCCCCAGTGTTGTTTGTTAAGAAGAAAGATGGTAGCATGAGGATGTGCATAGACTACAGAGCATTGAACAATCTTACCATTAAGAATAAGTACCCTTTGCCAAGGATTGATGATTTGTTTAACCAGTTGCAAGGCAAGAGAGTGTTTTCTAAGATTGATCTTAGGTCAGGGTACCACCAGTTAAAGATCAAGGTAGCAGATATACCGAAGACGGCTTTTAGTACGAGGTATGGACATTATGAGTTCTTAGTCATGCCTTTTGGACTCACTAATGCCCCATCTGCATTTATGGATTTAATGCAGCGTGTTTTCATGCCATACTTGGATAAGTTTGTGATAGTGTTCAAAGATGATATCCTAGTGTACTATAAGGATGAGAAAGAACATGAAGAACACTTAAGGATAGTGTTGGATACTTTGAAGAAGAATCAGTTGTATGCTAAGTTCTCAAAGTGCGACTTTTGGTTAGATCAAGTGAGTTTCTTGGGTCATGTCATTTCTGGAGATGGCATTAAGGTTGATCCCGCAAAGATTGAAGCAGTTGAGAAGTGGTCCAGACCGACTACCGTTTCAGAGGTTAGAAGTTTTCTCGGGTTGGCTGGCTACTATAGGAAGTTTGTACAAGACTTCTCAAAGATAGCTACACCACTTACCCGGCTCACTCAAAAGGATATGAAGTTCGAGTGGACCAGTGAGTGTGAAAATGCTTTTCAGACGTTGAAGAAGAAGTTGACTACAGCCCCGGTTTTGGCAGTTCCGGAGGTCTTTGATAATTATGACGTTTTCACGGATGCTTCGGGACAAGGTTTAGGTTGTGTGTTGATGCAGGGAGGGAAGGTAATTGCTTATGCATCCAGACAGTTGAAGGTGCATGAGAAGAATTACCCAACCCACGACTTGGAGTTAGCAGCAGTTGTGTTTGCCTTGAAGATTTAGAGGCACTATTTGTATGGAGTTAAGGCCAGGATCTTCACCGATCACAAGAGCTTGAAGTATTTCTTTACCCAAGAGAATCTGAACATGAGACAAAGGAGATGGCGGGAGTTCGTAAGGATTATGACCTGGAGATTCGTGATCATCCGGTAAAGCGAATGTGGTAGCGAGATGCTTTGAGCGAAAAAACCGTGTTTGCGGTTTCAAGTGTTGAAGAAATGGCGAAAGATTAGATGGGTTGAGAATCCGAAGCTTTGATCAGATTGAAGACCGGCCGGTTGTGGTACCACTGTTAGCAAGGTCTGAGTTGATGGATGATATTCGGGAAAAGCAAGATGAAGACCCAGTTTTGGTTGACTTGAAGCGAGTTGCAAAGGAAAAGCCTACAGTAGGTTACGTGTTAGACAAGAATGGAAACCGTTGGTACCAGGATCGTTTGTGTGTGCCTAATGTTGGTGATTTAAGACAGAGAGTCATGGAAGTGGCACATAGGATCGCTTTTGCAGTTCATCCGGGAGCTACTAAAATGTACAGAGACTTGAAGGAAAGATTTTGGTGGCCCTCGATGAAGTTGGAAATAGCTAAGTTCGTGTCAGAATGTGACACTTGTCAAAAGGTTAAAGCAGAACATAGAAGGCCGGGAGGAATGCTTAAGCCATTGGATATCTCGGAATGGAAATGGGATAAGATCACTATGGTCTTCATCACCGGTTTACCTAAGACGATAGGCGGTAATGATGCGATTTGGGTGATTGTGGATAGATTGACCAAATCCGCTCATTTCTTACCATATAAGGTCGATATGCCCTTGAAGAAAATGACGACACTATACTTGGATAATATAGTAAAGTTACACGGAGTACCTATCTCGATAGTTTCGGATCGTGATTCGAGGTTCGTCGATCGGTTTTGGAAAAGTTTTAGCAAGCGCGTTCGAGAACCAAATTGGATTTGAGTACGGCCTTTCATCCTCAGACAGATGGAAAATCTGAGAGAACTATCCAAACACTTGAAGATATGTTGAGAGCTTGTGTTTTGGAAGTAGGCGGATCATGGGATGAATACCTATCAGTAGCGGAGTTTGCTTACAACAACAGTTATCATGCAAGTATTGGCATGCCACCGTTTGAAGCATTGTATGGAAGAAGATGTAGAACGCCGCTGTTTTGGGATGAAGTCGGGGAAAGACAAATCACCGGGCCGGAATTGGTTGAGCAAGCTAAAGAAAGGGTTCAGTTGGTCAAGAAGAATCTGAAGGCGGCTCAAGATAGACAGAAGAGTTGGGCATATGTTAGAAGGAGACCTCTTGAGTTTGAGGTTGGTGAAAGAGTTTACCTATGAGCTTCACCAATGAAGGGAGTGAAACGCTTTGGACAAAAGGGAAAGCTAAGCCCTAGGTACGTTGGACCTTTTGAGATTTTGGAAAAGGTTGGATCATTGGCATATAAGCTTACGTTACAAGAATCCATGTCAAGAGTCCACAACGTGTTTCATGTCTCGATGTTGAAGAAGTGTTTGACCAAGACGGATATTGAGACTACTGTTGATCCGGAGGTTCTCCAGGATAATCTTTCATACAATGAGACACCGATCAGAATTTTGGACCGGAAAGAAAAGATGATTAAGAGACGGTTGATTCCTTTGGTTCTGGTGCAATGGAGCAATCATTCACCGGATGAAGCTACTTGGGAAGTTGAGTACGATATGATCAGCGAGTTTCTAGATTTTATGGACTTACCAGGTATGTTCTAAGTTTCGAGGATGAAACTCCTTTAAGGGGGGAAGAATGTAATATTCCGATTTTCGGGAAAGGGCAGACGTGTCATTTTGCGAAAACGAAATATTGGGTTCGGTTCCTTTTATTAGGAGTTTAATAATTTGGGTATTTATGTATATATTTTCGAGATATATATATAAATATTTAAGGAAGAAAATCTGATTTAATAAGGGTGATTAAGGAAAATCAGTGCAATTAGGTAATATTGGGATTTTTCCTATTTAAGGAAAATCAGCCTAATCAGCCCCTTAAAGTTTTAATCAGATTTTTTCCACCTTCAAATTGCCTTCTGCGTGTGAGAAGAGAGCAAATTAGGGCTGAGGATTTTTCATCAATTGCTAAGTCGATTCTTGACGGTTTTCATATCAGAGTCGAGCACCGGAATCATTGTGAAGAGAGCAACGTTTGGACATCGAAAAGTTGAAGCTTTGATAAGGTATGATTAAGCCCTAGCTTTGTTCTTGTTAGAGTTTGAAGGATTCAAACTCATCAATTCGTAGTTTTTATCGTTTAGAAGCGTGTGATCGAATCTAATCTAAGTTTGGACTTATCACATGTTTTCCTGCAGAAAAAGATCAGTTTTTGCTGCTGTTTTCTGTGGTTGGGAGTTGGAATTTGCTGCTTAAAAGGTAAGAGGCTCTTCCTACAATTCCAATTATTGTTATTGAGGTTTAGATCAAGATTTTTGATGCGTAGATGCAAGAAAGTTGTGCTTTTTCGTTGATCAAAGGATCGTAGACGTTTAGATATGTTGTCTACGTTTTACTGTGCTGAAAACGAGGTCAATTAGGTTAGAAGCGATTCAGAAATCGAGTTGTGAAGATTTTAGCGTTTTGGGGAAAACCCAGTCGGACGGGCGTCTGAGACCCTAGTAACTCGGACGGGCGTCTGCATTAGGCAGACGGGCGTTTGAGGTCAGAATTTTGATTCAGGATGTAATGTTTTCAGAATAAAACTCACCTTAACAACTCTACTCCCTTGCTTAGACAACTAGACATCACATCCTATCAATTACACAGACATTGATGAACCCTAGTTCATCAAAGCACAAGCCCTTTCATGCCCTTCCGACGGATCCGAACTTCAACTCCCTTTAAGAGTACATTCGGTGTTTTAACTGAACGAATCGGAAGTTCAATCGAAGCTTGTTCATATTTGATTAATGTTAACATATCATGATTAAGGGTTTAAAACAGTGAAAACACGATTATGAGGCCAAAAACCAAGCTAAAATGCTAGAGTAGTGAAAACAAGATAAAACAGGCCAAACGCCCGAAGGTTAGGTTGAGTTCTAAGTACACATCTCTTACGTGTTTCCCTCGAGTTCGTTCCTCTAGGATCCTTAATAGAATCTCTCTCTTATTTTGAAACTTTCAGACTTCCCCCACATGTTCTTTCTCTTGGTGGATTTAACTATTTTTTTTATTCTACGTTTGGTCCTAATCACTTCTTTTTGTAACTTGGTGTTATGCAAAACGAGTAAACGATTTTGTTCCTATTTCTATGCCTTGTAATATCATTTCTGAAATACCAAAAATTCTGTAAATTTTCAGCCACTTAGAAAGTTGTCTTATCTACAACTTCTCTCTTTACGTCAACTCAGTTTTCAAATTGGATTATTCATTAATTTCATGACAAGGATGAGCACTCTGTTCAACAAAATTCTGCAGCGGTACTCTTACTTACCAATCTGTTTTGAATAAGCTAAACACCCCCAAATGACTTGAATTTTTGATATGTTGTAGAAAACTTTCTGCTCTGCAATTTCTGTATTGAAGTCAAGTGCAAATTCTTTCTGGTATGAGTACAATCTGCTATACAACATAGATTTTAAATTTCTGAAATTTTTGACAGCTTGCAGCAGTCGAAGAAAATAATTATTTTAACCAACCTATGATTTTCCAAAAATGTTGGTTTTTGGGTAGCATATGTAAAACTTGTATACCTACAAATTTTCTTTTTTACATCATGTTCAAAATCAGTTCGGTTTGTATTGTACAAATCAATTATTTCATGGCTTGCGCATGCACCGAATTTTTCAAAACCATTTAAGTCCTTTGATCAAGAAAGAATAGATTCCTTTCTTTCACCGTAGACGTTTGGTAGGTAGAGACTAGGTGTTGTTGTTCTAGGGCTCAATAAGAAGCGAGTGGTTTGGTTCAAGACATGGGTCAGACAATTGTGAGTCAGTTGGAACGAGTTGATCGGTTTTAGAATCAGGTACCCCACCTCGGTTTAGTAAGAACAATCTCAAGGATCTCATGGTTGTTACAACGGCTTTGGGTAGAGTAATCATGGTTGCTAGGGTGTTACTACAAGTTGCTGGCTATGTTGGAATCTACCGTGGCAAGAGTAAAGTTACAGTTTTGGATTCTACAGACTTGGTGTGTTTCTTGGTATAGGTTGCAACCCAAGGATTTTTCTACTTGGACGGTTGAACTAGGAAAGTGTCCTTCCTAAGGAGGGAAGACGAGTACAAGATTGGTGGGTGCAGTTTCAGTGACTCAAGTTGTGGTTGGTCAGTTTCGGGTTGAGTGTACGAGGTTTGAATGGTTTGGGAAGCAGTAGTGTGTCGGTTCAGTGGATTGCAAGATCGGAATCGGTTGTTGCTGTCAGTGGGAAACAAGTGAAGCCTCTATTTTGGTTTGTGTTGAAGAGAGAGTGCTAAGGAAGGGCAACGGTTTGAGCACGCTTGAGTTTCGAGGACGAAACTCCTTTGAGCACGCTTGAGTTTCGAGGACGAAACTCCTTTTAAGGGGAAGGAATGTAATATCCTGACTTTTCGAAAAAGGGCAGACGTGTCTTTTTACAAAAAATGGAATATTATAATTTACGGATTTAAAGTCTATCAAGTGTATTTATATATATATGGCCGATGTATAAAAATAATTTGGAGTTAAATCGGGTTTTAAGTAAAAAGGGTATTTAAGAAAAATAAGAGATTTGGTTAACTATTGAGATTTTCCTATTTAAGGAAGATAAACCCCATTAGTTTCCCCCAACCTTTTAAATCAGAAATTTTCCTCCTTGTTTTGAGAAAAACGCGGCTGAGAGCGAAAGAAGAGCCAACGAGAGTTTCTGCAATATCTCACGGAGTTTTCAACCGTTTTCGGATCCGCGAGAAGCGTTGGAATCGTCGTGAAAGGAGCGTCGTTTCAACACTCAAAGATCAGAGCTTTGTTAAGGTTATCTGCAAGAAAAGATCAAGGTTTTGCTGCAGTTTTCTGAGTTTGAAGTTGGTTAATCTTGCTAAGAAGGTAAGAGGCTCTTCCTACAAATTAATTATGGTTTATAGAGGCTAGATCGCGTTTTGATTCGTTTTGTAAGAGGGTGTTCTTAAACAGATTTTGTGTGTTCAACCCTATTTTAATTAGGTTATTATTGGTTTCAATTATTATTTGCTTCCCGTTCGTTTGATATAGTTTTGTGTTTATATATATTCATCTGGTTGCTTATGGTCGTAGTTGTCGAAGGTTATAAAATAAAAGAGAGGAGGTTCACTTTGCAGTAATATATATCCATGCATATATTCTTTGTTTTTTTTTTTGTTTTATAGAATTCGTGCATTGCTCATTTACCATACGATGCTTTGAGAGTTATTAGAAGAATGAATGAAAAAAAAAAAAAACGAACGGATACTGTTTTGACAACAGGTTCTGTTGGAGTAATAAAAAAAATAGGTTATGTTAATAAATTAGCTGTGGAAAAAAAAAAGGGATGATTTAATAAACATATAATGTATAGTTGTTGGGTAGTGTTGTGTTGTGTTATTTACTTTTTCAGAAAATATAAATATACGATTTGATGGACAATGGATTTTGTAGCTAATGTTATTGTGATGTTTAGCTTGAATTGTAGTATTGTTAATGACTTTAAATAAGATTAAATGAACATAAACAAGCCCCGATTGACTTCTGATGCGTTTGGTTCCGGCACCGGACGTACTCTTAATGGGAGTTGAAGTTCGGGACCGTCGGAAAGGCATGATAGGGCTTGTGCTTTGGTGATCTAGAGTTCATCAATGTCTGTGTAATTGCTAGGCCTTGTCCGTGTCTAGAGGTCTAGGAAAGAGAGTTGAGTTTGCGAGGGAGCTTACTTGAAAACACTTAGGTGACTAGTTAATAACCATTAATAATTACATACTTGCATAGTAATAAGATTAAACATCATGTCATCCTTGGTAAGGCACAAGACTATATTGCAATGTGTAGGCCTTCGGATAGAGCGAGTAAACTTGCTGGCCTTTCTAGAGGCACCAGGAGTAGAGGGTACTCGTTATGGATAACTTTGCTGGCCGTTAGAGGGCACCAGGAGTAAAGGGACTTCACAAGTGGATAACTTTGCTGGCCATTAGAGGGCACTAGGAGCAGAGTGACTTTACAATTGAATAACTCCGTAGATTCATAAGACCCCAAGTACGGAGGGACTTCGCCGAACGCGTATACTATCGGGACTAGCCCGTGGCTATTGGTGTGATCCACCAATAGGTTGCACCCAGATGTCTCGTGGTGGGCAGCACCATGTGTAGTGTCCTTGAATGCTGATGTAACAAAGATAAGCTAAGTTAGAAACAGTTAGTCATGACATGTTGATGGACGAACCTTAGATTGAGTCGGTATCATAAAGATAATTATTATAATAAAACATGTTAAAGAGCCTTAATTAAATTGTAGCTTCTACTTCTTACTTTGTACATTGTACTTACCTCAAATGCATGTTTATTTATGTGTTTGGGGGAGAGAAGACGAACAGGTTAACCCGGAGTTCGAAGAGTGCTTCGATGATGACGTTTAAAGACGCCGAAGTTGAAGACTTTAATTATTTATGTTTTATTTATTCTTTAGACTTGGAGTTTCATTTGGGAACTTGTAATTACTTTCTAGTTTTCTCTTTCGGAGTTTATCGTACGTTTTGGATTTCGTTGGTTTCTTTTTCAATGTAATAAATGTTACATTCCATCTTTAGTTCATTGATTTCTATTCTTAGTAGCCTTTATGGTGTTTGCCGAGTCTTTTTAGCTTCCGTTTGCTTTTGTTTGATACGACGTAGTAGAGGCTTACGTGTAATTTTAGATTTATTTAATATTATGTGTACCGAGCGTTTCGTTTCCGGATAAGGACTCGGTATCTGGGAGCGGGGCGTTACAGAGTTGGTCTCTAACTCAATGGATACGGATACGTGGATACGAGATACATGAGTGTGGAATTTATGGAAAAATTTAGGATACGGCTATGACAGACATTTTGATATTCAATTTTAGTATTATTCTTCATTTCACATATCCAAGTAATGGATAAGCTTGAAGAAACAGTTAATCATCTTTCATTTGCCTGCGATGTATCATTCTTGATTTGGACGCATGTTTTAAGTTGGTGTAAGATAGTTGGGCTAAATGCATATTCCTTCAGTGATTTATGTCTTCCTAAATGCTGGTTCGTCTTCATCGTCTCTGTTTTACCGTTTATGGTCAGCGTTATTTGGAATCGCTGCCTGGGTTATTTGGAATCATAGAACAAAGTCATCTTTAATTCTATTGTCATTAATCCGGAATTATTTTTCAGAGAGAGTCAAAGTTTGTCCTTCTCTTGGCTTTCAAATGCTAATTGTCTCAAAAAGTTAGTTTGGGAAGATTGGAAGGCAAATCCGATGATTGCAGCTTCATGATGAGAGTCAAGTTTACTATGCTTCGGTGCATGTTTTAACCCCCATTTATGACACTTTTGGCTTGTATTGGGTAGTTTTAGACCATTTATAGGGCAAAACACACTTTGAGGCAAACCGTCAACTAGATGGAAAACCTCACCATTTTACGGTATTTTGACACTTTTCGAGCCCTAGTTATCTTGCGGGGTTATGCTTGGTATGTGTTTGAATGTTGTGATGCAGGATCTAGGTGAGTCATGAGCCCGGAAGACAAGGCATGAGACTTAGAGTGGCAATTTGATCTGCAATTTGAGCTATGTTGGAGCCATTTTATGGATTTTTAGTCTTCATTAAAGTTGTAGATAATTGAATGAGCTTTCCAATTCACTTTGAATCACTCACATCGGAGCTCTACACGTGAAGACATTACCAAATTACTGAAGGCCGTCTGTGCTAAAAGTTGCAGGATCCAGTGCAAGCACACCAGATCCAGTGCGTGCCCATTGAACGGATAGAAAGTTCATTTATTGATACAGAGCCTCCGGTGCGGGTGCACCAGATGTAGTGCTCTCGCACCAAGCCTTTTTTCTGCATATTTCGGGACCCTATATATAGTTTTTGCTGCGTTTTTATTGAAAGGAGGCCGAATACTTTGTAAAAACTAAGAACCCTATATCAACTTTCATCCCTTTTAGCTCTTTAGATTCACTTCTACTTCAAGTTTACTTAGTTTAAAGTTAATCTAGCTTAGTTTCTAGTTTAAGAATCTTGGATTTTGTATGATTTGGGTTCATCTTACCCAAATGAAAATGGGTGTTGATGGTGCTTGATCTAAACCCGAATTTCTACATTTTCGGTAATCAATTTTGTTTCTTCTATATTTTTATGGCTTTAATTTCATGTTTGATTCTTGCTTTTGTAGATATAATGTGTAGCTAAACTATATCATAGCCAAACCATGTGAATGTTGAAGAAATCTCCCTTTAATTTATGAAATTGGGAATGAGTATTGTTTAATTGTTGTTATATCGACGAATTCTTGTCTTAAAACTTGTTCTTAATGCGTGAATTAGCTTGATCACCTAGTTCATGAACACACACACCACTTTTATAAATGTATGTTGTGAAGGGGTGTGAGAAATTGTTTTAAGATTGTTATTTACAATTGACTGAGTTGTTTAGATCGATTGGGTAATAAGGTTTAATTTGTCGGTGTAAATCGAGCGGCTCTAGAGCATTTATCTTGTTCCGGTCAGTTAAATCCTTAAAGGCGGACTGTTGAACTGGGCAAAGGGTACTAGGTTGTTGCATGGAGTCTAGTACTATCTTAGGAGATTGCAACCACGAATAAGTCGATATAAGCAGTAGGATGGTTGGTTGGTAGTTTCCATTCCCAAATATTCGATTAGAGGGGCGAAGGTATTCAATTGGATCGTTATTTGGCTATGTCTCTTTCTCTCTTTATCTCTCGTTTAAATATCGTTGTAGTATAATTACCGTGAACAAACTTTGATTCGCCTAAACTAAGTTCGATAATGACTTTGGTACTCGATTGATTCCTCGTGGGATACGACCTTGCTCACCTCTATAGTGCTTCCGACCCGGTACTCTGCCGGTTAAGGTGGTCGTTACTATTTTGGTCATCAAGTTTTCTAGTACCGTTGCTGGGGAATTAATCGCTATCTCATAAGTCATTTGAAGACTTAGGCTTAGGTCGTTTTTTTTCTTTTTTATTTTCTTCTTCATCAATGTTAGTTTTTGGTTGAAGAGTCACACCATCTACTACGGTAGTGGTGGTGACTAGATACCGTGATTGTGTTCTTGTTTTTCCCTTGAATCACAGTGTATGGATTTGTATGGCTATGAGGGATCATCTCCCTACTCATTTGGAGGCTTTAATTTTGGTGGTATGGGTTTTGGATTCCAACCATATTAGCAGTTCAACCCAGACACATCACCATACACCAATGAGTGGGGAGTCCTCCAAGTTCTCAGTTTCAACACACCAATGCCTATTTGCAATATGATCAACCTTCACAAATATCTCCTCCTCCACAAAAGAGTACGACCGATATATTATTGGAGCAAATCAACAAGACTTTGCAAGAGCAAGGCCGGACTTTGCAAGAGCAAGGCTGTGTGTTTAAAGAGCAAGGTCGGGAGTTGATGGATATTAAAACGAATGCTACTACTCTTCAATCGGCATTAAATAACTTGGAGAACCTGGTAGAGCAATTGATTTAGAAGAGGAATGTTGACATGAGTGCTAAAAATGATGAAATTTCATTTGCTCCACCGTCGACTCTTGAGGTAATCACCCATCACGAGTGTTATAAAGAAGGTATGAATCATGCTACTAGTGAATCATTTATTCCTTCTTCTTTGAGCCTTATTGAAAAAATTGTGGGGGTGGATCATATTATTTATGTTGATGTTGTGGTTGAGCCAAAATTTTATTGCTTGGTGTTTGAATCTTTGTTACTTGGCATATGCTCTAATTCAGGGAAATTGAATTTATTGTGTTGCACGGTGAATTTCTTGAACCAATCTTGGTGCTGGGGAATGAGCCCTTTATTTTTCTTGTCCCATTTTAAAGGTGTGCTCAATTCTTATGATGTGTGTAGGAGACGCAACGGTTTGCTCTCCTTTGTATAACTATCCTTAGAATTGTTGCGGGTAGAAAGTCGAACTAAGGACTTTAAACTTAGAATGTTTTAGGTAGATGTTTTTATTTTTTGTTCTCAATAAAAGTGGATGGAAGTTTTTTTTTTAATTTCCATGTTCTTGATGCTATTGAGCAAAAGATGTGCAATTTTTTCTTTCATTCCACTCGTGCTTCGTTGTTTTTCATTTAGTTTCTTAATAAGTCAAACCAACGACATTAAACAAAGGCGCTCAGGGGAGGCAACCCACCGTTTCTCTGTTTTTGCTTTAGTTTTTGGTGCTAGGAGAGGTCTAGGGTGATAGTTTGGGGGATCTTGGTACCATTTTTGAGAGGTTCTTCTTCGATCCGTTGTTGGCTCGTATCTTCTTGCATGGATGTTGTTTTACTTGTTTGATTGTATTTGCAACGCATGCACCCCGAGTCGGTTCCCCTTTTGCTTTCATATGATCGTGTTTATGACTTTGCGCTTTTTGATTATATCTCGATGTCTATTGCTTTATTTTGGCACGGTGGCTGTCCCTGTGCATGAATTTTCTTGGTGTTTTTGAATGGCTTTAGGTATTCGAGTGGAGCTTTTGTGGATAAGTCATGTACATGGTTTGAACCTCTATGCCGGGTTAAGCTAAGCCTCTTTCTCCTTTATCATTCACACACTGAGGACAGTGTTGCATTTAAAGTGGGGGGGTGGTAGGCTTAGCTTTGATATGTGCTTCATTGATATTTTAGCCATTGTGTTGTATGTTTTTCGTTTGGTCACTTCTTTAGCAAAAATTGATCAATTTTTAAAATTTTCCAAAGGATTGATGTTGCATTCGTATGTTGAGCCTTCACATTGATATGATAAATGGTTTAGTGAATGTTTGAATGCATGTTACTTGGCTTACTACCTTATCTTGGAGACATGGTTTTCACGCACGTATAGCTTTAACTTCATGAACCGCGGTAAGTAGTGACCGATTATGGTAGACTTAGGCACAATTTTGCTACCTAGAACTCATATCATTAACTTCAAGACGAAATAGAAAGGCCGACATTGGTAGAGTTTAGGATGACAGTTATGGTGTTTCTTTGACCTAACCAGAGCCAAATAGCCATCCCGTGACATATTCCACAGTAACCCCTCTAAGCCTTGGTAGGATGGTTAGACCTCATCCGACACTTAGCCGTTCGTATTTAGCCCGTAATTACCTGACCTTTAAGCCTTATTCGTGGTCTACATTCCCTTGAACACCCTACGAGTTGAGCATAATCATTTATTTCTATCACACTTGCTTAGGCAAGTGTGGGGTGGTAGAGTGATTTGTTTGTATAGAGGAGTTGGTATTACGAGCTATTTCATGATATTGGAGGGTAGGAGCTCGATTCATTTTATGTGTATGTGATGACAATTGACTCAAACCTAATAAAAATTCAAGTTCAAAAAAAATAGTACACAATAAAGTTGTGATGAGTGAATAAAGGTTGAGTCAAAGAAAGCCAAGTGCATAAGATTCGTGTATTGATTTGTTATATGATGTTGGTGTTTAGGATGAGTTTTTAGTGAAGAAACATGATTTCTCCTTCATTCTCGCCTCGTTACACTTGAGACATAGTGTGATATGAGATTTTATCTCTTGGATCATGTTTCTAGTCTCATTATGAGCTAGAGAAGGGTAGAGCTAGCTACGTTTTGTAATGTTACACCCCATGATTGATCTTGCTCGTGTTTATCTCTTTGTTGTTTATTCCTCAGAAAGTCCCTCCGGTTAGCCCCGTCCCTAGCCTAATGTTACAACCGTGCAAGTCCTACTCGACCTTGCTTAGCCTCGTTTTGGCCCCGATTAGTGGAGATGCTTATGAAGTATGAGCCTATGGTGTAGTTGCAATAACCAAGCGTCCATAATCCAAACCGGTGAACCGTGGTAAATGTATGAGAAGCTATTCACACACACATCCCGTTTGCTTGATAAGGTAGGGTTAATTGGCATATATTTACTCCTTTACTTGTCGGTTATCTTTGATACATGATTGGATTAACCTACGCATGTAACGTTGACTCTGTGGTTTCTTTTAAAATGCTCATTTTTCTCGACGGCGAGCAAATGCTAAGTGGGGGGTGGTTGATGAGAGTCAACTTTACTATGCTTCGGTGCATGTTTTAACCCCCATTTATGACACTTTTGGCTTGTATTGGGTAGTTTTAGACCATTTATAGGGCAAAATTCATTGCACACTCGCTTTGAGGCAAACCATCAAATAGATGGAAAACCTCACCATTTTACGGTATTTTGACCCTTTTCGAGCCCTAGTTATCTTGCGGGGTTATGCTTGGTATGTGTTTGAATGTCGTTATGGAGGATCTAGGTGAGTCATGAGCCCGGAAGACAAGGCATGAGACTTAGAGTGGCATAACCGAAGCCCGGGGATGGAAACGGATCAAATATAGTTGGTGTTTACACCTTACATTCACTTTATCTGCAATTTGAGCTATGTTGAAGCCATTTTCTGGATTTGTGGTCTTCATGAAAGTTGTAGATAATTGAATGAGATTTCCAATGCACCTTGAATCACTCAAAATTGGAGCTCTACACGTGAAGATATTGCCAAATTACTGAAGGCCGTCTGTGCTAAAAGTTGCAGGATCCGGTGTAGTGCGCTCATACCAATCCTTTTTTCTGCATATTCTGGACCCTATATATTGTTTCTGGTGCGTTTTTATTGAACGGAGGCCGAATACATAGTACAAACTAAGAACTCTTGATCAACTTTCATCCCTTTTAGCTCTTTAGATTCACTTATACTTCAAGTTTACTTAGTTTAAAGTTAATATAGCTTAGTTTCTAGTTGAAGAATCTTTGATTTTGTATGATTTTGTTTCATCTTCTTCCCCAAATGACAATGGGTGTTGATGGAGCTTGATCTAAACCCGAATTTCTACGTTTTCGGTAATCAATTTCGTTTCTTCTCTAGTTTTATGGCTTTAATTTCATGTTTGATTCTTTCTTTTGTAGATATAATGTGTAGCTAAACTATATCATAGCCAAAGCATGTGAATGTTAAAGAAATCTCCCTTTAATTGATGAAATTAGGAATGGGTAGTGTTTAATTGTTGTAATATCGACGAATTCATGTCTTAAAACTTGTTCTTAATGCATGAATTAGCTTGATCACCTAGTTCATGAACACACACACCACTTTTATAAATGTATGTTGTGAAGGAGTGTGGGAAAAGGGGTTTTAAGATTGTTATTTACAATTGACTGAGTTGTTTAGATCGATTGGGTAACAAGGTTTGTCGGTGTAAATTGATAAGTAGAGATTTCGCAATCCGGCTCGATCAAATTCAATTTATAAAACTCGAAACCTTAGGTAAAACTCACTTTCTAACCGGAAGTGGACCAGGTCGATCGTAGGTAGTGCGTTCAGAGTCCGAGGTCGATCCCACGAGGAGATTGAATCGAATACAAAACTTGTGTTAAAATCAGAGGGCAAAGAGTATATGAACAAGACAAAATATCGAAGCTTTTATTATTACACGGCATAAACAAGGATCTGAATCAAGACTTTTATCCAGAGTAAATTTCATCAAACTAATGATCTACACAATCAAAACCATATTGAGAGAAAACAAATCGAAATCAGAAAACCCACAATAATGAAGATATAAAGATTGCAGATCAAGACTTTTGAATCCTAAATCAGCAAAAGATATCAACCTTTAATTCATACAATGATCCTAGGCATGAACTGCACCAAGCTATTGATCGAATATCGTATTCTACTCCATATTTAAAAATCTAAACTAAGAAATTGAAATATGGGGCCTAGTCCAGAACTCTAATCCGACCATTTAGATGTCAACCTGTCATAACAACCGCCGAAGCGGCTAGGTTGAGCACCTAAGCCAGCCTCAAACTCATTCTAGGCCAATAAAAGTCAGAATAATGTTTCCTTAGGTTTAGATGCTCTTCAATAGGCATAAAATCGCGACTTTGACCTAGTTGGGCCGACCAACTTGGCCCATTTAACTCATCTTCAGTAAATCGGTGATAACTTGCTGTGTAGAGCTCCGATTTGAACGATTCAATATGAGTTGGAAAGCTCGTTCAATTCCCTACGACTTTCATGAAGACGACTTGACCAGAAAATTCCTGTAAGATGGGTCAAAATAAAGATTAACGAACATTCATGGTGAAATACTGCTGTCGGCTCCAAACACCCGCCTGAGTTCTTCCAAACGCTCGTTTGCCTGGAGAATATGATGATATTAGGGTTTCATGTTTGATGAAAGTGCGTTTGCCCTACCTTGAACGCCCGTTTGCTAAATCATGTCTTGAGGGAAAACGCCCGTCTGTGTATCATGGACACCCGTTTGCCTTGTCTGAGCTTTCTGATTCGGGCTGAACCCATCCAAAACGTGCTTTTGGGGGTCATTTGGACGCTCGGCTGTCCAAAAATCTAACTTTCTGAATCATGTATCGACTCTGTGGATGCCCGTTTGAACGGTCCAAACGCCAGTTTGGCCTAGGCTTGCTGCAAACGCCAGTCTAGGTATGGCAAACGCAAGTTTGCCTTGATTTCACTCCAAACTTGGCTTTTCTTCCACTTCCATTCAACTCTCGTGCCACGAACATGTCTCTTAGTCCAAAACATCGCCTTCCGGGTCCTCGAGTCACCTAGGTCCTGCAATAACATAGACGAACAAACACCACGCGTAATTCCGCAAGACAAAAGTGCTCGGAAAAGAGTGAAATATCATCAAAAATGCAGAGTTCCCTATCGTTGTGACAGTTTTACCCCCCGTACACATAACTCACGATATTACTCTTGAAAAGGCCTATATCTACCCAAAACATGCCAATAAAGTGATAAACGGGGGCTAGATCACATACAAAAGTGCAATGAAGTTGACTCCCATCATAAATCGAGCGGCTTTAGAGCGTTTTTCTTGTTCCGGTCAGTTAAATCCTTAAAGGCGGACTGTTGAACCGGGCAAAGGGTACTAGGTTGTTGCACGGCGTCTAGTACTATCTTAGGAGTTTGCACCCACGAATGAGTCGATATAAGCATTAGGATGGTTGGTTGGTAGTTTCCATTCCCAAATAATCGATTAGAGGGGCGAAAGTATTCAATTGGATCGTGATTTGGCTATGTCTCTTTCTCTGTTTATCTCTCGTTTAAATATCATTGTAGTATAATTACCGTGAACAAACTTTGATTCGCCTAAACTAAGTTCGATAATGACTTTGGTACTCGATTGATTCCTTGTGGGATACGACCTTGCTCACCTCCATAGTGCTTCCGACCCGGTACTCTGCCGGTTAAGGTTGGTCGTTACTATTTTGGTCATCACTTCATGAGATCTTGGGATATTGGTATCGACTTTAAAAGGAATGATTTGACTGGGAACTGAAGACTGTTTGCGGTGGAATGGTTTGCTTGTGGAATGATTTTGCTGTTGTTGTTTCTATTTAATGCTATGATCTGTTACTTTGGTTACTTTTTTTTCTTTTCTAAATCCTTGAAAATTATCTGTAATCTTTTAGCTTCTTGCTAATTAATGGAAAGTTTTTGGCCGTTCAAAAAAAAAGTAATGGATAAGCATATATGAATCCCGTATCCAAATTTTAAAATTCCGCATTTACCTTCACGCATGTGTGTATCTTAAGTGTCCGATGTGTATCGATGTTACGTATTGGATACTAGACACGCTACCGGATGGAAGTATACGTTCATCATAGATGCACGCTTAGTGGTCACTTTATGATTTCTTCAAAGATCACAAGCAAGTTTCCAGTCTTGGTGCAAGCATACATAATTGGTATGACCCCTCTTTCGAGACCTCAGTCAAGTCAAATGCCGAGTGATTACTTGGTCAAGTCACGTTCTTTTTATTCTCATAGCTGTTATAGAGCATTTCTATGCTGCTTACACCATGACTATAATCACGAGGCATGTTTAAGTTTTTCCTACCATGTTTTCTTAATCTTTGTCACTACGACGTCATGCGAATAACTACACTAACGGCACAACGATTATATAAACACATGTTATTATCCATTCTTAGGTACACGACAAACTAAAGCATACTATTACTATATATATAAAGGCTCAATGTAAATCTTAGACCATCTACAATATTATAAAAAGCAGACATAATCTGTCAATTTGTCGACTATTGTGCTCGTGACTTACTATCTCAGTCCGACCACCACAAAATCTTTTACGCCGCCGTGCACCACCGGCAAATACACAAACACACAGCCAAATATTCACCATTCAAACACCGCAAATGGCACCGTGACAATTCAGACATTATCAGATAGATAACAATCTCGTCATCATTAATAATATAAGATGTGTTGTGTCTATTTGGTCGTGCATATAGCATTTTCTAATAAGAAACTTTAGAGCTTGTGCTACCGCAGCGTGTTTCTACCAATTATTTTAGACTAAAAAAATAGTCCATATTGTTGAACTACCATGATGTGATCCATTTTGTAAGATCAAGCCTGGCGCAAAAAATATACTATTTATGCTATTGGGCTTGAGGAGCATACTATTGGGCTTGCGGAGATCAATTAGAGTCCTTTATCTATTTGTTGGTGATAATAAGGCCAGGCCCATTTATTAGGGCGCCGCTTTTGAAGATGGAAGAGTTGTTGGACTTATTTTATGTTACTTTCATTTATTCTTTATTAATGAGTGTCATATTCAGTCTAAGTGATGCATGGGAGCCCAATAAGTCATTATGGGCGAAAATTACTATGTAATTTATCTCACATTGTTTAGATGATCTAGTTACTTGGAGATTGTAGCCTATATAAGGTATTTAGGTGTTTCTTTGTACAAACAAATTCGATTCGATTCGATTCAATTTTGAGTGAAATTTTATAAAGACTCTGACTTGTTTTATCACTTGCGAGTGATGATCTCTTCGTTGTAGAGTTTCATACTTTAAGAACTTATCAGCGCATTGTAGAATCCACCGTTTAAGAAATTATCAGCACATTGAGTAAGCATTGTGTCGTTCTTGCCTATTAGCAATATTACGAGTATATATTTATTTATTGTATATATTCAGCATTTACTACTGCATATATTTAGCACTCATTCCATTCATTGTGTAGCATCAATTAGAGGAGTGATTTACTCCAGCATATTTCCTCTGTAATAGTATATATCATGCTTGTACTGATTCATATTGAAATATAACAGAAATCATAATCCAATACATTCTGTTATGGTATCAGAGAGACTCTGATCCAAATTAAGCCAAAAAATTTCTCTTAGCCGTCCCCTCTCTATTCACTGTATTACTCCATCACCGGTCCTCTCCCTCACCGGAATCAATGGCTGCTAAAACTCCAGTCACCTTCAACAACGCTCTTCAGGCCTCCATCAAACTTGATGCCACAAATTACTATGTGTGGCATACGCAAATTGAGTCCCTACTTATAGGTTATGATCTCCTCCACCATGTCGATGACACAACAACACCACCACCGGTCAAAATCACTACCGCTGGTAAGGAAGAATCCAACCCTAATTACCTTCTTTGGAATCGACAGGACCACATGATCAAGAATATGATCATCTCCTCCCTTACACCACCGTGCTTGACCTCCTTTATGGTAAGAAAACAAAGAAATTGATGGGCTGGAAAACATTGGCAGCAGTATATGCCACTCCCTCTCGGGCAAGAGTCAACACCCTCAAAAAGACAATGAAAAACCATCATCGTGGCAATCAATCTGTTCACGATTACCTATATACACTTAAACAGATGCGAGATCAACTTTCTTTGCTTGGATCCCCGATGGATCATGACAATTTTCTAGACATTGTGTTGGGTAATTTGGGACCGGAATTTTCAGACCTTGCTCGAGCAATCCAGGTTCGTGACACCACCATCTTGTTCGAAGAATTGCACGAAAAACTTCTCCATTATCAGCCTACACTAGTGGAGACAGCATCGTCCCTGGCATTCACTCCGGCAACGGCGAATGCAGCCTACCGCCCCCACATCGCCAGCAGAACCACCAAAATGGGCAATCCAACTATCAAAATTCTGGAAATTGGCACTCAAACTCTGGAAATTCTGGGCAATCCTCACAGCACCAGTGGCGAGGACAATCTCAGCAATCCCAACAGCTCCCTTCTAATTCCGATCAACGCCAACGAAAGCCTTTTTTGGGTAAGTGTCAATTATGCTATACGCAAGGTCATGTAGCTCAATTTTGTCCTCAGTTTCAGGGACAAGTCAGCCATATATTCAGCTCCCAAAATCGCCGGCCCTCTAGGCCTCAAGCTCATGTTGCTGCTCCCAATTCTGACTCGGCTCAGTTTGACCCGAATACACCAAATTGGCTCATGGATAGTGGTGCAAGTCACCATGTGACGATAGACCTGCAAAATTTGTCCCTTCACGCACCCTACACTGGCACAGATGACATTCTGGTTGGAGATGGTAAGGCCTTGTCCATTACTCATACTGGCACTACATCCCTCCCCATTACCCCTGCTCAATCTTTATCTTTACAAAATGTCCTCTGTGTCCCCGGTATGTCCCGTAATTTAATTTCTATTTCCCAATTGTGCAAATCCCATAACTTATCGATTGAATTCTTACCCACTGAATTTCTCGTGAAGGATATTCAGACGAGTCAGCCCCTTCTTCGTGGTCCGATTAGGAATGGCTTGTACGAGTGGCCCAACCCCCCCATTGTTGCCTTTTCGTCGAATAAAGCTTCGCCCCAAGATTGGCATTATCGCTTGGGACACCCAGCTCAATCTATTTTAGCATCTACTATTAAGCATTATAATTTGCAATCTTCTCGTTTATCTTTCACGCATTGCACTGCGTGCCTAGAAAATAAAAGTCACAAACATCCTTTTGGTGACTCTACTTTAACATCCTCCCGCCCCCTAGAAATAATTTTCAGTGATGTATGGACGTCACCAGTACTCTCAATTGATGGATTTAAATATTTTGTCATATTTGTGGATCATTTTACACGATATGTTTGGATGTACCCTTTAATCCGAAAGTCTGATGTTCACTCTACCTTTATACGATTTCGAGCAATTGTAGAAAAATATTTTGAACAATCCATAAAAGTCTTATACTCTGATAATGGCGGAGAATTTATTTCTCTTCGTGACTACTTCGCCACTCATGGCATCTCGTTCTTCAAAACACCACCTCACACCCCAGAACACAATGGCATCTCTGAAAGACGTAATATGCATATAGTAGAAACTGGGCTTGCCTTACTCACCCATGCCTCTATTCCCACCGCCTACTGGCCCTTTGCGTTTTCCACGGCTGTATATCATATCAACCGTATGCTCACACCAACACTCAAAATGACGTCCCCCTATGAGTCCCTTTTTCACACTTCCCCCAATTACCAGAAACTTCGCGTCTTTGGATGCCTGTGCTACCCCTGGCTTCGCCCCTACACCACTCACAAGTTGCAACCCCGATCAAAACCTTGTGTCTTCCTAGGCTATGCCCCAGACCAACATGCCTACTACTACTACAACATAGAGGAATCCCGTCTATATGTTTCCCGGCATGTCAAATTTGTTGAGTCCATCTTCCCTTTTGCCACTACCTCCCCCTCCGGTAACTCTTCCACTCACACTTCCGCTGACTTTCTCTCTGACTGGCTTCCCACACCTCCACCAGTAACTCCTCTATCCCCACCTTCATCACCTCCACCAACACCACCACCATCACCACCTTCACCAACTCCACCATCACCACCTTCACCAACTTTACCCTCACCACCACCAACACCTCCCTCACCACCACCACCACCTCCACCACCGTCACTACCCACTCATCCTATGCGCACTCGGGCTCAAAATCATATTCATAAACCAATCCAAAAGCTCAATCTCCACACTCAACTCTCCTCCCCTGACACTGAACCCACTAATATCACCCAAGCTCTAAAACACCCCAAATGGCGGGCTGCTATGCAAGATGAATATGATGCCCTCCTTCGAAATGAAACCTGGTCCCTAGTTCCTTGTCCACCTAACCGTAATGTCATCGGTTCCAAGTGGATCTTTTCGTCTCAAGCGTCATCCGGACGGCACTATTGAAAGGTACAAAGCTAGACTTGTAGCCAAGGGCTTCACCAATACTGGCATTGACTACTATGAAACCTTTAGTCCTGTGGTTAAACACACGATCGCGGCGTGTGGTTCTCTCTCTCGGCTCTTTCGCAGGGGTGGCCTTTACGGACAGTTAGACGTCAACAACGCCTTTCTGCAAGGTCGTCTCTCTGAGGATGTTTATCTATCTCAACCATCTGGGTTTATCAGCACCGAGCTCCCTCATCATGTTTGCAAATTACACAAAGCAATTTATGGTCTGAAACAAGCACCCCGGGCTTGGTATGAGGAGCTTAAAGGCTTTCTCCTCATGAACAACTTTCGCAATGCCGATGCGGACTCATCCCTTTTCATCTACAACACTGGTAACACAATCATTTATCTTCTGGTGTATGTAGATGATATTATTCTCACAGGTAACGATGACAAGGCCCTTGAGACCTTCATTTCTCTTCTGGGTCGACGTTTTTCTCTCAAGGATCTTGGTGCACTCTCCTATTTCTTGGGTATTGAGGTTCTATATAATGATCATGCATGTGTCTTATCTCAAAAGCGGTATGCTACTGAGCTCCTTGCTCGACTTCACATGGATCAGGCAAATCCCGTTACCACACCGTTACCGGCTGATCTCTCTGGACTTCTGATCACATCAGGTACACCGCTTGATGATCCTACTGAATACCGGATGGTTATTGGCAGCTTCCAGTATCACTTATTCACCTGTCCTGATCTTGCTTTTGCGGTCAACAAACTATCCCGGTTCATGCATGCTCCTACCGACGTTCACTGGGCGCATGCCAAACGCATGCTCCATTATTTAGCTGGGACAGTCGACCTCAGCCTTCAGTTATACCATGACTCCCCTCCGGTTTTCCATGCCTTCTCCGATGCAGATTGGGGTGGCTGTAAGGATGACTATGCTTCCACTTGTGCGTATGTTGTATATCTTGGCAGAAATGCCATCTCTTGGAGCTCCAAGAAGCAGTCCACTATTGCTCGGTCGTCTACTGAAGCAGAATATCGATCAGTCGCTTCCACCGCTGCAGAGCTCCTTTGGCTCACTTTCCTTTTCCGTGATCTAGGAGTGCACTTATCCCACGCACCGGTTATCTACTGTGACAATTTAGGCACCACGCAGTTCTGCCACAATCCTGTTTTCCACTCGAGAATGAAACACGTTGCCATTGACTACCATTTCATACGAGATCAGGTTCAACGTGGTTCATTGCGTGTTGCTCATGTCAGTTCTCCGGACCAACTTGCCGATTGTCTCACCAAGTCGCTCCCTCGCTTGGACTTTACTCATCAGCGCAGCAAGTTAGGTCTCCTCCCTCCTCCAACTTGAGGGGTGGTATTAGCAATATTACGAGTATATATTTATTTATTGTATATATTCAGCATTTACTACTGCATATATTTAGCACTCATTCCATTCATTGTGTAGCATCAATTAGAGGAGTGATTTACTCCAGTATATTTCCTCTGTAATAGTATATATCATGCTTGTACTAATTCATATTGAAATATAACAGAAATCATAATCCAATACATTCTGTTATTGCCAACGTTTCTTAGATTGGGTTATTTAAGATCGTTGTTTCGATCTCTCCATTGATTCCTTTGGAAGGTCTTGGGCAATCATTGTTCGTGTTTCATATCATTTGGTATCAAAGTCTTTGATTGACTAAAGGTAATCAAATATCCTTTTCCGTTTCTTGTGTTTCTTTTCTTTTTTCCTTTCTTGCATTTCATTATAACCCAATCTTGATCAAGAACATCAAGAACCCTAATTCTGCATCATCTCTTATTTTCGGATCAGACACATGCTTTTATAACAGTTCGTTTTATACATTGAACACCTCCAAAAATTCTAAAATGTTCACCACATCTCAAAAACGTCCCGTTATACATTTTGTATCTTTACATCAAATCTAAATTCGAAGTAAATCTTGCGAAAACTGCAGATCAATACAAACCATCTTTCCAGAAAAACTGCAGCAATAAATCGTTCTTCGAATTAGGTTTCAGTTAGTTAGACGCCTCCAAATTACCTGAAATTTTGTGGTGTTATGTAAAATTGTCATATTTAAAACTTTTATCTTTGGAGTTCTTACTGATTCGTTATATATTGATCAAAATATGCAAATTAATCCACTATCATCATTCTAGAAATTTTGGACAGATTGGTGCAGGTGTAGAAAAAAGATTGTTTGGTCAATTTATATTCATCCAAAAATTCTGATTTTTGAGTGTCATATGGAAAACTCCTTAATCTAAGAATATATTTTTTATTTCAAGATCAATTTCCATATCGTTTGGGCTGCACGTGCCAATAAGTGCAGGGCTGAATTCTAGAAACTCATTCCTTGGATCCCGACTTCCGTGGGAAAGTGAAATCATTCTTTCTTGGAGCATACCTCAAAGTTCCAAGGATCCCGACTTACCCAAAAGGTGAAACCCTCCATACTTGAAAATCTTTTCACATCTTGCAACTTTACCTCACTTCCATATCCATTCCACTCCACCAACACCTTACTTTTCCTTTTAGGACAGTTGGTCTTGGTTGATACAGATTGCTCATCTTTCTGCTTGGTTTGAAAAGGGTTAACTTTTTGAATCAGTGAGGGGGGAAGCAAGGTCTTTTTTTGAGACAATGTCAGACATAGATAGTCGTTTGCAGGTGTTGTTGAAAGAGATTTTTCATACACGTTGTTTAATTGGTGAGATGCGATGTTCTATAATTAATGAGCCATATGAGTTAGTACGTATTTGATCAGTAAGTTATCGATTCTCACTTGTCCCCATCCCCACCCTTATGAGTTACAAAGGATTAGTGATGTGGGTACGATACGAGTTACCCAAATGCCGTTGGTTGCGTTCAAATTTGGTATATTTGATGATGAGGTGTTATGTGATGTAGTTCCGTTGCCCGAGAGCCACATTATACTTGGGAAACCATGGAAAACTTCTAGGAAGGTGGCATATAATGACCCCATGGACAAATACACAGTATTCCAAAAGGGAAAAATGTTTAGACTTCTTCCGTTATCCCCCGAAGATGTTCACAAAGATAAGGTTCGGGTCACTAAAATCTTTGAGGAGCATGTAATGGAAGAGGAAACTCGTTTGAAACTTGAATCATAAAAAGAAAAAGAATTGGTTGAAGAGAAAAATGAAGAGATTGTTAACATTCGAGATGAGGAGTTGCAAAATGATGAGGATAAGAGTGTAGTGGAGATAAGCATTGAGAATGAGCCAACATTAGCGGATATTGTGGAGAAGCAAGTGGAGGAGGCAAAGGAAGCTCCTATATTAATAAATAGTTGTTTGAGTTCTTCTTTGTTGTCTTTGCAGGTACATGGCGATTATCCAATTGAGGAGAGCTTGTTGCCTATGGTAGTTCTTGATCGTGTGAACACATTAGTGGAAAACCGGAGCACACTTATTATGATCCGTTTTCTGAGATTATTGACACTTGTTCGACTGGAACTTGCCATCATTGTTATATTTATCTTCCAGGGCTTCATCCACATTTATATCAATCCGAGAGACTATTCTTATGATCCATTGAGGAAGCATGGATCACTATCTAGACATGCTATTGTTTGGACCTGTATATTTGCATTTTATTTGATCCCGGCACATCTTTGGTGCTTTTTGTGGTTTCTCTAGACTTTGTGCACGCTGATACGCTATATGACGTCCTTTTGATTCGAGGATGAATCCTTTCCAACCGGGAGGGAATGATCTGATCCAGCCAAAGAATACTGAAGAATGGCCAATAAAATGCACTATCTATGCTATGGGCTTGAGGAACATACTATTGGGCTTGAGGAGATCAATTAGAGTCCTTTTATCTATTTGTTCGTGTTAATAAGGCTAGGCCCATCTCTTGGGCGCCACTTTTGAATATTGAAGAGCCATTGGACTTATTTTATGTTATTTTCATTTATTATTTATTAATAAGTGTCATATTGGGCCTAAGTGATGCATGGGAGCCCAATAAGTCAATATAGGCAAAAATTACTGAGTAAGTTATTTCACATTGCTTATATGAACTAGTTACTTGGAGATTGTAGCTTATATAAGGTATTTAGGTGTTTCTTTGTACAAACAGTTCAATTTTGAGTGAAATATTATAAAGTCTTTGACTTGTATTATCACTTGCGAGTGAGTATCTCTTCGTTGTAGAATTCTACCCTTTAAGAACTTATCAGTGCATTGATCAAGCATTGTAGCATTCTTGCCAAAGTTTCTTAGATTGGATTATCTAAGATCGTTGTTTCGAGCTCTCCATTGATTGGCTTCCCAGAAAGTGTATGGACAATATCCCGTGATTCTGAATTTTTTATTGAGGTTCATGACAATGTGGTGGTAGCAAAAACCATGGTGAGCGTTTGGAAATACATACCTAATAGCTTGAATGATGCATGTCCCTCTGTCTGATACGAACACCAAGTCACTACGTTCTCTGATTACCCTTTTCACGGAAAGCATGAAATACTTCCACGCCTCGATGCTCTCCCCGTCAGTCACGGCAAACGCTACCGGAAAGAGAAGGTCACCCACGTCAACAATGATAGCTACTAACAATGTCCCTTGCATTTTGTTTTCAGATGTGTACCATCCATAACTAAGACAGCCGCCATTAATAATCCCTACTCCCGACCCCCAGTCTCACTCTGGGTCATTCTAGAGGGTTGTGAAGCTCTCTTGCGACTTCAATAACAACAACAATAATAATAATAATAATAGTAATAATATATATATATTTTTTGACAACTATATCCTTTTCCATTTATGCCATAAAATTCGGGGCGTTACAATTCTCCCCCCCCCTTAAAAAGAAGTTCGTCCTCGAACTCCCCTCTCCTTATAGTGTATTCCACACCTATACTCCATTTTGATACTAACCCTTAAGATGTAGTTTTCTAGGGTATCAGAGTCAGGTTTCGATCCTGGGAAATGTGGGTGTCGGCCCACATAATCCTTGTCACAAATCTTACTCTACATTATATTCCACGCATGAAAAGATAACCCCAAATCACCACCACGACCTTTAAATAATGTATTCCAAAATTCCCTATAAGATTCAATGATTAAAAAGACTAGTGTCTCACACTTTTGCATCGGTATCATAAAAATTAATGATCAAAGAAACATTTTCTTTCTTAGAAAAAAAAAATAGATAAATAAATAAATCATCAAGACTTGAGGAGGAAATTTTTTTGTAGTAATCAAACGTTTGTATATAGTCACAAAACAATATAAATATTTTTCTATTATGAAAAAAAAAAAAAAAAAGCTATTTATATTACAAAGTCACGTTGTATTGCAGTAAATCTTGTTTATATATAACATTTTTTTTTTCGCATTTTTTTTTTAAATATAAGAACATGAAACCCACATTTGAAACAACCTTTTTTTTTCTTTTCAAAATGAATTTATCAAAAAGTTAAAATAATATTATACTACATATCCTTTAAAGAAATGCACACCAACATGGCTTTGTAGCATTTAATAATAAAGTATATTCTAAAATAAAGAAATTTAAAATATATTTGTGGCTAGAGCTTTGAAAAATCATAAATACGTACATACGAGACACTTGTCCTAATCCTGGATCAAATTATTAAAACTTAATAAGGACCAAGTCTAAATGTCACAACTTATGCGCTAATAAATTCATTCCTTAACTTTTTTTGTAGTTCCCCTTGATCAATCTTAATTCTATTAATCATTTCACTATAAAAATTCTATAAATTTGGTTCAATTTTTTTTTCTTTCCAAACTTCACGTGATCAAACCTAATTCTTAATAATCAAATCACTAAGTGAATTCTAGAAAAAAATTTCCTAACCTTTTGAATTGTCGATCCATCTTCTTAACTAGCTAGGCTAGATCATTAAATCTTACTTGTCTAAACTTATATCTCCTTGTAGAACTCCCGAGAAACTTAACCTCGGAGTCTCTGATACCACCTGTAATACCCTACTCCCGACCCCTAGGTCCACTAGGGTCATTCTAGGAGGGGTTGCGAAGCTCTCGCCGCGACTTCAATACAACAACAATAATAATAACAGTAATAGTAATAATATATATATATTTTGACAACTATATCCTTTTCCTTTCATGCCATAAAATTCGGGGCGTAACACCGACAATACTTAAACCCGTCAATACTAGATTTCAAAGCCATGAAACTGCACTTGAACCTGCCAGTAAGATGGGAAACCTGTATATCTGTGACAGTTCCAAGATTTTCACTCTTCAACATGTAAAAGTAGGCGGGTAATTTAAAATAAGATAGTGTTATGCTTTCGCCGATTAATTTCAACGCTTTCTGTCTACAATGATATGCACGCCGATAATCAAGATCTATGTTGAATACTCTTTTGACCTCGACTATTAATTGTTTTGTCGTGAAATGACTGTCGAGTTTTAGGAGGTTCTCCCTTACGAGACGACCTATAGGTCCGGGACTGGCTTGCCTATGATCGTAGGTTAATCTCCAATCCACAAGTGTGAGTTTCAGTGTACGCGGTTATCTCGAAGTTATTCCAACCGTGAACCTTCCTGCCCACAACTTCCCATTCGCATTTCTCTAAAGTAAAACATCATAGTTTTAACTTCTCCTTATCGGACCTAATAGGTTTCCACATGTAATTATTTTTCAATGTGTGGTAACTCATTTTCATTTGCATATCATCCTTGTCTCTGAACTTTTTACCAATAAACAATATTCCTGAATCTGCAGTCTGAAATGCCCCACCGTGGACATAGAGGAATTTCGGAAGCCGGAATGTCTGAACCGAAATGAACACCTCTATTGCGATTAATACTTTCCATAATAAATATGTGACCAATGTCAGGGTTCCGTTCAAAAGGTGCTCTTAGAAAACTCGTAAACGATCCACCGATATTGGGACCCACTTGCATCGGTGTTGGCATGTCAAGATTCTGTTCCAAAGGTTCTCTCTGAAAACTCGTAAACGATCCACCGATATTGGGACCCGCTTGCATCGGTGTTGGGATGTCAGTTTTCTGTTCCAAAGGTGCTCTTAGAAAACTCGTAAATGATCCACCGATATTGAGACCCCTTGCATCGGTGTTGGCATAAAAGAGGCGGACAGTCAAACTGTTGACTTATTCCATTTATATAGACATTATGACTTGTCCTGTCAAATTGTTGTTGATTGTACGGTGTGTGCGTTGTCTGCTAGAATTAGGCCTAGGTGTGTGCATTGGCTGACGAATCATATTGGCAATTATTCTCCAATCGTAGTCAGGTTCACTTGTGATGTCAATGACTTGTTGAGCTAAAGTTGTATTCGGTTGAATGGCAGTTTCATTAGGGGCTAAGACTGATGTAGTAGGTACAACATGCTCTCGGGAATTTTGATTACAGTCCAGCTCGGATGTAAAATCCTCAATTCCTCTGTCATAAACTGCGTGAAGTTGCTCATTTAGGTCAAATGCGTTCTCATCTTCCGTATGGTCATCATCATTTAAGTTGCTCACGGTTCGGCGTTAACGATAGTTTCACGGGTTCTTTTCTCGAGAATATTATCAATGTAGCCTAGCCATGTACCATCGTCCAAAACATCCATCGGTTGGTCGTAATCTACGTACATTTGTTTCATGATCAATGTATTGTTTGAGACATTAATTCTTACTTTCTGACACACTTTGGCCTTTACTTCATCCAATGTCGTATCGGTTTTCACACGAACCAAATACAATTTTCCTCTTTTATAAGACCATTTGTCGCTATCGTCATGGTATTTCCACTCTCCACCAAATAAAAACTTAACGGACATCGTGTTGTTATCTGTGAAACAATCATTTATTTACATCAGTAGAAGATATATATAAATAAGAATAGACAATAATATTTAGACAACACAACACAACACAACAATACTTGAAAAATAAACCTAACCATGTGTCTATATAGACACATGGTTAGGTATTTTCCGAATATTGTTGTGTTTTTGCTGTCTAACTATATTTACTAATATACAAGTAAATATATGTATATAAATATACATACATACACACACGCACACATGGTTAGGTTTATTTTTCAAGTTTCGTTGTGTTGTGTTATAACAGTAGACGGGGGTAATAGAAGAGAAGACTATTTATACCAGCGTCATAGAATATATGATGATGAGGGAGAACATATGCTCGACATAGCCAACAGAACAGAGCTTAGACTTTTGATCCAACGGATGCTTCACTTCCGGCGGTGGCTTTACCATCTACTGAAAACGGGAAAAGATGCCCTATTAAGCAGATCTAATGAAATTTTCTACGAGCTACGCTATATAAGGAGCCCCAATACAATGGTTCGGGATTAGGCCGACAGATCGGATTAGAAGGAATCGAAAGCACCCTAGGGAAGCATGCATTATTAAGAACCTCATCAGGCCGAGGTGTACCATAGAATATGTCGAGAATCGTCGTATTATGGTTCATTTTTTTATATAACAAACTTCACTATTTTACCGATAATTTCATGGGACGTGCTGATACGATCACAAAAAAATGTAATAAAATACAAATAAATTTATCAAATCACATGCGAATTTTTATCGTCAACTACAGCAATAGCAAAATCAACTTATAACCAAACCAATAAAACACAAGTTTCGTATTTTACTACGAGCCATCAAATTGATATCAACCAAAATACAAGGGTATCAACTAGATATTTTTCCAACGAATATCAATTTCATTATCGAACTATCTCAAGAATATTAATCATTTCACTACCCTCAAAATCTAAACTTTATCCTTTCACTACCCTAAAAAAACGAAAATTACCTCAAACATAATCATGTATTGATGTGTAAGAAGAACAATTAAAACAAATACGATATTTAAACTTATTCAAACAAAAATGTTAAGTGAAATACTTGTTAGACAATCTTGTTCATAAACGAAATAAAAATTACAAAGAAACGAATAACAACAAATTCGAATTACAATTGCAAAGAAAGCGAGAAAGGATATATGATCCGAGCCCTGTGTTGCACACGTTTTCTTAAGACTAATTCGCCCCTCACCTTCGTGTGCCGTGAGCTTCGGGACGTTAATCTCCCAGGATAGAACGGATAGCAATGACAGGAAGCACAACGCCTTCAATTGCTTAAGAACCTTGTAGTTTGAACTCTCAGTTTTCATATAGAAAAGAAGTAAGAAGAAGCAGATTGCTGGTGTGTTCAGCCTCTCTTGAACTGAACAAAAAGAGTCTGTTTATATAGGCTTTATCATGCAGAGAAGAGTTAGAAACTGATGGAATATGAAGTGGAACAGCCTCAGCATCATTATCTCGAAATAAATGTCATTAAAGCTCAGAATTGGAACAGCACGTGATGACGCGATATGCCATAAGTGTTGTCGGTTGGAAGGTTCAAGACAGATCGTTTTGCAATTCCAAAATAAAAGTACAGTATGAGTTTTCAGCTCGAAAATAAAAGTTCAGGTTGCAAAACCGAACCTTCACTGGGGGCCTTTGAATCGAGTTGCATTCGTGTCCGCAGGACGCGCGCTCGCACACAAGTTCAAGCTGAAATCCGTCCAGATTTGCACCCCCCCTGCGCCCGCGCTTAGAGAACGGTGTATAAAGTTGGTAATTTCTTACCATTACACTAAAGCAACATCATATATATATATATATTGGCTCTTTTCCTTCCTTCCTTCCAATGTGGGAGAAATTGGTTTCTCCAATTTTCCCTTTATTACTAACACTTTCCATTCACCACTTAGGCCCAATAGGCCCAATATGACTTATCATTTAACACATCCATTTTAACCATCATTTTCCAACAATCCCCCACATGAATGGAATAGTGTTTAAAACCCTAGCAAAGGCTCTAAGAATGAAATTGAGAGTTCGGCGGTAGATCAATGCATAGGATAGGTAGGTGTGACCCTTTGAACCTTCCCTTGATTAAATATGTTTACTTTACTGGCTGACTAGTAGACGCGATGTCCTTGAACTATTCTCGCGCGTTGATGTAAATGATGACATATCAACCACAATCGCATCTACCTATCAACATAAGTTTCTTGCGGTTATGTCCATTTTGGCCGTGGACATCCGGCCTCGTTCAAAGAAGAGTTTCTAAGAATTGCGCCTCACAATTCCCTTTGAAGCGCCCCTCTTCTCTCTTACATAGGTGATTCTGTAATTCAGAATTTTCTCAAAATATTCTTCTTACACAAATCATTAAAAGCTCTTCTGTGAGCTTATCCTCGTTCAATCTCACTGTTTCTTCATCTTAGGAATTAGCTTGAGGGTTACCCCCCACAGTGACTTTACTTCGGCAATTAGGTTTTCCCATTGAACCATGATCTTGGGATCTCCAATCTACAAGGTTGGGTTTTCCTTCGCAAAAGTTTTATTCCATGGGCTTTAGTCCCATTCCTCTTGTTGATTTAGCAACTAGCTCTCTATTTAACCCTTTGGTTAGCGGATCCGCAAGATTATCCTCTGACTTAACATAGTCTAAGGTAATCGTACCAGTTGAGAGTATTTTTCTAATGGAATTATGTCTTGGCGATATGCCTAGACTTACCATTATACATTATATTCTCGTGCTCTTCCAATCGTTGATTGGCTATCACGATGAATACATATTCCTGGCATCGGCTTCGCCATTGAGGAATATCCTCTAAGAATTGATGCAACCATTCGCGCTTCTTCCTACATTTATCCAAAGGCCACAAACTCGATTCCATTGTGGATCTCGTTATCACGGTTTGTTTGGAAGATTTCAAGACACGGCTCCACCGCCTAACGTGAATACAAAGCCACTTGTGGATTTTGAATCCTTTGAATCAAATCCAATTTGCATCAAGATATCCTTCTATAACAATTGGTTCTCTTGTATAGTGAAGGCCATACTTACGAGTATATCTTAAGTATCTCAGTAACCTCACTATAGCTTTCCAATGTTCATGACTCGGATTACTAGTATATCTACTTAGCTTGCCAACAGCGTAAGTGATATCCGGTCTAGTACAACTCATTAAGTACATTAGACTTCCAATGATCCTTGCGTACTCTAATTGAGATACACCCTCAACTTTATTTTTGAACAAATGTTGACTTTGATCTATTGGAGTTCTAGCTTCATTTGAGTCATCTTTATTGAATTTTTCCAGATTTTATCAATATAATTAGATTGACTCAAAATGGGACCATTAGAATTTCTTGTAATTCTAATTCCCAATATCATCTCTCGCTAAACCCATATCTTTCATTTCAAATCTGGCGTTTAACATATCTTTGGTAGATTTGATCATCTTATCATTACTACCAACTATCAAAGATGTCATCCACATAAAGACATAAGATGACATAGCCATCTTTTGTTTCTTTCATGTAAATACATTTATCACATTCATTGGTTTTGAACCTTTTTCAAGCATAACATGATCAAACTTTTGATGCCATTGTTTTGGTGCTTGTTTTAAGCCATATAATGACTTAACCAATTTACACACTTTCTTATCTTGTCTGGACTAGAAAAACCCTCAAAGTTGTTCCATGTAGATTTCTTCTTCTAAATCTCCATTTAAGAAAGCGGTTTTCACATCCATTTGATGTACTTCTAAATTACGCAAAGTTGCTATAGCAAGTACCATCCTAATGGAAGTTATGCTAAATCCTTTGGAGAATATGTGTCAAAATAATCAAGACCTTCTTTTTGACTATAACCTTTATTACTAGTCCGGCCTTATATTTATCAATAGATCCATCAGTTTCATTTTCCTCTTAAAGATCCATTTTGATCCTAGTGGCTTACATCCCGGAGGTAGATCAACTAACTCCCAAGTATGATTTTGCAATATGTAGTCTATTTCACTATTTATTACTTCTTTCCACATTGGTCCTTCGGAAGAAGTTGTCGCTTCTTTAAAGCTTTGAGGATCTGTCTCTATCATATATGTGATAAAATCTTCACCAAAAGATTTTTCAGGTCCTCGACCTCTTGCTTCTTCTTGGCTCAACCTCGCTTGGCTCTTCTTCATTTACTTGTTCGGAAGGGTGATCCTAACATGAACACGCTTTAATGAACTAGGTTCATTTGTTTTAGCCGGAAATACATTCTCAAAGAATGATGCATTTCGATTCCATTATCGTATTTTTTATGTATTTCAGGATTATCGACTTATAGACAAGAAATCGATAAGCACTCATTGTTGTGTGCATATCCAATGAATATACAATCAACGCTTTTGATCCTATCTTTACTACTTTGGGTGTAGTATACGAGCACCTTTGCAAGGCACCCCACACTTTCAAGTATTTGTAAGAAGGTGGTTTACCTTTCCACGATTCATAAGGAGTTTTCTCTTGTTTCTTTCGGGGTATCTTATTTAAAAGATAATTGCTAGAAAGGATAGCTTCCCCCCACAAGTTTTGTGATACTCCTGAACTCAACAACATTGAATTCATCATTTCTTTCAATGTTCGATTTTTCCTTTCAGCAACTCCGTTCGATTGTGGTGACCATGGCGCGGTTATTTCATGAATAATCCCATGTTCGGCACAAAAATCACTTAGTGGTGCCAAATATTCACCACCTCTATCGCTTCGGAGTATTTTGATCTTTTTTCCATGTTGATTCTCAACTTCTTTTACGAATAGAATAAATTTATCTATCGCTTCATATTTTCCTTTTAACAAGTATACATAGCAATATTTAGTGCAGTCATCGATAAAGGTAATAAAATAATTATTTCCGCCTCTCGATTGCACAATTTTAAGATCACACACGTCGCTATGTATTAGTTCGAGTGGTTGCGTATTTCTTTCAACATTTTGAAAAGACGCTCTTGTTAATTTCGCTTCAACACAAGTTTCACACTTATGTTCTTTATCAATTTCGAATTTGGGGATATATTTTAGACTTATTAATCTACGCAGGGAATCGTAATTAACATGTCCTAGTCTACCATGCCATAAGGAAGGTGACTCAACCAAGTAAGCGAGAACCAAACAATATTATTATTGATATTGTTTGGCCTAATGACCATTACATTCGACTTGACCATGCCATTACATGCATACCCTTACCGACATACATACCACTTTAGTTAAAGTAAACTTGTCGGACTCTAAAACAAGACGGAAGCCATTCTTATTCAACAAAGACTCAGGACACGATTCTTACGCATATCCGGGACATATAGCACATTCTTGAGTTAGATGCTTGCCGTAAGTCATCTTCGTAATCACTTCTCCTTTTCCGGCTATAGCGTAGTAGCCGAGTTTCCCATGAACAAAGTCTCATTACCTTGAACTGACTCAAACTTAGTAAACACTTCCCTGTCAGAGCATATGTGCCTTGTAGCTCCTGTGTCTACCCACCATTCTCTAGGATTTGAATCCACCATGTTCACCTCTGACACAACAGCACAAAGATCAATATCTTGAATGCCTTGAACAATATTTGCTTCAGAAACCTTCTTCTTTGGTAGCTTGCAATCGCAGATTTGTGACCAATCTTGTCACAATTGAAACATTTCCTTGGAACTTAGGTTTTTCAATGCCACCTTTCGGTCCCAATTTAGCTTTTGGTCCGTTTTTGATTTCTTAACAAACTTGTTCTTTTTCGAGCTTTGGCCATGTTCTACCACGTTGGCCTTTGCAAGATTCTCGAGGTAATTTCCTCTTTTATCGGACTTTATTGTCATCTTCAATACGGCCTAACAACAAGATCTTCCATGCTCATTTCCTTTCGCTTATGCTTAAGGTAATTCTTGAAATCTTTCCACGCATTTGGTAATTTCTCAATAACACAAGCGACTTGGAAAGTTTCACTAAGCTCCATCTTTTCAAACTTGAATCTCGTGAAGAATCAATGAAATTCTTCCACTTGTTCCATGAGTGGTCTAGAGTCCACCATATTGTACTCCAAGAACCCGCCAACGACAAATTTCTTTGTACCGCATCTTCGGTTCTATACTTTTTATCTAGTGCCTCCCACAATTCTTTTGCACTCTTTTTATCACAATAAACATCATACAATGAATCACATAAACAATTCATTGCATAATGTCTACAAAGATAATCGATTGTTTCCATTCATCTATGGCAAAGAAAATCTTGATCCGCTCCTCTATATTGTTGGTGGATCCTCGGTTAGGAACTTTGCCAGACGCAATGTTGTGAGATAAAACATCATCTTTTGTTGCCATCTCTTAAAATTCAGCCCATTGAATTTTTCAGCCTCTCATCTTTGATTCATAGGAGCAAAGACTCGATTTGGCACTTGTTGCACCATAGCCAAAGACTAAAGTCGACCATCGGCACCATTACGAGCCGCGTCTTTGGTTGTCATTTCTGAAATTTAACACACAAATTGATTAAATTTCCTTTCAACGATTTATAGAACAATTTTTAATTGAACTATACTCAATTCAACAAAAGATTCGTTTGGAACTCGTTTTATTGAACCACTGTTCGTTTTAAACCCAAAACAGCTTGTTTAAAATTCAGCTTGATTAAAATCATCTCGTCTGAATTAAGCTCGTTTAAGAAACTGAACAGCCCGTTAAAACAGCTCGTTAAAACAGCTCTTTAAAACAACTCGTTAAAACAGCTCTTTATAGTCAAATCAGCTCGTTTTAAAACGCAGCTTGATTCAACCAAACAGCTCGTTTTTACACACCTCGATTCGTTTTCTTCAATTACAGAAAACTGAATCACAAAACTGTTATGACCAGTTTATGAAGATCGAAATTGTTCAACACAAGAACCAGCTCGATTCAACACAGTTATTGAAACTGTTCGTTCTCAATTTCCTCTCATTAATGAACAAGAAATATCAGAAGAATTAGTCTTAAGATTGTTAGACAATCTTGTTCATAAACGAAATAAAAATTACAAAGAAACGAATAACAACAAATTCGAATTACAATTGCAAAGAAAAGCAGTAAAAGGATATATGATTCGAGCCCCTGTTGCACACAGCAGTTTTAAGACTAATTCGCCCCTCACCTTCGTGTGCCGTGAGCTTATTGGGACGTTAATCTCCCAGATAGAACGGATAGCAATGACAGTGAAGCACAACGCTTTCAATTGCTTAAGAACCTTGTAGTTTGAACTCTCGTTTTCATATAAAAGAAGTAAGAAGAAGCAGATTCTTTGGTGTGTTCAAATTCTCTTGAATCGAACAAAAAGAGTCTCATTTATATAGGCTTTATCATGCAGAGAAGAGTTAGAAATCGATGGAATATGAAGTGGAACAACCTCAAAGATCATTATCTCGAAATAAATGTCATTAAAGCTCGGTGGAAGCAGCGCGATGACGCGATATGCCATAAGTGTTGTCGGTTGGAAGGTGCGCATGCATCTTCACCGGGAGCCTTTGAATCGAAGTTGCATTCGCGTCCGCGCAGACGCGCGCCGCACACAAGTTCAAGATGAAATCCGTCGATTTGCACCCCCCTCGCGCCCCGCGTAGAGAGAACGGTGTATAAAGTTGGTAATTTCTTACCATTACACTAAAGCAACATCATATATATATTGGCTCTTTTCCTTCCTTCTTTCCAATGTGGGAGAAATTGGTTTCTCCAATTTTCCCTTTATTACTAACACTTTCCATTCACCACTTAGGCCCAATAGGCCCAATATGACATATCATTTAACACATCCATTTTAACCATCATTTTCCAACAATACTTACCCATTTGTCTAAAGAAACAAGACCGGCGTAGTTTGATTTCCTGTTCATCGATTTTCCCTTACAATTTCAAATATGATGATTTTTTTTTTTGAAATTTGTGGAGAGATATAATGAATATGTATATTGGTGAAGAAGACGATGAAATTGGGTGAAATATGGGGAAAAACGGGAGTTTCACATTTTAATTCAGATTGAAGCCGGATTCAACGGGCCCGTTTATTTTCAACGCCGCGTTTTTATTTTTCCACGAGACAAAATTACAATTTCGTTGAATTTCCAAGTCTTGCTCTTTTTTAAAATTCAACATGGCTTTCTGTTTCCGCGTGAAGAGTTCCACGTGCCCGTTGAATTTTAAACGGGAGATTCAGAAAAAAAAATATCAAGTCTAAACCAACTGTTAACGGTGATTTTTACGGTTTATACGACTTTATTTCGTAGCAATTTCCTTTGTGTTTTATTACTTTTTATAGAAAATTAAGTGTTTAAATGATTTATTGAAAGAATGCGTATGGAAATGATTTAAATGCAAAGTTGAGCTAATTTCGTGATTTTATTGGTAATTATCTATGGTTTTACACTTTGCGTGTTTTTATGGTTTTGTAGGTATGCGAACATGTCAAAAAAGGAGATCTAAACGGAAGGAAGAAGATGCAAGTCAAACTTGAAATGGAGATGGACGGGCGTTTGACGATCCGGACGGGCGTCCAGGAAGAAAAAGTGGATTTAGAGTATTGAGATTTTTGCTGAACGAGCGTCCAAATTTACATAGGACGGGCGTCTGATCAGACTCGGCCCGACTCGAAGAAGTTCATACAAGCTGGACGGGCGTCCAGTCCGCCGCCTCAGCTAAACCGACTTAAAAAACCTATTTATAGTCGCGTTTTCGAACCCTAAATTAGATACAATTCCACCCCTCGTCGCCCCAGCCCCCTGGGAAGCGACTTTGCTGTTTCCTTTTGCTACCATAAACATAGTTTTATCTACTTTTTATTTTTCGCATACCAACGATGAATAAAGGCTAGAGCATGGTTGAACAAGCTTGTGAAGCCGATCGAGCAACTTGATTTCAATCTTTGGATGTTTTGTGAGTTTTAAATAAAGTTTGTTTCTTTATTATGTTCATAATGTTATGCAATTTAAATCGAGAGATGGTTGCGATTTGATGTTTAACGTTTGATGAGAATCGGTGTTAGACTTAGATCACCGTAGTAAAGATTAGATCTTTAATCTAATTAACGAGAGTTGTTAGGTTAATTTCTAAGTTGCTAGATTGAGAAATCTTACACCTTTGTTATGAAAGCGTTAATCTTTAAGATCGAGAGATGAGAGATTAATGTGCGAATTATCTAAGAGATTAGAAATTCATACTTTTGATAGGTGAACCACAATCTTCATTAAATCTTCACTAAACAATCTGAGAGAAAGTTTGAGGTTGTGAGATCGGTGGATCATCATTATTCGCTTTCAATTTATTTGTTATCATCTTAGTAATTGTATTATCTTTTTAGAATAGAATTATTTTCATTAGTTTGGCTCAGAATTATCTTTCCCGACTTTGGATTCTAGATCCTCTGCCTGATTATTTTTTCGCTTTTTTAGTTACGCTTTGTTTTATTTTTCATGACAACTTTTAGAAATTAAGAACTAACTCAACTCGATTCCTCATGATTCGATTCCAGATAACTCTATACTACGATCCTCGTGACTTAGTAAACCGGATTTATTTTTATTACTTGTTTATTTTTCATTAGATAAAATCCGAGACACCAACCTGACATGAAATATATTTTCTTAAACAAGTCTGATTATATAATTTCTCGACAGCCACGTATCGGAATTGGAGTTGTCCAATTTCATATTCAGTACAAAGCCTTGTGGATTCAAGGAAAACATGAAAAAGATGCTGCCCCTAACTTTTATTTTCTTTCTTTTGACCTACCATTCAGTTAAAGTAAAATTGACTGAGCCCCTGAATTAGTTTATATTTATACTACTCCTTCCGTCTTCTAAGAATTGTCTATTCTTTAAAATTAAATTATCACATAAAAAGTGTTTATTGAAAAATCAATGCATCATCTAATACATGTTTTCCAAACAAACCAATACCATTTGATGTTTGTATACTATTTTTAAATTCTAAAATAAGTATTTATTATGAAATAGAGATATTCATGTCCATTAGCTTTTAAAATACAACATATCAATTATTTTTTTAATCAATGTGTACCATAAAAAATGTATACTTTTTTAGGTGACGTGGATAGTAATACAGAGTAGGTGCGATTCTCTGATTCACCGAAATCAAGTAATAAAATACAACAGTAGCTGAAAATGAAAATTTTATCTCGCACTCTCGCCATGGCCATCGTCCAGTTGGATGACAGATGTATGCTTACGCAAGAAGACAAATTAATTTTTATCTTCTTACACGCATGTCACACATCCAACAAGACAGTGTGTGTGAGGACTCCCCGAGATAGGATTTCTCCTGAAAAATATAGAAATAGTACTAAGTAAATGATAAAAGTCACTGCCATATATACATTAAAAAGAGATTAATGATATTGGGTGAAGAAAAAATAGCATACGACTTGTCATGAGATGATAGAACCTAAAATCTTTGATAGATACTCTCCCCACCCTACTCCACTCCACCACCCCCCCACCCCCCACCTTCCCATACCTTCTTCTACTTTTTCAATCAGATAGCCCCACCACCACCAGACCCCTCCAAAAACAGGGAAAAAAACAAAAACAAATAAAAATTAAGTCATATTATATATATGTGTGTGTCACATATGGACAGTGGAGTATAGGAACAGTATTTGTAGATAATGGAAACGGAAGTAAATAACCCAAACATTGAATTGAGATTTGAGACCGACTACTAATCAACATTACTCAAGTATATAGTACTACTTTCCTCCCATAAAAAAATGTTTGTATTTTTTTATTTACGCAGAATTAAAAACTCAATTAATGTATTGTGTATTAATAGTAATATATATATACCCCTATCTTATAATTAATGGAAAATTAGGGATAAGGACACAATCTGAAATATTATTAAGAACGGACAACTACATATTTTTTATAGGGAGAAGACAATTGCATAATTTTTATAAGCGAGATGACAAAAACAATGAATCAGAAAATCGGTGAAATTCACTATATGAATCTCAAATCGGTGAATTTCGATAGTGAATTTTTGAAATAATCAGAAAATCAAATAATCCCGACAATGAATTTTGAAAATTAGTGAATTTTCGACAATGAATTTTGGCGGTGAATTTAAGCAATGAATTTCAACACAAGTGAATTTCGATAGTGGATAAATAGTTTTGTCCTTTATGCAAAAGTTTCAAAAGACTGTCCTTCTACTTAATTGATGAAATATTTTTGTCATTCTCCCTCATTCCCCCTATAATTAATGCTTTCTTTGAAATTTGAAATGAACATACAACAATAAATGTTAGCCTAGAAGTATGTTTGAAAAAATAGCCTTAAATGATGTATTGGTTTTCTAAATGAACACTTTTTACTGGACAAAACTTTTTTCAAATATTGACAATTTTTATAGGACGGAGGTAGTACTACTTTAAGTTTCAACTGTTAATGGAACACGAGGCCAATTAATTCGATCTCCACCAAAATACAAGATCAAAGAGCGTTTAGAGAGGAGCATTTAGAGAGAAGCATCTATGCGAGCAGCGGAGGACAAAACGGAAGCAACAATTATTGTCGGCTTGAGTAATTGCATGCAAGCATTGATGAGAATCCAATGCCCTGAAATCCTTAGGTCTCAATTCTCCATCCAAAAATTTCATAAATGATGTAAATCGAGATTATAAAATATCTTAATAATCAAGTTTACGACGACTAGATATATATATGTTTTGCTGAGAGAATTTAATACTCTGTATTAAACTCGCTCCTAATCTTGTATAAATCATTGAGTTATGCCAATCGGACAAGACGATTTTAAATACTTGAAATATATAATTTATTGTTAACTTATGTACCGTATCTTGATTAGATATTGAAACAACAATGTATAGTCAACTACTGTTCACAATGTACTCAGATTTTTAGGAATCTGACAAAGTGAATGCTGTCAAAATTCTATACGTTTTAGTTATAATTTGGATCAGGAAGGATTCATCTTTCATATGACCGGTCAAATGAACAGTAGTGTAATGAGGGGTAGAGTTGTAAGAACATTCATGTTAGAAGCATCATATTTGTCTTTAAAATAATATAAATAATATATAGTTTTATTTTACAACATCATAATTCAAAATACTTCACATCAGCATCATTATCATTATCCCTATAACATTTCAAATATTATTAAATAGTATATATTCTTCTTCACAAGTCTATTCATACACATTAATTATTTATTATTTCACCTCAACAGCATCCTTATACTTATCTCTATAATTTTTAATAATTAAATATGTTTAGGGATGTGAATCGTGTATATCCCTAAAAATAAAATAGAGATAGAGACTCTGATGTGGGAGCTATTTAAGGTAACTCTATTTTTTATCTTCATTATAGGGACATAGCACCATATAGGGTTTCTGCTACAAATGTCCTAAAGACACAAAACGAAGATATATGAATATTATTTTACAAATTTTAAACCGTGTATTTTTTTGAGAGAATGAGCCAAAACTCCACTTTTTAATATCAAATAAATAAACATGACACACAATTTGAAAATGTTGCAAAAAGGATAAAATAATTTCCAATGGACAAAAATACCCTTCATTAAGACGAAAACGGAAATTACATTCATTTCATTCAGAAACACCCACCCACGTTTTGCAACCGTTAAACCACGAATCCACCAAAATTGAAGAAATCAGAGCGTGATTCCACCGAAATTCATTAACAAATTCATCGATTCCGAGCAACAACCATTAACATCGAAGATTTAGACAGATCCTTACAGAATGGTCAAAGAAAAAGGAGCTCTGACAACAGCAACGAAGAAGAAGAGGTAAAAAAGTTAGGGTAAGATCTATGAACTGAAATACTGATGAATTTTTGCATTCTCTGTTATATCTTGCAAACTTCAACTATATTCTACTAGTTAAATGAAATTGTTACTGCAAAATCACTAATGCATGTCAGTTTTTGATTGAGCTAGAATTCACCCATCAAAAACAATTTATAAAGACTCGAAATTTTGGGTAAACTAACTCTCTAACCGGCAGTGTACCGGGTCGATTGCTAGAATAGCTACAGGAGTACGAGGTCGAACCCAAGGAAAAAGTGTTCGTGAGTACCTAAGTGAACGTGATACTTAGTCTAGGTGATCAATCTTTTTAAAGTGTTTGTTTACTACAACGACACTAAAGTGATTTTTACTAACGAGTCTAAAGATAGAAAAGAAAGAAAGATGATTAAACTACTAAGTTTTAAAGATTGATTAAGGGACATAGCCGAACCATGATCAGAATAGCTAGTTTCAACCCCAATGATAGACAAAACCGGGAGTGTGCATTATAACAAAAGAACTCTCGCAATCAATTTCACGGGTGCGTGCTCCTAATTCCGGTGCTAAGGTCTGAACAACTCTCTCCTAACACCTTATGCCATGTTAACTACCCTTCCCTAAAGAAGATTCACTAACAAGACATGTTATGTTGGAGAAAATGTGGAATTGAATTAAAAATGAATTAAAAATGATTTTATAATCATTTTATTCAGTGACTTTGTAAGCGTATTTCGGATATAGAATATATGTAATGTTTTGTTAATTCTGAAAACTACGTGAGTCGTAGATGAATTCAGGATTTGGAATCATTCAATTCGGATAACGAGTGAATGAGAAATTAACGCTTAAAGTCGGTTTTGTTGGAAAATTGATGATATGTCATATTGGGCCTATTGGGCTTAAGTGTGTGTTATGAAAAGGAAAAATGGGAAGAAACTTTTCTCCCACATTGGTTGGAAGAAGGAAAAAAAAGCAATATTTATATGATATTGTTTTAGTGTAGTTGGAATAAGAAACCAACATTATACACCGTTCTCTACGCTGGCGCAGAGGGGTGCAAATCAATCCGGATTTACCCTTGGGCTTGTGCATGTCCGCGTGTCTGCGTGATACACGAATGCGGCTCGATTTGAAGGTTCACAATGAGTTCGGTTTTGCATTGCAAGCTGTTAATTTATTTTTTCATCTGCTTTGAGAGTGAGACTGTTCACATGTTCCTATCCAACTTTAAGTCGTGATTAAAGCTGAGGCTTTTAGCTTTCCAAGTTCCAACATAATGCATAATGCTGATATTTATGACATTCAATTCGATTTGAGGTTGTTCATTTCCATCAGTTTTCCATGTCCTCTCGCTATATAAACGAGCTACATGAATGGGAAGAAAACACACATAACACGTAAATACAACACGTAATTGCATACATACATACATTCTTACGCATCTTGTTCTTGCATCAAGTGAAGAGTTTCAAGCATTTGTAGAGTTCGTCATTGTTCGAGTTTGCGCATCGCTATTACGAAGGTAATCTGAGAATTCCTGGGAGACAATTGCTGTAAACCGGGGTACATACCGAGCAAATTTGTCTTAAGGAAAGAGTTCGTCTCGGCTCAGATCGTAGCATATCCTTTTATCATTTCTAATGTATTTTTCTTTCTATATTTTGTTGTATCTGTTTTCTCATCAAAATTAATAAAATTGTTGTTTAATTCGGTTTGAGTATTTTAATTATACACGGGTGATAACAGCTTAAGACAAATTTTTTAGAACCATAGTTCTAAATCAAACCTGTGTGTAATCGAAATATCCTGACGAATTATTCATCTTTTTTATTGGTTGTCTAGTCTGTTGCAGTCTGTTAACAACCTGTTCATAATATAAAAAAATAAATAAAAATAAATAAAAATAAATTGAAATTCGGCTAAGGGCCACTCCAGAAATTTCGGCTGACTAAAGTTGAAATTTGGCTAAAGGGCACTCGAAGTTCGGTGACTAAAGCTGAAGTTCGGCTAAGGGCCGCTCCAGAAATTTCGGCTGAGTGAAGCTGAAATTTGGCCAAATGCCAGCGGCTGAGTGAAGCATAAATTCGGCTAAGTGCTGGCGGCTGAGTAAAGATAAAATTCGGCCAAGTGCCAACGGCTGAGTGAAGCATAAATTCGGCTAAGTGCTGGCGGCTGAGTAAAGATAAAATTCGGCCAAGTGTCAGCGGCTGAGTGAAGCATAAATTCAGCTAAGTGCTGGCGGCTGAGTAAAGCTGAATTTCAGCTAAGTGCCAGCGTCAGAGTGAAGCAGTAATTCAGCCGAGTAAAATAAGTCACTAATTGCTGAAACTGTTCAACTGTCATCACTAATATTGTTCAGTTTCAAACTCATTTTCTCTTCTGATTAAAGTTTATCTTCTGTCTCGAACAGAAATGGCATCTGACAGTCAAGTGACTCCTACTCCGGATGGTGCGCCAAACGGGGGACAGACTTCCCATACTACGGGAATTGTAAACACGCAGGCGACCACGCGATTCATGGTGCAAACCATGAGAGACCGGAGAAGTTCAACGGTTCCAACTTTAAGCGTTGGCAATGAGAAGATGTTGTTTTACATCACAACACTTGGGCTAGCAAGAATGTCGGTCGATGACCCTTGATGGCGCCACCGAAACTCCGAAAAGACGGCTTTTCTTGTTGTAGAAAATTTGGAAGCACGGTGATTTTCTCGTGCAAGAATTATATTCTTAATGGTTTAGATAACATGTTGTATGGTGTGTATCTTGTACTTTATGATATTGCTAAATCATTGTGGCAAGCATTAGAGAAGAAATATACAACCGAAGATCTTTGGTGCCAAGAAGTTTCTTGTCAGTAGGTTTTTGAAGTATGAAATGAATGATACTAAATCTATTGTGAAACAGGTGGAGGAGTTGCAAATTCTGATATCTGAGATGATAGCAGAAGATCTGAAAATCAATGAGAATTTTCAAGTGGCATGTGTGATTGAGAAGCTTCCCGACTCGTGGAAGGAATACAAGAGCTATCTCATGCACAAGAGGAAGCAAGTAACGATGGATGATTTGATTGTCCGACTTCATATTGAGGAGGACAATAGAGCATCTGAAAAGAAACGTTCTATGCCTGTTGGACAAGCAAAGGCTAATGTGGCTGAGTTGAAAAACCAGAAGAGAAAGAAGCTGGAGAAATTTCCTAAGAAGACTGGGGAATCGTCCAGGAAGCCGACACCATATAAATTCAATGGTGATTGCCGTAACTGTGGCAAGTTTGGACACCGTGCTGCGGACTGCCGGTCAAAGAAGCCTTACAAACCTACGGCTCATATGGCTGGCGAGGGAGATGATGACAATCTCGTGCCATGGTGGATCGAGTGCAACACCGTGGGAATCCGAGGCGAGTGGTTTGTGGACACAGTGCCACTAAACATGTATGTCTTGACCGTGAGATCTTCTCAACCTACAAGGTGGCAATGGTGAGAAGCTATGGATGGGAAACTCTTCCCAATCAACTATTCGAGGAAGCTGAAACATGATTACGAAGATGACTTACGGGAAGAAGGCGACACTCACGAATGTTCTCCATGTTTCCGACATACGTAGAAACTTGATTTACGGTGGTATCTTTGAATAAGAATGGTTTTAAACTTTCTTTTGGTAATGACAAGGTCATTTTGACCAAAAAAATGAGATGTATGTTGGTAGAGGTTATTTTCTTGAAGGTTTATTTAAATCGAATGTAATGGCTATAATGCCTAAGAATGTGTGCCCACCGAGGCTAATAAAATTGCTTCTACTTCTGCTTACTTGATTGAGTCTTGCACTTTATGGCATAATCGTTTAGGACACGTTAATAATAAATCAATTCAAAGAATGATGAATTTGGATTTGTTACCTAAACTAAAATTTAACCAAACCGGTAAATGCCAAGAATGTGTTGAAGCAAAAATGACTAAAGCGCCATTTCCATCCGTGGAAAGAAATACAGAACCTTTAGAATTAATTCACACCGATTTGTGTGATTTAAAGTTTATGCAATCGAGAGGCGGTAAAAAGTATTTTGTAACTTTTATCGATGATTGTACAAGATACTGTTATGTTTATTTGCTAAGTAGCAAAGATGAGGCTATCGAGGCATTCAAAAATTATAAAAATGAAGTTGAGAATCAACTTAGCAGACGAATCAAGAAGGTTCGTAGTGATAGAGGTGGAGAGTATGAATCGCCATTTGAAGGATTATGCCTAGATTCGGGCATCATTCATCAAACTCATCGCTCCATATGCTCCTCAATCTAACGGAATTCTTTGAATAAAAAACCGTACTCGAAAGAGATGATGAATGCTATGTTGATCAGTTCTGGTTTACCTCAGAACTTGTGGGGGGAGGCTCTTCTCTCCGCCAATGTAATTCTCAACAGAATTCCATCTAAAAAGATGGATAAGATCCCATATGAGTTGTGGAAAGGCCACAAACCAAGTTATAAATACTTGAAAGTGTGGGGGTGTTTAGCAAAGGTGGAAGTGCCTAAACCTAAACAAATCAAGATTGGGCCTAAAACGATAGATTGCATATTCATTGGGTATGCACATAATGAAGAGTGCATATAGATTTCTTGTGCACAAATCGACAACCACGATGTGCATGTAAACACAATCATGGAATCAAGAAATGCGGTGTTTTTTGAGGATGTCTTTCCAAACAAAGAAAGACATAATGAAGACTCAAATTCGACTAAGAGGGCACACGAAAATATGGGGGATGATGTTTCAGAACATGAGGAAGTGGAACCTCGAAGGGGTAAACGGGCTAGGACTTCAACGTCTTTTGGGCCAGATTTTCTCACCTACATGGTAGAAAATACTCCAAGGACATATGTCGAGGCTATGTCTAATCCAGAAGCACCTTTCTGGAAAGAGGCAATTAATAGTGAGATAGATTCCATTATGCAAAATCACACTTGGGAATTGGTTGATATTCCACCGGGACATAAAGCTCTCGGATGTAAGTGGATTTTCAAGAAGAAGCTTAAAGCTGATGGATCTATTGATAAGTAGAAGGCCAGGTTGGTAGCTAAGGGTTATCGGCAAAAAGAGGGTCTTGATTTCTTTGATACTTACTCACCAGTAACTAGAATCACTTCTATAAGGGTTCTAATTTCTCTTGCTACAGTGTATAACTTGGAAATACATCAGATGGATGTTAAAACTACATTTCTGAATGGTGAATTAGACGAAGAAATTTATATGGAACAACCCGAGGGGTTTGTGGTTCCAGGTCAGAAAAACAAAGTGTGTCAACTCGTTAAGCCATTGTATGGACTGAAACAAGCACCCAAGCAATGGCATCAAAAGTTTGATCAAACTATGCTATCCAATGGGTTTAAGATCAACGAGTGCGACAAATGTGTCTACATCAAACATACACCTAATGCTTATGTGTTAGTGTGTTTATATGTTGATGATATGCTGATTATAGGGAATACTCATGATATGATCATGAACACCAAAAAGATGCTGACACGTAACTTTGATATGAAAGATATGGGACTGGCAGATGTAATTTTGGGGATTAAAATCTCCAGAATATCTGAGGGACTAGTGTTATCACAGTCTCACTACATTGAGTCCGTCCTGAGGAGATTCAATGTTTATAATGAAAGTCCTGTGAAAACACCTATTGACTTGAGTCTTCTCTTAGTCAAAAATAAAGGTGACCATGTGTCTCAGTTAAAATATTCTCAGATTATCGGTTGTTTAATGTACATAACGAATTGTACTAGACCAGATATTGCATGTGCTGTGAATAAACTAAGCAGGTTTACAAGTAATCCTAGTGAGGATCATTGAAAGCTCTTATTAGAGTACTAAAGTACTTGAAATATACAATGAACCTAGGATTATGCTACACAAGATATCCAGCGAGTATTAGAAGGATCTTGTGATGCAAATTGGATTTACGATACAAAAGAATCAAAATCCACAAGCTGGATATATTTTCATGATTGGTGGTCTTTGCGGTGTCTGGAAGTCCACTAAGCAGACGTGCATATCTCGTTCCACAATGGAAGTTTGAGTTTATTGCATTAGACAAAGTGGTGAAGAAATTTGAGTGGCTTGAAACTTCCTGAGAGGACATTCCATGTTGGACAAAACCGATTGCTCCTATTAGCATACGGTGATAGTCAATCGGCTATACACCGAGCACGAAATAATATGTATAATGGTAAGTCTAGACATATACATCGACGACACAATACCATTAAACAACTGATCTCTAGTGGTGTGATTTCTATCGATTATGTAAAATCGAAGGAAAATCTTATGGATCCGCTTACAAAAGGTTTACATAGAGATCAAATGTCGGTTTTGACACTCGGAATGGGGTCAAGCCTATTGAAAGATAAGCTTTGTAATGGTAACCCTACCATGTTGATTTGGAGATCCTAAGATCTTGGTTCAAAGGGACAACTAAGTTATGAAGCTGTTGATGAACACTTACCCATTCATTGAATAAAAGTGTTGTCTGCCAGAAGTGAAGGTTAAGTGAAAACTTTTAATGATTCCTATACCTTGATTAAATTCAAGTGGGGTATGGCAGAATACTCTTGATACGAGGTCACCTATGTAAGTGCGAAGTGGGGCCGCTTCAAAGAGAGTTCACAGGCTAGAATTCTCTAACGCACACTTTCAAACCAGGTGTGATTCGGGGCCAAAGCGAATCCAATCATGAGAACCAAATACGATTGCTAAGGGAAATATTGTGTGAGTACTATTATGCGGTTTTACACTAAAGGATGAACAGATTCAAGACTTAAGTTCAGCGATTAGCGAGTAAATCCGATAGTATTTTACTAAGCGAGTTCAAAGCCAGAAGCTACATCTCCTGATGCAATATTTTTCTGTCAGAATCTCTTCAGAGTCTGCATTTGCATTAATTTCCATTCATGTGGGGGATTGTTGGAGAAAATGTGGAATTGAATTAAAAATGAATTAAAAATGATTTTATAATCATTTTATTCAGTGACTTTGTAAGCGTATTTCGGATATATTCTTGTATAGAATATATGTAATGTTTTGTTAATTCTGAAAACTACGTGAGTCGTAGATGAATTCAGGATTTGGAATCATTCAATTCGGATAACGAGTGAATGAGAAATTAACGCTTAAAGTCGGTTTTGTTGGAAAATTGATGATATGTCATATTGGGCCTATTGGGCTTAAGTGTGTGTTATGAAAAGGAAAAATGGGAAGAAACTTTTCTCCCACATTGGTTGGAAGAAGGAAAAAGAAGCAATATTTATATGATATTGTTTTAGTGTAGTTGGAATAAGAAACCAACATTATACACCGTTCTCTACGCTGGCGCAGGGAAGTGCAAATCCAATCGGATTTACCCTTGGGCTTGTGCATGCCAGCGTGTCTGCGTGTATTACACGAATGCAGCTCGATTTGAAGGTTCACAGTCAGAGTTCGGTTTTGCATTGCAACTGTTAATTTATTTTTCAGTCTGTCTGCTGAGAGTGAGACTGTTCACATGTTCCTATCCAACTTTAAGTCGTGATTAAAGCTGAGGCTTTTAGCTTTCCAAGTTCCAACATAATGCATAATGCTGATATTTATGACATTCAATTCGAGCTGAGGCTGTTCATTTCCATCAGTTTTTCCATGTCCTCTGCTATATAAACGAGCTACATGAATGGGAAGAAAAACACATAGACACAGAAATACAACACCAGAATTGCATACATACATACATTCTTCTGCATACTGTTCTTGCATCAAGTGAAGAGTTTCAAGCAATCAGAGTTTCGTCGTTGTTCGAGTTTGCGTGATCGCTATTACGAAAGGTAATCGAGAATTCACGGGAGACAATTGTGCGTAAACCGGGTACATACCGGAGCAAATTTGTCTTAAGGAAAGAGTTCGTCTCGGCTCAGATCGTAGCATATCCTTTTATCATTTCTAATGTATTTTTCTTTCTATATTTTGTTGTATCTGTTTTGTCATCAAAATTAATAAAATTGTTGTTTAATTCGGTTTGATTATTTTAATTATACACGGGTGATAACATGTTATGCATTAGAGCCGCTTAAACGTTAAAACGAGTAACCTCACTTTGGGCTCGGGATTAGATCCAAAAAGTACAAAATAGAAAACTAATTAAAAGATGGTCTCTTAGTGTTTGGAATAGAAATCTGAGCTAAGAAATGGAAAGATTAAGCTACAATAGTGTTGATGTAAGCTAAGAGAAATTATTCTAAGCTATTACAAAAATCGAGCTAAGAAATGGGTAGAGTTTTGCTAAGAGAATAATTGATATCTAAGAAATAGTCTAAGGGGGAGTATTTATAGGTGGGAGAAAATCTACAGGAAATTGGCTTCAAACACACGTTTAGAGGGCTGAGACTGGCGTTTAACATCTTCAAACGCACGTTTGGCTTAGTGCAAACGTGCGTTTTGCTTCATTTCTGGGCAGGGACTTGACTGATCTTCATCTGGAACGCACGTTTCGAAGGTTCAAACGTGCGTTTGGAGAACATGGAACGCACGTTTGGGGTAGTTTCAAACGCGCGTTTGGAGGGCTTGAACTCTGAATCAACTGATGACTTTTAAAGCGCGTTTGGGGGTTTCAAACATGCGTTTGAACCTCTGTTGCCCCAAATCTTCAACTTTTCTTCCTTTGATCTCTTCTCTTGCCTCGGTTATGCTTTTTACCATAAATCATCGCCTTCCGGGTCCTCGAGACACTGATACCCTATAACATCATAAATGACCAACAACATCCAAACAATTCCGGAGGGTAAAAATGCTTAGGAATGGGGTTAATATCAACAAAAAGGGGTAGTTATCTATCAAAGTGACGGATTCAGTCCCCGTGCCATAAGCTCACGATAATACCCCGAAAACGGTCTAATTCACCCCAAAATATGCTGAAAGTGTGGTAACGGGGATAAACAATGCACCGGAGTCACGTAAAGTTGACTCCCATCAGTTTTCTACTTGTATCTTGTTTAATATCTAAGAAATTGGAAACTATAGCAGAATTGTTAGTTAGAATTCATAGTAATCTTTATTGAATGTTACTGCAGTGTTACTGTATGGGAATGTCAATATATAGTGATTTTTTGATAATGTGAAAGAATAATGATAATTGATGCTGTTACTGATAGTGCTTTGTTGATAATGTGAAAGAGTAATGTCTATGGATGTGTTACTGATACTGCTGATACTGTTGCTTATACTGATTTATTGATAATGTGAAAAAGTAATGACCATGGATGTGTTAATGTGACACTATTACTGATACTGATTTGTTGATGATGTGAAAGAGTAATGACTGTGTATGGTAGTTTTGATACTGTAATTGATATTGTTACTGAGCATGAATGTGTTAAAAGTGAGAATTGGTGTGATATTGCATCTGAAAATCTACTGAATATGAACTTGTTAGTGTAAACATTATCATGTAGCTTGCTATTCTGACAATCATCGACAGTTTGTAGCGGTGAAAACTATAAGAACCCATGCCGTAATTTTAGGGAAGCTATGAGACATGCATGTTGGCAGAGGGCCATGGCCATGCTTTGGAGTATCAGAGCATGTGGGAGTTACAACCTCTCTCCCTCCTGGGAAGAAGGCACTTGGCAGCAAATGGGTGTATACTGAAAAATATAATGAGAATGGCAAGTTGCAACGCCTGAAAGGACGCCTAGTGGCCTTTGGCAATCATCAGGTCGAAGGCATTGATTATAATGAAACTTTCACCCCAGTGGCGAAGATGGTTACGGTACGTACTTTTCTCGGTGTTGCTGTTATTAAACAGTGGGAGATTCATCATATGGATGTCCAGAATGCCTTCTTACATGGAGACTTAGACGAGGAAATATATATGCGGATTCCTCCGGGGTTTGATAAGTCCTATGAGCATTTAGTTTGTCGAATGAAGAAATCTCTGTATGGGTTGAGGCAAGAACCATGCTATTGGTTGGCCAAGCTAGAGTCCGCTTTGACAGACTATGGGTTTAAGCGCTCTTACTCAGACTATTCGCTTTTTACCTTGCATAATGAGGATATTCGTATCAATGTTCTTGTTTATGTGGATGACATGATATTGCAGGGAATGATTCTGCGGATTTAGCTGTTTTCAAGCTGTATCTAGGGCGTTGCTTTAATATGAAGGATTTGGGAGCGATCAAGTATTTCCATGGCCTCGAAGTTGCTCGCTCTAAGCATGGTATTTTCTTATCCCAACGCAAGTATGCTTTGGATTTTATTTCTGATTGTGGATTGTTGGCTGCCAAGCCTGTATCCTTTCCCATGGAGCAGAATCATCGCCTTGCCTTGGATGATTCGGCGTTATTGCATGATCCAGGGAAATATCGCCGTCTTATTGGTCATCTTATTTGTCTTGGTGTGACTCGTCCTGACTTGGCCTACTCTGCTCACATTTTGTCTAAGTTCATGCAACAACCACGCATTGGGCATTGGGAGGTGGCCTTGCGTGTGGTTCGGTATATTAAACAGCACCCGGGGCAGGATATTTTGTTGCGGGACAATAGTGATCTGACTCTCGAAGGCTGGTGTGACTCTGATTGGGCGAGTTGCCCTCTCACTCGTTGTTCCTTGAGTAACTGGTTTGTTTTACTTGGTTGTTCTCCTATATCGTGGAAGACAAAGAAGCAACTTACGGTCTCTCACTCTTCGGCGGTGACCGAATATCAGTCTATGGCGGCCATCACTTGTGAGTTGAATTGGTTGCGTCAATTGTTGGGTGACCTCGGGATTCGAATTTCCAGTGGCATGCATTTATATTGTAATAGCCAGTCCGCCTTGCATATTGTACAACATCCTGTGTTTCATCAGCGTACTAAGCACATTGAGGCAGACTGTCATTTTGTTCGTGATGCCATCTCTAACGGCCTTATTTTACCTTCGTACACCCCGACGACTTTTGAGTTGGCGGATCTTCTGACGTAAGCATTGGGCTAGTGACAATTTGTAAGGCCTAAAACAGTGAACTCAGATTAACAAATGCAACATGTCTCTTAATCTTATATCTTAATAAATTTTCAAAGTGAAATATTACATAACAAATGTACAAAGAAGAAGGAAATTATTACACAAGATGTATCATTTGATGGGTCGGTCTGAATGTGTAAAAGAATTCAGGTACGGTTAGCAGATGTGGTTGTGAAAATTCTGATTTTCTTTGCTCATGCCTATATATAAACCTGGTTTCTTTATGCTTGTCTGAATCCAACACACACATATATATATATATATATATATATATATATATTTTCTTTCTTTCTAAGACAGTTGCATCTCTCTATCTTAGAAGAATAAATCAGCCCATCCCTCTTTCTCTCTTCCATCACTGTCCTCAATCAATCAAGCTAGCATTTTCATCCCTAGCTAGCTAATACGTACCAAAAAGCAATTCATTCATTCAGAAATTAAAAAAAATGGCAGCTTTTTCATACAACTTCCAAAACAACAATATTATGAATGTTGATTATTCAGTAGTGCAAAATCTTCAAAACCCTCCTCCAATAATCAAAATGCATGGCCATACGATAGAACCAAATAACACCATCTTCAACACCAATATAAATGATAATAATAATAATAATAATGGTTGCCCTGAAATCTACTCATCACCGGCACAATGTTTACAGGAGCAACTACAACCTTATACAGATGATCATCCTAGTAGTGTTTATGTTGGATGTTACAAAGCTAGTGATCTAATTAGCAGTATTATTAATGATCCCAATTATTCATTAGCTTATAAAATATGCACTACTACTGATGATTCTTCTTCATCTGTCACTGATAAGCTTCAAAGTACAGCTGGTCAGCTGGGTCATGGTCATGGAGAACAACAACAACAACAACAACAAGTCACTACTCATGAGGATGAGAGGAGCAAATATTCCAAAGAGGAATTATTTTCTGTGGATTCTTCTTATCCCTCCCAAGTAATTAATCATTCTAGCTAGCTAGCTATTTCATTTAGTTCTTTTTATTTAAATTCAGATTATCACATGTAATATATATTAAGTATACAAAAGCAAGAAATGGTTAATTGATGTTGTTGCATATATTATATATATATATATGGTTTTACGTACATTTTAATTATGACAGGAAAGGATGGATGGAAAAAGGACGAAAAGGAGCATTAATAATAATAATAATGGGGTGATGAATAAAGTTGAAGGGAAGAAGAAGAGGAGGAAGACAGAGGGAAAGAAAGATGATAATAATAAGAAGGGCACTGTTGTAACTGTAGCACCACCACCAACAACAACAGGATACATACATGTGAGAGCTAGGAGGGGTCAAGCAACAGATAACCATAGCCTGGCTGAGAGGGTATATATGTAATATGTACCACTACTACTACTACTATTTATTCTTTTTCTTTTTCTTTCTCCTTCTTCTTCTTTCAAATCAAATACACAGTTAAAAATTAAGGCATTCTATGGGGAAGTTTTTGGATTCATGCTTACTCCACAATCCACATAGATGGAGTGAATTAAGTGACTCGTAAGATGATAAGAACCAACACAATTTACATCCTGACCGGCCGGACGTAATTACGTAAACTCTCTGACTCTGATGGGTCACTTCATTCTATATAAATACACTCACTACCTAAAAACAACTTCTTCCCCGTTCCATAAGTACTATATGCATAATTTCACTTCAAATCTAGACATTAATGTAAAACACAGTGAAAGATTCCAATCCAACAGAAGGAGTAACATAGTACGAACTACGATTGATTCATGTGTTATTGAAAACAGGTACGAAGAGAGAAAATAAGTGAAAGAATGAAAATGCTGCAAGCCCTTGTTCCTGGATGTCACAAGGTACGTACGTTACATTTTGTCGAACTATCATCTCAAGTGTAGGCCTATAAAAGGGAGGAGAGGCCCAACACTTGATTTGTATTTTATTTTGTTTTTGGGAAGTGTGAGCCTTCAAGAAGTGAGACACCCAACGCTTTGGTTTTTTTTTTTTTTTTTTTTTTTAATTGTCTTTGAGCGAGGTGCCAACTCGCGCTTCCGCTCGACGATCAATGTCGAACTATCATCTCTGCTAAAAACTTAAGCTGATAGGAAGATAGATAATTAACATTATATATCTAATAGATTTCATAAGCATTATTACATTATCATGTTATTAAATAAGAAAACTCGAAAATTTTATATCGTATATGCGTACGTGGGCATTAAGATAACTATTTACAACACGTATTTTAATTACATTTATAACGTAAAAGGTTGTATGTATATTTACATGCAGATCGATCATATGCATGTGTATATATCAGCCAAAAACTTATAAAAAAATATATAACATATACATTTTCTAGTCAAGCAATTAGTGATTTGACTGGTGTGTACAGGTGACTGGGAAGGCCCTCCTGTTGGATGAGATAATCAACTATGTCCAATCGTTGCAAAACCAAGTTGAGGTAAGAAAAAAAAAAAAACATATTTAATAATTATGATGTTATTAAAATGGTATAGAGCAAGCAACTTGTTTGAATGAGAAGCATTGCATTAAATTTGTCCAATTTGCTTTCAGTTTCTTTCAATGAAACTTGCTTCTCTGAACCCCATGTTCTATGACTTTGGATTGGACTTGGATTCTTTCATCACCAGACCTCATCAGGTATATATTATTATATTATATTATACCAATTCATATTATTAACCCACCAATTAAAATATGTATTTTTTTTTTCATATTCAGACACTATGTAGCTTGGAACCAGCAATATTGCAGAACATGCACCAAATGCAACCACCCATAATGGTCTATCATGATGATGATGATGCCTTAGCAAATAATATTGCAAACAATTGTGGTCAAGTGGTGGTTGACTCATCACCCTTCCAGTTTCTTCCACAAAACAACATTCATTCTCATCAGGTGCATGCATGTTTGTGCATTTTTTTAAGCAAGTACTGGTATATAAAATTTATAATAAGTTTTAATTTCTCAAACTTATTTGAACATTGAATATATATATATATATATATATATATATATATATATATCTGATCAGCAGGCAAAAGGACAAGTGTTGTGGGATGTGGAACATGACCAATGATACATATTAGGAAACCAGCAGCTGCAAGGGTTCACAACCAACAACAACAACAACTTATCTTCATTACAATATTACATTGAATAATAAATAAAATATTTTCCAAGAGCAGCAGCTCATGATGTCCTACCACAAACATCTGGTAAATTAACCTTCCCATGATGTCTCAATAATAGTAGCAATAGCTATAACTAATAATAAAAATGTCTCAAATAATATATAATATGCACCATCTTAGTTGTCTTTGTGACCACAACATGCACCACCCTTCCCCCTTACACCCCGAAACAAGCAACAACCCCCCCACCCCAATCACATCCATTATTTGAATTAATATTGAAACGATTTAATATATAGATGAATTGCATCTTAATTAATTATATATACTATTGAACGTGAGCCGTGCAAGGCACGGCGGGCCCAACATAAATCGTTATCAATGATAACATCAAAGAATAGATCTTCAACGTGAAATAAATCGCGTAAGCTTAAACCGTAATAATTCAAGGCACAAGACAAATAGAGCAACCGAAACATATCACATTCTCTGCAAGAGGTAGTTCTTTTTAGAGGCGTGAATATTGTGAATCACTCTCTTCAAATTACTATCGTGAGTTTTCCCTACAAAATAAACCACAATATGATGTATCGGAGAACAATGTTATAAAATCTATCCCTTTAGTTTCGACTTTACGTAATGAAACATTATAGAAAAACAATAACGAACCATAACTACACGGTCAAATCTCCCGGGACGCCTTAGCTTCCAGATCATTAATATGCTTGAAAATGCGTTTCATTCATTTTCTATACGACATTTCTCTTTCTTATTATTTATTCATTTTCTATACGTCATTGATCTCGTGTTCATTCATTTGGTGGAGAAAAAAAACACGTGTCAAACGGTCCGAAGAATATAAAAAGTGATTTTGTATTCCAACGTCAATTTTAGTAGCGTTAAATCGCATAACGCGCCATCGGCCCACCGACGTTATGTTGTTCAAAATAATAAAAACATTTAATGTGGTGTCCACGTGGTCACATGCGGGCACACCTTCTTGAAGCGGATATTTGTTTGCCCTTATTTTTATGTTGTATTTTATTGCTAAAATTGACTCATCTTCTATCGTACACTACACAGTAGAACTTCAAATCCGCCGGTCTTTCCTTTTTTTCCCCTTTGCTGCACAAACTACTAACGGTACATATTTGGTAAAAAAAAATACACGATTTTATTCAATTGTTGTGCCGAAATCGAATTGAAATTTTTCAGTTGATAGAAATTTAAAAGCGAATCCATGTTTGTCTGTTGGAGATATTAAAATGAATCAGTATCGAAATATACACTTTGTTGTGTATATTCAATTGTTTTTGTCGATCTCGAATCGAGAAATCAAAAATTTTAGTTGATTGTAATTTAAAATCGAATCTGACTTTGCCATTGGATGTACTAAAAATGAAACGTATCGAAATATACACTTTGGTTCGATTTATGTAGCGGAGAGTCGAAAAATAAATCGGTTTATATATAACCGAAATTCTGGTTTTTACCGAGGGGAAAAAAGAAACCGCTGTAAAAAAAAGGGGGAAAAATGAATCGAAAAGTTACACATTTGATAAATAAAAAAAATACACGGTTTTATTCAATTGTTGTGTCGAAATCGAATCAAAATCGAAAATTTTCTGTTGATTGAAATTTAAAACTGAATCCGCAATGTCTGTTGAAGGTAATAAAAATGAACCGTATCGAAATATACACTTTGTTGTGTATATTTAATTGTTGTGTCGAAATTGAATCGAGAAATCGAAAATCTTCGGTTGTTTGAAATTTAAAATTGAATCCGCACTGTCTATTGGAGGCACTAAAAATGAACCGTATAAAAATAAATACTTTGGTTCGATTTATGTAACGTAGAGTCAAAATAAAAATTTTGGTTTATAAATAACGCTTACCGAAATTCCGGTTATTATCGAAGGGAAAACAAAAAAAAATGATGTTTTAAAAAAAATATATAAAAAGTATTTGATAAAAAAAAGTGGTTTTATTCAATTGTTGTGCCAAAATCGAATCGAAATCGAAAAATTTCGGTTGATTTAAATTTAAAAATGAATTCGCACTGTCCGTTGGAGGTAATAAAAATGAACCGTATCGAAATATACAGTTTGTAGTGTATATTCAATTGTTGTGTCGAAATCGAATCGAGAAATCAAAATTTTTTGGTGGATTGAAATTTAAAACTGAATCCGCACTGTCTGTTGGAGGTCCTAAAAATGAACCGTATCGAAATATACACTTTGTTGTGTCGAAATCGAATCGAGAAATCGAAAATTTTCGGTTGATTGAAATGTAAAACTGAATACGCACTGTCTGTTGGAGGAACTAAAAATGAACCGTATCAAAATATACACTTTGGTTCGATTTATGAAACGGCGAGTCGGATAAAAAATCGGTTTATATATAACGAGATAACCGAAATCCCGGTTTTTACCGAAGGGGAAAAAAACGAACCGTATCGAAATATACACTTTCTTGTGTATATTCAATTGTTGTGTCGAAATCGAATCGAGAAATCAAAAATTTTCGGTTGATTGAAATGTAAAACTGAATCCACATTGTCTGTTGGAGGCAAAAAAAATGAACCACTTTGGTTCGATTTATGTAACGGAGAGTCGGAAAAAAATCGGTTTATATATAACGAGATAAACGAAATCCCTGGTTTTTACCGAAGGGGGAAAAAAAAAGAACCGTATCGAAATATACACTTTGTTGTGTATATTCCATTGTTGTGTCGTAATCGAATCGAGAAATCGAAATTTTTCGGTTGATTGAAATGTAAAACTGAATCCGCACTGTCTGTTGGAGGTACTAAAAATGAAGCGTATCGAAATATACATTTTGGTTCGATTTATGTAACGGATAGTCGAAAAAAAGAAATCGGTTTATATATAACGAGATAACCGAAATCACGGTTTTTACCGAAGTAAAAATAAAAAAAAATAAAAAAACTGCTGCTGTAAAAATAAATATTAAAAAAAATGCCACGTGTCAGCCACAGGGGCTGCCACGTGGCCAATTGTGGGAAGAGCCCTTAGCTCTTAATAGATATAACTAGTGGTTAAATTACGCCGTGCAAGGCACGGCGTGACCGTTAAAGCCGTAAATATAGAAATTGATGATATTTTTACAATCATAGAGATGATACAATCATGGATTTTTATTAATATGAAGTCATATAATTCCAAAAAAAACATTAGTTTGACTATCATAAGTTACAAAAAATAGTGGAATATAATCATTGTAAGCACTCCTAGTTATGTATATCACTACTCTATTAAACATTATTGATGACAAAAGATAATGGTGGTAATATACTAACTATGTTCCCACTACATCAAGTTTTGCTTTTAAAAAGCTTACAAAACAACCATGATTGCATTACTAGTACATAAACATACACCAACTCTTAACTTGCATTTTCCTTCACCATGTATCCGTTTAGGTTTTAAGGGGCGTTGTCCCCGAACCCCCATGAGTTGGCGCTGACCGGGCAGGTCGAACCCTGTTTTGTTGCAATAACATTAATTCGTACAACAACTCCTATGCAAACGATTATAAAAATATTTACTTTATAAAAAAATATCTAACAGCTTTTATTTCAATAAATCGATATCATAAAAGAACAACACAACACGAATCAATTAACGATTTGCAATCTCTAACTCTATGTTATCTTTGCTTTCTCAAGACCGATATTTGAGACGACGCATCAATATTTTTCTAATATATGCCCAAAATAGTTACATTTCATCTATCTCACTGACTTACGGGAAATAATACGTTGATATTTCTCCCTGGAACTCACTGAAATACTATTTTGTCTTAAGTACGTTGTTATTTTTCTATGTTAATTATTCAGTGTTGTAGTTGGTAGTTTTTTAAGGAAGATGTTAGCTCGATATTAATAATGTGTCGGTGTTAAATGTTCATTGGTGAATTGAAATGAGAAAAAAAACGATTAGTTATTATCTTGACTCAGTCTAGTTAAGAAATTCGGTGGTAGGTAACACATGTGTTAATTTGGATGATGGATGATGGTTGGGGGGGGAGGGGAGGGGTTGTTTTGATTTTGGGATCCAATTTTAGGATTGATATGAATTAGTTCAATGTAGATAATTTGTTATATCATCTATTCGGGTTCAATCACATAGTAGCCTATTTTTTTTTTTTTTTTTTTCTTTTTGGATAAGTAGTCATTTTAAATCGATAATTTTATTTTGAAAAAGAGTTAAAACCGAAGTAGTAAACCGAACCGTTAACACCCGTAAATAAATACAATACAATACAATACAATATAGGAGTAGGCAAGGAAAAAAAAACTAAAAAAACCTTGACAAACCTGGACACGTGGCATGAGTAGTCATTTTAAATCGTTAATTTTATTTGTTAATGAAACCGTGAAAAATCGAAACAAATTAAAGTGGAACTAAACCGGACCGAACAAATGGTTTTAGCCTAATTTTTTTTTCTTTTTGGATAAGTAGTCATTTTAAATCGATAATTTTATTTTGAAAAAGAGTTAAAACCGAAGTAGTAAATCGAACCATGAACACCCGTAAATAAATACAATATAATACAATATAGGAATAGACAAGGAAATTAAAAAAAAATATATATATATATATATATATATATATATATATATATATATATATATATATATATATATAAAATGAAAAAAACCTTGACAAACCTGGACACACGTGGCATGAAGGGAGCATTCTCCAACCAAAAAACAAGCAAGGGGGACGTGGCTCAATGTGGGGGTTTCTTGCCCAAGCTTTTAATAAGTAGGTAGAAATATATATATATTTATAATTTGAGTGTGATTATGAAACATCTATACGGGCAAGTCCAATGGTAGGTATCAAACCGATGAAATCTTAGTTAGAATTTGATTGAATTTGAGAAGAATTCAAGAACAGTGACAAGAAAATCATAAGAACAATGACATTGAGAGAAACAAGAAGAGCTTTATTGAATGAATGTTTTCAGAATCTGAGTTACAATATGATGATGTATCATCTTATATACTAGTTAGGTACACTATGAATGAGTTAGAGGTATTTACAACCGCTAGTTAGTTCATAACAAACTCCCAACTGTTTTTATATGAAGGTGTTCGACCTATTGCTCCTAAGAGCAAGTTGACTTGCTTTGATGTTCAGTTTGCTGCTGCTGCAATCTTCAACACCCCTCTCAAACTGAACATTTTGGTTGATAGATTTTGATAAGTGGATAAGAACTGAGCAATGACTGAAATATGGATTTGTCCAAAGGTTTTGTGAGCAAATCTGCAAGTTGAAGCTCTGTTGATACTAGTAAGGGTTTTAGAAGGCCTTGTTGATATCTTCTTCTTATTACATGGCAATCTATCTCTATGTGCTTGGTTCTTTCATGAAACACTGGGTTTTCAACTGTATAGAGTGCAGACTTGCTGTCACAGAATAAGGGGATAGGTCTATCCTGTTTGATGTTGAATTCTGCAAGTAGATAAGTGAGCCATTGTAATTCACATGATGCCATAGCCATTGCTCTATATTCTGTCTCTGATGAGCTTCTGGATGCAGTAGATTGCTTTTTTGATTTCCAACTTATGAGTGAATCACCAAAGAATACATAAAATCCTGTTACAGACCTTCTGGTGTCATTGCACCTGGCCCAATCTGAATCAAAAAAGCACTTCAGTTCTAGATTTCTTTGAGATGGAAAGAAGATGCCTTGGCCAGGGGACTTCTTTAGATATTTGAGTAGTTTGTGAGCTACTTGAAGCTGTAGTTCTATTGGTTTGTCAAGATATTGACTGAGCTACCGTGTGGCATAAGTGATGTCTGGTCTTGTCAATCCTAAATATAGTAGTCTGCCTACCAGGCTTCTATAATAGCTGTTTGATTTCAGTGGTTCCGAATCCTTGCTATGTAAATTGATTTAAGTGGCCATACGTATTTCACTAGGTTTGCACTCTGAATATCCATATTCTTCCAATAATTCCATGCAGTACTTTCTTTGAGACAGTACAATCCCTTTCTTTGATCTGGCCATTTCCAAACCTAAGAAGTATTTGAGATCTCCTTGATCTTTTATGCCAAACTTATCATTTATGAATTTCTTCAATTGCTTGATCTCTTCTCTGTCAGGACTTGTTATGAGTACATCATCCACATATACAAAAACTGCTACAAAGGATTCATTTGAGCCCTTGATAAACAGACTGTAATATTGTTTGGACTGTATGTACCCCCTCTCAAGCAGGGCTTGTCTTAATTTGATATTCCATTGTCTACTTGCTTCTTTCAATCCATATAGAGATTTAATGAGCTTGCAAACATGACCTGGTTCTGCCTTGAAACCTTGAGGCACTTGCATGTATACTTCTTCTGTTAGGTCACCATGCAAGAAAGCATTATTCACATCTAGTTGCTATAAATTCCAGTCCTTAGTTGCTGCAATGGAAATTAGTGTTCTTACAGTTGCGAGTTTAGCTACAAGAGAGAAAGTATCGAGATAATCCAGCCCCAATAGCTGTGTGTAGCCTTTCGCTACACGCCTTGCCTTGTATCTTTCTATGGATCCATCAGATTTTCTTTTGATCTTGTATACCCATTTGCAACCTATTGGTTGTTTGCCTTTGGGTAGAGGTACTATCTCCCATGTGTTAGTTTGCTGGAGAGCTTTGATTTCATTGTCTATTGTTATTCTCCATTCTGGATGTTTCACTGCTTCATTGTTGGTTAAGATTTGTAAGAAGTAGATAAGTGGTCTAGTGTGTCTACTTTTGCCACAAGATGAGGGGAGGTATGTGTAGAAATGTTATGACACACATAATCTTGAAGATAAGACGGTACTCCTCTATTTCTAGAAGACCTTCTGATATTCACATCCTCATTTACAGGTAACTCTTTTATATAATCCAAGAAGTTTAGATCATCAATATGATCAATGATGTCATGATCAGGTTCTTGATGATTTGAAAGATCATGTACTGGGCTTTAATGATCAGAAGAGGGATTATGTGAAGGAGCTGCTTGGTGTGACAAAGGTGTAGTGTCAGGAATTGAAAAACATCTTGATCAAAAGGAACAGGTAGTGGTAAATTTTGGATATTACCTTATGTTGTGCCATCCTTATAAGGAAAAGAAAATTCACGGAATATAACATCCCTAGCAACACAATCTGTCTATTTTGAAGGTTTAGAAGATAAAAACCTTTCACATTAGGAACATCCCCTAAATAAACAGATTTGATCCCTCTGGTTGCAAATTTATTGTTATCATGATGTAAATTGTAAGCATAACTCAAGCAACCAAACACTCGACATTATCATATTTAGGTTTAACAGAATACATCAATTCATAAGGTGTTTTGTTGTTTATAAGTGGAGAAGGAGTGATGTTTATCAGATTTACAGCATGAAGAACAAAGTATGACCAATATATCAAAGGCAAATCAGACTGAAATCATAAACTCCTAGCAACATTAAGGATGTGTTGATGCTTTCTTTCAACTACACCATTTTGTTGTGGAGTTTTGATTACAGTTGTCTCGGATTTTATCTAATGGAAAAATAAACAAGTAATAATATTTATAAATCCGATATACCTCAAGTGCAAGGATCGTAGTAAAGAGGTTAATACCGGGTCGATCTTACGGGGAATCCGGGTTGTGAATTCTAGTTTTTATTTCTAACCTAACTATGTCACGATTACTACTGAAAAGATACTAAAAACAAAACAGTGAATAACAAACAAGAAAGATAACAAACATAGGATGGACAGAAGATCAAGATCTAAAGCCAGAAAAATAAAGTTGCGAACCAATTAAACTAAATCTAATCCTAATATGCAATAAAAAGACTAACTAAGCTAAACAATTCAAGTTCAAGGGATTTTGATCAATAAGTTACGAACGAACAAGCAATTGATCCACCTATCCTACAACATTCAATTTCAATTCAGGTTATCTCGTGATTTATAACCAAGTTGTGATTCACCTAATCAAAGGTATGAACCCTAATTTCTTAAGCAAGTTCACATATTAATCTATTATCTTTCAATTTAAAGATTAACGCTTTCTAACCAGAGGTGTGCAATTTATGAGTTTCTAACCTAGAAATCTAACCTAATAACTCTCGTTAATTAGATTAAAGATCTATTCTTTATTATGGCGATCTAGGGTTTAATATGATTCTCATCAATATAAACAATCAACATGCAAAGATCTTTCGATATAAGTTGTATAAAAACATGATAAACATAATAAAGAAACAACTCGAATTAAATACTCACAAGACAATCCTGAAACGAAATCAAAGTGTTGGTAGAACGGCTTCACAACGCTTGTTCACAAAGGCTCTAGCCTCTAGACATCACTCGATCACTTGAATAAGTTTGAGTAAAGTACATAAAAATAGAAGAATCTATCTAGAAATTTAAAAGCATAAAATATGTGTTTGAATGGTGCAAACCACAGGGAAATCGCCCCTTAGGGTTTATGTGGCCGCCTAGGGTAAATTGTGTTGTTCAAGGGTTCAGAAAACGTGACTATTTATAGAAAAATAAGTCGGTTCCCGCTAAGTCGGCTCCTGGACGCTCCTCTGGATGGGTGGACGCCCGTCCAGCTTGTATAAACTTCTTCGAGTCGGGCCGAGCTGGATCAGACGCCCGTCCTACGTAAAATTGGACGCTCGTCCAGCAAATTCTTCAACACTCTGAATCAAGATAGTTCCCCTGGACGCCCGTTCACTTCTTCAGACGCCCGTCCAGATGGACGGGACTTGAACGCTCGTTCAATCGCTCAAAAATCAACTTCCTCATCTTTATCTCTTTTCTTCTATCCAATTTCTTCCCTATCTCATTTTCTTCATAAAATCCAAACTTTATCAATTTTTAATCATCTTTTGAACCGTAATTATGCATCTACACGTCATAAAAAACATCGCAAAGTGTAATAATAACCAAATAAACATAAAATCATCAATAAAACACATAAATTAACCAATTTTGCGATTAAACCGTTTAAAAACTCATTTGCTCAATAAACCAATTAAACACTTAATTTCTATGCAAATTATACGAATATGGAGAGAATTGTTACAAAATATAACGATATAAATCATATAAAATCACCCTTAACAACTCCACCACATTTAGCTTTTGCTCGTCCCGAGCAAAACAAAATGAAAATCAAGGCTCGGAAAAAGATAGACATCTCAGCAAATATAATACATATTCAATAACTTAGAGGTTCACCCCGGTGTGTGTGCAGAGCCATAACAAACTTCCACTAAGTCCAAACTTGAAAATTTCAAAGCAAACTAGCTAATACCCCCTTCAAACTAAGATAAATGATACTTATAAGATGTACCCTACAAAACGTAACATATCCCGGAAAAGATGATAGAATACATTTAGGACCTTTCTGACATACTCAGAGGATAATCCCTACAACATATCTATCAGTTTATAATGGGGATAAGGTATGCGATAACTAAGTCTTTCATCAATTCATACCACTTCTTATATAAGTTAATTTATCTATTTTCACATTTAAACGCACATCAGAATGAGCTCTTGCCCTGTCATAGCAGAATAGGATATTCGAGATATACCCTACCTTACTCAAATCATAAGGCGACTTCTTACATCGTCGTGAGTTTTTGGTCATCATAGTGGTATAGGACATTCGTGATATGACCTACCGCACTCAAATCATCGACCAGCTTCCGACACACACAATTAATTCATACATTTTTCTTAAAACAACTTTTCCAAAGCACAGTATATCGGGTGAAACAACTAACTTACTGGACATACAGTATATAGCATCAATGACTATAACAATAACGAACAAAGATATGCATTGCTTACTCGGGATAGAACAAAAACAAAAATTTTGAAAAAATGAAAATTTTAGCTCATTTTGCATAGAAACAAAACGAAGTAAGCAAATGATCGATACACATAACCATTCCCCTCCCCCACACTTAAACCACAACATGTCCTCAGGTTGTGCAGAACTTAAGAGAGACAAATACTTAGCTGATGGCAATAGATACTCGAATCGTTGGTCAGGCCGGAGCCTACGTAGTGACAAATAGAACTCGTAACCAGACGAAGTAACAGCGAGCTTGACAATACCGCTAAAAATATACCTGCACTACTTGACAAACACGGAAAAATCTCGCGGAAAACGGGGAAAGTATACCATGATGAAAGATAACGAAATGATTAGATCAAAAGAGAAACCATCCAATACAATGAAAATCAAAATCATAGTAATGTCAAATGAAAGTACGGATGCCTTATGGCTTACATGATTCATCGGGAAAAATAGACAGTAGCTATATGAAAAATACAATGAATCAAGGAATGAAAAGTAGCAGGACCATACAACCATCGTATCAAAGAAAGAACAAAAGCTAGAATCAGAAAAATAAGATCAGGTCTGCCCCGGTGCCGCAGAATCATCAGCCGGAGGTGATCCACCCGCAGGAGAGTCAGGCTGCTCCTCATCCGAAGACGACTCAGACTCTTGAAGAACATCCGCAATGGCTAGCTCAATCTCATCTGAATAGACATAGTCTATAGTGCTCAGGGTGAAGACTCTATCGTCCCTCGGAGGCCGGTCTTCACTTATACACCGCAAAATAGATAAGATATTGTTTTGGGAAGTCCGCATATCCTCCATCCAGTTCCGTATACTGTTAGCCATACTCAACCTCATCCGGACTGAGGGAGATAAAGATGGAAGGGAAGATGCTCGAGGCGGTGCTGAAGATGAACCGGGCTCACGGGCTGCCTCAGCCTCAGTCTGAATCTGACCAGAAGACTTCACTTTTTCCCGCTGCAAGAACCTTGGATTCTTCGGTTTGTGATCGGTCTTGTACTCGGGAACCCTAGCATCTTGACAGAGACTGTGGATCAAATACGGACAAATCAAACATCGCGTATAGACTTTCTGATTCGTGGCTATCTCATCGAAAATGGCTTGTCCTACATCCACATTTAGCTTGAAATTCAGAGCGTACAACATCCCGAGGTCACCAATGTGAAAGTGAGTCAGGTTGTTCTTAGGCAACAACCTGTTCTGAATAAACCGACATTGGACCTTCCAATCCTCCGTCCAACTCGTTGTCACCAACTCTTTCCTATCACCGCCCGGTCTAAGTGTCCACGGCACCTCTGGGCACACCAACAACCTCAACTCCTCCAACGGATATTGACCGGCATCCTGCTTGGCCTTAATCGCCTCCTTGTAGTCCAACCCCTCAAAAGGTGCCAAGTTATACTTCTCGTTAATAACCTTAGGCGTAAATGGCACCTTTACTCCCCGAACCATGACAACTCTGGCTTCCAAATCCGTTTCCGAGCAATTGGCATAAAACTCACAGACTAATGTAGCATTGACCGGGGTCCTCGGGGTTCTCATTAATGCTCCCCACTTCCTATCCGTAAGCATTTTAACAAACAACGGATCAACCTGAGGCTCAAGGACGGCTCGCTCTATTAACATTGTCCTCGAAACATAGTGCTTATTGTACACCTCGAAAGCCTTCGGATTTATGAACCTACGAGCCAATGGGATAGGGATAGGAGGTCTCACATTCTGTCTAACCGGCTCAGCTCCCTCAGTTGCTTCCTCGGTTCTACCCCTAGGTTCATTTGCATCTCTCTCACCCCGAGTCTCCGACACCCTAGTCACCTTTCTCACTAAGGGCTCATCATAAGTGTCAGACCCCGACTCAGACTCATCTCGTAAAGGAACCCTGGATTGACCTCTAGGAGGATTCTGACGCTCACCAATACGGATACCTTGGTTTGGGTTGACTAAAATGGGGTCCACACCCTTTTTCTTCTTAGTAGGCTCCTTTGCTACCCCCTTACCATGCCGTTTCTGAACCTGTTTGTGCACCATCTTAAACTAAGACTAAACAACCAACAACCCCAAATCCAAATTCAAACAAAACCACCCGTTTATCATCCAAACGGGATTTCCCAAACAATCCAACACCAAACCAACATCAGAACAGCAATGCAGACCATCCATCATCATCCATCAACATCCCAGATCACCCACAGAGGAAGAAAAATAAACAAAACAAGAAGAAAAAACCAATAAGGCAAATTGCATGTAAAAGAGTCGACTCGAAGATCGAACCCAAAAAAACGTGAAATAATCTAAGAAAAGCTTATAAAATCTTACCAAGTACGATGATGGGATGATGATAAAATGGATTAGAAGTCCAAACAATGCCAAATTGAACCCAAAAATCGAATTTTTCTTCAAAAGGGCCGCACCAACTATGTCACTGAATCGAATTAATGGGTGTTTGTTGGAGGATTTGGAGTGGAAAATCGAAAAGAAGGGATCGAGAGCTGCTTGTGGGACTTTGAATCGCCAAATTTGGTATAGAAACGCGGATTTTAGGGTAAAAGGTGTCGAAAAGTCGGGTTGAAACTTTGAAATTTTTGTGGCTCGACTGAAATTGGGAAGCAGGGGATATATATAGACGTAGGGTGGACGGGCGTCCAGGATGGGTGGGCCTTTCGTTCACCGAGATGGTATGAAGCGGACGGGCGTCGGATATTGACGCTTCGTCCAAATTGTTCAAATTAAGAAACGAGTTGAGTGGATCTCGCAGACGGGCGCCCAAGATGGGTGGGCCTTCGTCAAGGTAGACATATATGACGGGCGTCCAGATATTCATGGACGCACGTCCAAGGTTGAATTTCAACAAAGACTTAAAAATTTTCATTCAAATCAATTTCAAATTTTTATTTCATCATAAATATTCATACAAAACTTCAATTAACAAAGAAAATTGGAAAACACATAAAAACATGAGAAAATAGTGGGTTGCCTCCCACCGAGCGCTTTTGTTTTACGTCGTTTGCTCGACGAAACAGCCTAACGACGCTAGCCATCATAAATCTCCGCCCAATCCACAATCCGGATCAGACGGCGGAGCATGTCAATAGCAGGAGGAAAATCATACTCGTCCTGTAAAGCCCAGTCCTCGCCAGCAACATCTACTCCTCGGAAATGCTCGACTTGCAAAGACTAGCGCCAAGTCAGTCAGCATCGGATCATTGAGGATCGTATACGGTCGTCCTAAAGTCTCCTGCAGGTCCTCTGAGCTAAAATCTCCACCTTCCGAAGATCGGGGTACAATGAGAACATACGTAACGGTCCTGATGCGGGTACTAATATCAAAGTCTACATCCAAAATGATAGTCCCTCCGGGTCCGTCACCTAGAGTGATAAGTGGGATCCTACTAATGAAAGGAAACTCTTCTGGTAGAACTCCGTAATCCATATCTAAAGCACAGCTAAACTGAAAAGATTCAAACAAAATCTTAATTAGACTTAGGCTAAAACTAATCAAAGAAAAAGAAACAACACAAAAGAGAGTCCTAATATACTAAAGGATATCTAGGATGCCTCCTAGTGGCGCTTTTGGTTAATGTCGTTAGCTCGACATTCTTTCAAATCAGCCCGGATTAGGCCATTTAACTTTTCTACCAGCCACCACCTCGTGTAGGGTTTGATCAGTAGTGTGGCTGCAGAAACAACATCTAACACATGGGGTGAATTCCTTAATTGCCTTCCACACACGCTTAAACCTTCCCATGGTTGATTTCTTCTTCTCCTGACGACGCTTCAACCGTTGCTCCTTCTCAAACTCTTCCATGTCCCAACTACCTGCTAGAACTTCTTCAGAGGGACCACTACCATCATCCTCAGAAAACAATTCGGGCGAAAACTCGTCAAATTTATCGACTTCTGAAGTACCACACCCGAGGATATCGAGGAACCGAACAATCAAAGGCTGTTATTTGGCTTGACCAATGTAATGCTTGCACCTCTGACCATTCACTCGGAACGGCTGGTCACTATAACCTCGTAGTTCTAGGACACCTCCAGGAATGATTTGGAGAATTTCAAGGGACCGGACCATCATGTCCTCAGCTTACCAGGGAACAGATGTAACCTGGAATTATACAATAGAACTTGTTCCCCTATTTGAAATTCTCGCTTCTTGATCTTGGCATCGTGAAGGAGTTTCGTCTTTTCCTTACTTATCCTGGCACTTTCATAGGCCTGAAGTCTAAATTCGTCTAACTCATGCAACTGTTGCAATCGATGTTTTCCACAAGATTGGGTATCGAAGTTTAAAAACTTCGTGGCCCAATACGCTCTATGCTCTAACTCGACTGGTAAGTGGCATGGTTTACCATAAACCATTTGATAGGGTGATGTACCCATGGGGGTCTTATAGGCAGTTCGATATGCCCACAGTACATCATCCAACTTAAGACTCCAGTCTTTTCTATGACTGTTAACTGTTTTCTCCAGGATCTTCTTTAAACTTTGGTTGCTTCTTTCAACCTGACCACTAGTCATGGGATGATATGGTGTGCCAATTTTGTGCCGGACACCATATTTCTCAAGAACTTTCTACAGAGGTCGGCTGTAAAAATGTGTCCCCTCATCACTAATCAAGGCGCGTGGACACCCGAATCTCACGAAGATATTTTTCTTTAAAAACTTCATGACTGTCTTATGATCATTGTGAGACGTGGCTTGGGCCTCCTCCCATTTCGATACGTAATCCACGTAGACTAAGATGTATTTATTTCCACAAGATGATGAGAATGGTCCCATAAAATCGATGCCCCATACATCAAAGACTTCGCATTCTAGGATGTGTTTCAATGGCATGTCGAAACGCCTTGTTAAAGTTCCAGTTCTTTGACACCTATCACAAGCTTTACAGAAAGCTTCTGTATCTTTAAAGATCGTGGGCCAATAGAAGCCGGATTGAAAGATCTTAGCAACGGTTTTCCAAGGACCAAAGTGACCGCCAGTGGGTCCACTGTGGCATTGCTCAATTATATCACGTTGCTCAGACTCGGGAACACATCTTCTCAGCAAACCATCTTTACAAATCTTGAAGAGGTAAGGTTCGTCCCAAACGAATGTTTTCATATCCGAGAAGAATTTCTTCTTCTCCTGATAAGACAATTCTGGATCAAGATATTGGGAATGAAGGTAGTTTACGATGGAAGAATACCAAGGAACATCTGGAGGACAACCGTCGATAAGCATGATGTTTTCCAGAGGAAAGTAAAGATCTATATCTGATGACAGTTAAAATATACATGTTTATGTCATCAATTCTAACCTTAAATCGGAGTTAATTATATATATTTCATGTTTAATCACGTGTTTATATTTATTATTTAATGATAAGTGATTATTAATATGATAATTGGTATTTAGCTATTTTTATTATAAAAGAGCAATTAATTGTGTGATAAATGCTGATTTTGCAGATCATGATAAATCGGGAAGATAATTATCATGCAATCGGGAGATCTCAAGATAAAAGAGAAGAAAATCGGAGCATTAAAAAAAAGATAAATCAGATCAATTCAAAAGCATGGAGTGGGGAACAAGTCAGACGAACCGAGTGTGAAAACGCGTAAAGAGGGAGGCTCGGTCGACCGAGCCATGTCATTCGGTCGACCGAGCGTGTAGGTTCGGTCACCCCGAGCCTAATGTGATATATGCATGTCAATCTTCTGGATTCTCCCTATGTCGGCTTCAACTCCTATATAAGCAGCAGCTACGAAATTGAGAACACACACCACTACAACACAAAACAGTTCATACAATTTTAGCTTTTAAGTCTTTAGTTTTATTTTCTTTATGTTCGTTCATTGTGGATTCGTATGATTCTCCGATTAGGGGGAGCGCGTTAAAGAGTGGGAGTCACTCGCGTCTTGAGGGTATGACTATTCAATTATGCAATCTTTATTCGTAGATCTGTTGTATTTTATTATGGAGTAATTTTATTTGTATTGATTGCGTGATGTAGATCTATTTACGAACCCATGTGTTTAGGTTAGAAACGTTAAGAAGTAATCATGATTTGTTCCGACATAGAACTATGTTCGGTCGACTAGACGTGTCACTCGGTCGCCCGAGTCTTTGTCGTTCGATCGACCGAGCTTGGCAATATGTAGGGCAATATCATGATCGGCCGACTACGTCGATTCTCCGAATTGGAATTAAAGCGAGTAATTAAACCTGATCAACTTAGTTATTCGTCATCATAATTTAACATGAAACCTAGAAAGTGATTGTTACTTAGGATATAGATTGAATCGGCATCTAAGAAGCACGCCTACCCTAGGAATGTTGCTTAGATGAGGTTACGGTTTATACCGGCATCCCTAGTCTCGTAATTGTGTCAGAAGTTATATGAGATGGAGGCATTAAAAAGCGAAGTCACGTAATGGAGGCACGATGATTTAGAGGGCCTAATTGGAACTAAATCTACCTTAGGGGATGACTCCCGTAGTCATAATAATTAATCTTTAACGTTTGTTTTGTCTCGTTATCATCCTAATTCACATGGGGAAGTTAAAATCTACTAGCGTAATCAATACTATTTGTCTAGATAATATCAAACGTATTATCCGTGTTTTAGTAGTCTTTAGTTTGTCTTTGTGGTCTTTTGTGTCTTGTGGTTGTCACTATTCTATATTTTACGCATTTAGTTGGTCGTAGACCGCCTTTCAATTTAGTTCTAATAGGATAAAGTTGTGTTTTATTTGTGCCGAGTCTCTGTGGGATCGACCTCGACTCTATCTCTGGTGTACTACAATTGAACCTAGTTCTCTTGCTAGTGGGTTAGTAGGCATCGAGTTATTAATTTAACTTGACCACGTCATCAAGTTTTTGCGCGCCGTTGCCGGGACTCGAGTCATTAAATTAAGATATAGCTTATTTTGTTAGAACTGGATTCGTAAATATTCTGTGAATAAGAGTCTGTATATTAAACAGTGTCATAAAAAAAAAAAAAAAAATAAAAAAGAGTGTTCGGTCGACCGAACACTATCCCTCGGTCGACCGAGAATTAGTTTTCTTTTCTGTTCTAATTCTGTCTTAGCTTTAAAACATTCTGTTTCTGTTTGATTTACGTTTTCTTTTATCAAACTTATTTCGAGTCTGTTTTAGTTTTATTTAGTTAGTTAAAGGCCTAGCCTTTACTAGTGATTAATTGTTTTATTGTTGTTTATTATTTTATAGTACGCTACTCGGAAATCGAAGGAACCGCTTGAACCATATAATCTGAGATAGAGAAATTTGCGAGGAGGAATAGAAAGTTAGCTAGGTAGCGGCTAGCGAGGAGAAGAGGATCGAATCTTGAGGAAAGCGAGCAAGGAGTGGAAGAAGGATATACAACCGATCATTACGAGCATTCGAATCCAAACAGAAATGGAAGGCAACCCAGTCAATCCAAACCAGGTACCTAATCCTGTTATTAATAATGCCAATAATGTGAATGCAAATGCTAATAATGAGAACCAAGCCCTAGTTCAAGGAGCGAGGCGCACTTTGCAAAGTTATGCAGCGCCCACTATTGAACAATTCATTCCCGCTTATCGTAGCACCGCAAGATTTCTTGAAGTCTATCACCCTAGGCCTAATGTAATTCAAATGGTGACCAATTATTCTACTTTTCATGGAGTCCAAAACGAGGATCCTGGTGTTCACGTGACAAATTTCTTGGAAATCGTTAGTACTGTGAAACCAGAATTAATCCCGGAGGGTAACATTCGTCTTAAGCTTTTCCTTTCACTTTGAAAGATAAAGCTAAGCAATGGCTTCTCTCTTTAGATTTGGATCTATTACTACTTGGGAACAATTGTTGCAAAAGTTCATGAATAAGTATTTTCCCTTAGGAAAAACTTTTAAGTTACGTCAAGACATCCTAGGATTTAAGCAACAACAACTGGGAGAGTTTTGATCAAGCTTGGGAGGCGTTTCAAGGAAGCTATGAGGAAGTGTCCTCATCATGACATATCTCTCGGCTTTTAATGCAAACTTTTACCATGGGTTGAGAGAGGCGAGAAAATTAGAGTAGGCGCCCAAGCAATGGAGCGTTTGTTCTCTATCTCTGAGGAGGCACAAGGGAAGATGGAGCAAATAGCAATGAATAGCCAATGGGGAGGCAATGACATAGCTACTGTTAAGATGGCCGACATATTCGATGATAGTGCATCTACCAAGATTTTAGAACAACTTTCTGTTATCAACGATAAGGTAGATGGGATGCAAGAGAGGATGACAAAAGTTGAGAAAGGGGCTGGAATCGAGGTTGCACCTCAAGGTGAGAATCTTTGATCTTGAAGAAGCCAATTATGTCGGAGGAGGATCTGAGACCTAATCATAACCATCCTGGATTCGATATAGTGACATAAATGCAAGGAGAAAGGCCTAAACCACCTACCCCTTATGTACCACAAACAGACTAAAACTTTTGGTTGGGAAAGCTGCGATAGAAAAAGCGAGTAATGTCGTCACCGATAATATGGGAATGACTTTCAAAATCTATGGTGAGCTAGCCACTAACTTTAGCCAATATTGTCGTAAGAGGCGATGCCAAGGTAACCAATCGGAAGCTCTAGTCCAAAATCTCACGCACAGGTAGGACAACTAGCTGAGCAAGTCTCAACAAGACCTCCTGGAGGGTTGCCGAGCAACACTGAGAAGAACCCTAAGGATTTGAATGCGATCATGACAAGAAGTGGAAAGGAGGTAACTCCACCGTCCTTGCAAGAGAGAGAAAAAGTCACAAAGAGTAAGGATAGTGAGCCAAGCAATGAGACTTCTGAGACTTTGCCTGAGCAAAGAACATATAAAGAACCTGCTGGCCCTAGAGTTGAACTTTACAATAACAAGTATCCAATTTTCACTAATGTCGACCCTTCAACTCTACCTTATCCTCCACCAAAGCCGAAGCCAAAGTTTGATAATAAGAGGTATAAGAAGTTCGTGGATATGTTTAGTAAGTTACAAATCAATATACCCCTCGTTGAAGCACTAGCTGAAATGCCTGAGTATACCAAATTTTTAAAAGACGCCGTCTCAACTAAAAGGAAACTTCTAGATTTAGAGACCATATGCCTTAATGAGGAGTGCTCAGCCATTCTTCAACATAAGTTACCCCCAAAATGCAAAGATCCGGGAAGTTTTCTCATTCCCTGCACCATGAGTAACGTATGTCCGAACAAAGCTTTGTGTGATCTAGGAGCAAGTGTGAACTGATGCCACTATCTATTTTTGGGAACTAGGCATGAAAGATCTTAAGAAGACCTCAATCACATTGCAATTAGCTGATCGTTCATTAAGGAACCGTGTGGAGTGGTTGAGGATGTGCTAGTAAGAGTTGAAAAGTTTGTATTCCACATCGACTTTGTGGTATTAGATATGGAAGCTAACTACAGGTACCATTGATATTAGGAGACCTTTCATGGCCACTAGTAGAACGCTAATTGATGTTTACAAAGGCGAGTTGGTGTTAAGAGTGAGCGAAGAGAGAGTTGCATTCAATGTCTTCGACACTATGAAGCAACTTTGATGATGGAGAGGATGCATGTTTCATGATGGATTCCATTGATAGGATTGTTCAAGAATTTCAACAACATGAAAGTATAAAGGATTTCTTGGATCTTGTCTTAGAAGAAGAAGATGAAGTCAAGTACGTGAGTAGTGAGGAGGAGAAGATGATATGGCCGGGATGTAGTAGAGGGACCCCAAGGCTGTAGAGGAAGTAAGTCTTTGCGGAGATTGAAAGAATCTATCATAGACCAACGTGGCATAAGTACTTGAACTCAAACTCACTGGTCAAAAGTTGAAGACCTCCTTGGAAGAACCTCCCACAAATTTGACTTTAAAACCTCTTCCCTGCAAATTTGAAGCACGTATTTCTTCAAGATGAGACCTTGCCACTCGATCATATCTTCTTCCTTGACGGACTTACAAGAAGAGAAACTTATGAGAGTTTTGAGAGAGTACGCGGAGCATTTGGATGGACCATAGGCGGCGTTAAGGGCATTAGCCCTAGCGTATGTATGCACAAGATCTCCGTGGACCCTGAAAAGAAAGCGGTTGCACAACCTCGAGGCGTTTAACCCACAATTAAAGGAAGTGGTTAGGGATGAGGTTATAAAAATGCTAGAAATGGGAATTATATTTCCAATTCTTGATAGCGAATGGGTAAGCCCTATCCACGTAGTTCCCAAGAAAGGGAGGATTGACGGTGCAAGCCAATGAGTTGAATGAGTTAATTCCTGTGAGGCTAATCACCGGTCATCGAGTATGCATAGACTTTAGGAAACTAAACGATGCCACTCGTAAGGACCATTTTCCTCTTCCCTTCATCGATCAAATGCTCGAGAGATTGAGCGGGCATGCTTTCTATTGTTTTCTTGACGGGTATTCGGGATACTATCAAATCCATATCTCGCCCGAAGATCGTGAGAAAACAACGTTTACCTGCCCATATGGGACATTTGCTTATAATCGAATGCCATTTGGATTATGCAACGCCCCCGCAACATTTCAACGGTGTATGATGTCATTGTTTGCGGATATGGTGGAAGACTTTTTGGAAATCTTTATGGATGATTTCTCCGTATTTGGAGACGAATTCGATTCATGTCTCACACATCTAGCACAAGTGTTGAAGAGATGTGAAGAGACGAATCTTGTGCTTAACTGGGAGAAATGTCATTTGATGGTTACGGAAGGTATAGTACTAGGCCACCGCATATCAAAGAACGGTATAGAGGTGGATAAAGCCAAAGTCGAGGTGATCGAGAAATTACCTCCACCTACTAATCTTAAAACTTTGCGAGGTTTTTTAGGCCACGCCGGATTTTATCGTAGGTTTATCAAGGATTTTTCCTTGGTCTCAAGACCTCTTACTGAATTATTGGCCAAGGATGTGCCATTCGTGTTTTCAAATGAGTGCATAAAAGCTTTCAACGAAATAAAAGTAGATCGATCACTTGCACCCGCTCGTCGCACCGATTGGGATCTTCCGTTTGAAGCGATGTGTGATGCAAGTGACACCGCTTTGTTGGCGCGCTTTGGGTCAAAGAAAAGATAAGATTTTTAGGCCCATTTATTATGCAAGCCGGACTTTGAATCTTGCCCAAAGAAATTACGCCACAACGGAGAAGGAACCGGCCGTTATCTTTGCCTTTGACAAGTTTAGATCCTACTTAGTGGGATCTAAAGTCACGTGGTGGATGACCATGCGGCTCTTAAGTATCTCCTAGCAAAGCAAGATTCAAAGCCGAGGATCGTTGAGATGGATTCTACTGCTTTGCAAGAATTTGGCGTAGAAATCGAGAGATAAGAAGGAAGTGAGAACGTGGTAGCCGATCATCTATCGCGCTTACAATTAGAGGATGGCGAGGAATTACGAGATAGGAGAATCTTTCGATGAACAACTTTTCTCCATCACCACCATCGGGGACATAATGATTGTCTTTGCAGTTTCTTCGCGAATAGAGGTTGTGAAGGAGAAGAAGCGACCATGGTTTAGTTTGTTTGTCAATTATCTATCCGCAAAGTACCTGCCACCAAATCTCACTATCCAAGAAAGGAAAAAATTCTTTAAAGATATTAGACACTACTATTGGGATGAGCCGTACTTGTTTAAGCTAGGATCCGATAATATTTTCGAAGGTGTGTGCCCGAAGAAGAGTATAATGATATCCTGAAGCATTGTCATTCCTATGAAGTTGGAGGACACTACGGGGAGAAAAAAACATGCTAAGGTCCTCCAATGCGGTTTTTATTGGCCGACATTGTTCAAGGATGCACACCAATATGCAAAGGCATGTCATGCTTGTCAAATGACGGGTAATATTTCAAGGAGGAATGAGATGCCACTCAAGAGCATCCTAGAAGTGGAGCTTTTGACGTTTGGGGAATAGATTTTGTTGGACCCTTCACTTCATCATTATCTAACCGATATATCTTAGTTCTTTGTAGATTATGTATCCAAATGGGTTGAGGCCATTGCTTCCCTACTAACGATGCTAGGGTTGTGGTTAGATTCTTGAAGAAGAACATTTTACAAGGTTTGGGGACGCCAAGGGCAATTATAGCGACAATGGTAGTCATTTTTGTAATAAACCGTTTGAGCGGCTGATGATTAAGTATGGGGTTCGACATAAGCTAGCATCGACATATCACCCCTGAGACTAGTGGGCGGTAGAAGTCACCAATCGAGAGATAAAGCGTATCTGGAGAAAAGCGTTGTATCACGACTAGGAAGGATTGGTCGTTACGTTTAGACGACGCTTTATGGGCTTATAGGATTGCATATAAAACCTCGATTGGAATGTCACCATATAGGATTGTTTTTGGAAAGGCATGTCATCTACTGCAGAATCGAGCACCGGGCCATGTGGGCAACAAGGATGCTAAATTTTGATGAGGCGTTGGCGGTGAGAAAAGGATGTTAGAATTAACTCGCTGGAGGAGTTTCGTTTAGAGGCATACGAGAATGCCAAGATTTTCAAGGAGCGCACGAAGAAGTTTCATGACAAAAAGATTCTGGAGAGGACCTTTCAAGAGGGTGATCTGGTTCTCTTGTACAATTCGCGCTTAAGACTCTTCCCGGGTAAGTTGAAATCAAGATGGTATGGCCCATTTCAAGTACAACAAGTCTTTCCTTCTGGAGCGGTGGAGCTATTCAATTTCAAAGACGAGTCCAGATTCGTGGTCAATGGACATCGTATTAAGCATTATCACGGGCTTCCGCCTGTCGCTGAGGAGGAGGTTTTGTACCTCGATGACCCTGTCTATGAATAAACCATCTTGAGCTGAGTCGAGCTAGCGACTATAAACTTAGAACTACTACCTATAACTATCATTTTTGGTTTTTCTTTTTAATAAAGTAGCATGCGCCTATCACGGTTTTTTTTCATCTCGCCATGTTCCGAGTCTAAGTTCGGAATAAACGAGGTTTTTTCCTTGATAGCCGTCATGTGAGTTTTGTATCTAGGTTTAAATCCCTTTTGGTCTTGTCCATGGCAGTATAAAATGAAGTGACTTAAACTGTTTTTAGATATCTATATCTAATTACTGCCACATTATTTTATCACTTCCATAGACATGGTATTTGACGATTTCGTGGAGCTTGTCTCGCTTATACAGGATGTGTCTGTCTCTCCTTATTTGTGCCGATGATTACTCCGATATTGTTCCTTTACTTGGGAGCCGTTTCCAGAGCTAAGTCTTTCATCTTGAACTCTCATTTATTTTTGTCATTGAGGACAATGCCATGTTTAAGTGGGGGCGGGGACTTAGCTATATATTGTGCTATATATGTTGAAAAGTCAAGGAGCGGAATATCGAGACAATATTGAGCCAAATTTAAAAATTTTATGGATAAATGCCAAGTTGTTTAACTCGTACCCTTAAACTTGTAAAGTTCTTATACTTAGAATTAATAGGAAATGAACCAAGTTGTGTGAGTACGTGGTCATATTATACTTTTGCGATAAAGTGTTAGTAGACTTAAGGATATTCATGCCAACAATTGCAAGTAGTTAGGTGTTGTTCAATAACTCAATATATGAATCGCTTAGTACCGTATGAGTTATAATAATTGAAAGAAGTATGTGTACACTGCGTAGATAATTGGTTATGAGGACCAAAGTGTCGACATTTGTCGATGATGTATTCTCGATCTTCTAGCCAACAAAAGCGGAGTAATAAGCTTGGGACGCACTGTGTTTTGAGAATGTATTAAAACCTTTGGGCTTGTAGTAACATTACCAAAGTAGCCCGCGCTTGTGGTAATATTCGATGCTATGCTTAATCTAAGATAGGGGATACTCTATGAAAAGTTTTCTTCCTTGAGGTTAGTAGTATTGAAAAATATGCAAAAATTGAAACAAATTTTGAAAATTCAGAGGCTTTGAGTAGTACTCGGTCTCCAAGTCCAAGAACCCTATAGATACGCTCTTGCTTATTGTTCTAGTGCTTTAACAATTGAGAGGCATAAGAAGTATGAATGCTGATGTTGGTGAATTTTGATATGAAGTCCGAATAAACTCTAATCTTGCTACATTTATATAAAACCTATGCACATGCACACAATCACTTCGATTCATATAGCGAGTAGTGAATAATGCTTATCTTATGAGCATGACTGGTATGAGTTGACTCGGGTTTCTTGTGTAAGTATGAGTTGACCACTGAGAAAATGTTGTCTTGGGAATAACTTGTTAATGCTTTGTTCGGGGACGAAGCAAAGTTTAAGTGGGGGCATTTTGATGATGAGTTAAAATATACATGTTTATGTCATCAATTCTAACCTTAAATCGGAGTTAATTATATATATTTCATGTTTAATCACGTGTTTATATTTATTATTTAATGATAAGTGATTATTAATATGATAATTGGTATTTAGCTATTTTATTATAAAAGAGCAATTAATTGTGTGATAAATGCTGATTTTGCGGATCATGATAAATCGGGAAGATAATTATCATGCAATCGGGAGATCTCAAGATAAAAGAGAAGAAAATCGGAGCATTAAAAAAGATAAATCGAGATCAATTCAAAAGCATGGAGTGGGGAACAAGTCAGACGAACCGAGTGTGAAAACGCGTAAAGAGAGGAGGCTCGGTCGACCGAGCCATGTCATTCGATCGATCCGGCGTGTAGGTTCGGTCACCCCGAGCCTAATGTGATATATGCATGTCAATCTTCCGGATTCTCCTATGTCGGCTTCAACTCCTATATAAGCAGCAGCTACGAAATTGAGAACACACACCACTACAACACAAAACAGTTCATACAATTTTAGCTTTTAAGTCTTTAGTTTTATTTTCTTTATGTTCGTTCATTGTGGATTCGTCGGATTCTCCGATTAGGGAGCGCGTTAAAGAGTGGGAGTCACTCTCGTCTTCGAGGGTATGACTATTCAATTATGCAATCTTTATTCGTAGATCTGTTGTATTTTATTATGGAGTAATTTTATTTGTATTGATTGCGTGATGTAGATCTATTTACGAACCCATGTGTTTAGGTTAGAAACGTTAAGAAGTAATCATGATTTGTTCCGACATAGAACTATGTTCGGTCGACCTAGACGTGTCACTCGGTCGCCCGAGTGCTGTCGTTCGGTCGACCGAGCTTGGCAATATGTAGGGCAATATCATGATCGGCTTCGACTACGTCAGATTCTCTAAATTGGAATTAAAACGAGTAATTAAACCTGATCAACTTAGTTATTCGTCATCATAATTTAACATGAAACCTAGAAAGTGATTGTTACTTAGGATATAGATTGAATCGGCATCTAAGAAGTACGCCTTACCCTAGGAATGTTGCTTAGATGAGGTTACGGTTTATACCGGCATCCCTAGTCTCGTAATTGTGTCAGAAGTTATATGAGATAGAGGCATTAAAAAGCGAAGTCACGTAATGGAGGCACGATGATTTAGAGGGCCTAATTGGAACTAAATCTACCTTAGGGGATGACTCCCGTAGTCATAATAATTAATCTTTAACGTTTGTTTTGTCTCGTTATCATCCTAATTCACATGGGGAAGTTAAAATCTACTAGCGTAATCAATACTATTTGTCTAGATAATATCAAACGTATTATCCGTGTTTTAGTAGTCTTTAGTTTGTCTTTGTGGTCTTTTGTGTCTTGTGGTTGTCACTATTCTATTTTCTGCATTTAGTTGGTCGTAGACCGCCCTTTCAATTTAGTTCTAATAGGATAAAGTTGTGTTTTATTTGTGCCGAGTCTCTGTGGGATCGACCTCGACTCTATCTGGCTGTACTACAATTGAACCTAGTTCTCTTGCTAGTGGGTTAGTAGGCATCGAGTTATTAATTTAACTTGACCACGTCATCAATATCGTCAGGGTCATCCTTTTCCTCATTCAACATTCTTGAGACATGATCAGCCACTACGTTTTCACTGCCCTTTTTGTCTTTGATCTGGACATCGAACTCTTGTAGGGTCAGTATCCAACGTAGTAAACACGGTTTAGCCTCTTTCTTAGTCATCAGATATCGCAAAGCAGCGTGATCAGTCCACACAACTACTTGAGCACCTAACAAGTAACTACGAAACTTGTCCATAGCAAAGACTACGGCCAATAATTCCTTTTCAGTCGTCGTGTAGTTTACTTGAGACGGATTCAGTGTGTGACTGGCGTAATAGATTGGCTGGAATTTCCTTTTTATTCTTTGTCCCAAGACTGCGCCAACAGCATAGTTTGACGCATCACACATAAGCTCGAAGGGGAGATTCCAGTCAGGCGAAATAAGGATCGGTGCAGAGATTAATCGACTTTTAAGCTCCTCAAACGCTTGCTTGCAACTCTCATCAAAATCGAATAAAACGTCTTCTTTAAGTAGTGTAGACAGGGGCTTGGCTATCTTGGAAAAGTCCTGAATGAATCTCCTATAGAAACCGACATGTCCAAGAAAACCTCTGACTTCGCGCACATTCTTAGGATAACTCATCTTCTCGATAGCTTCTACTTTGGCCCTGTCTACCTCAATACCTTTGGCGGAGATCTTGTGGCCAAGAACTATTCCCTCATCTACCATGAAATGACACTTTTCCCAATTTAGTACTAAGTTCTTTTCCACACATCTGGCTAAGACCTGGTCAAGATTATCAAGGCAATCATCGAAGGATTGACCAAAGACCGAAAAGTCATCCATGAAAATTTCCATACACTTTTCAACTAGCCCGTCAAAGATAGCCAGCATACATCTCTGGAATGTAGCTGGGGCATTGCAAAGACCAAATGGCATCCGCTTGTAAGCGAATGTACCATAGGGACTGTTAAGGGTCAATTTGTAGTGTTTTATAAGGATATATTTTATATCAATTTTCCCCATATTCTTATGATTTGTATAGAAATCGAGCCTTATATTGAAATATTGAGCAAATGAGTTTTAAAGATAATAAATTGCAAAAGTGGTTGATTTATGTGTTTTTATCGTTGGTTTTATGTTTATTTGGATGTTGTTACACTTTGCAATATTTTGGATATCTTGTAGATGCATATCTTCGGTCTAAAATAGGTGTTTAAAGGGTTAGAAGAAGATGCCACAAGTTTACGAGTTCAACGGAGCAAATTTTCCTAAGTACTTAAATCGTTACATATTTTCGACGGAGATTTGACCCAGCTTAGAGGCATTTTCAGGGGAGGACTTCTTCATGACAATTGTAGATCTTTGAAAGAGCTTTCCAAACGCACTTTGAATTACGTCAATCGGATTTCTACAACTCAAATGGTGGTCAAGTGGGTAATCAATTTGTGTAAGGGGAAAATCCCGAAAACGACTCGTAATACGACGGGCTAGTCAAAAAGGCATTTTCTGAAGAAGAGTCCTTAATGAAAGTTGTAGAGTTTTCCGAGAGCTTTTTTATGACATTCGGATCATAATTTTTGGAGGTCTACAACTCAAGATATGAATTTTAGAAGTTTTATTCCAATAAATATCTAATCGAGCGTCCGGCCACGGCACTGTAGCAACCGACTTAAACTCTTGATGCAGCCGACTTACTCCTCTTATAAATATAGCATGCATACAAACCCTAATTTCACAATTATTATCCACCCCGCAAATCACAGCAAATAGGCGGCAACTTGAGAAGCTTGAGGCGGTCACCCGAGCCTTGTGCTCGGGTGATCCGGTTAGATTAGGATGTCGTTTTTCTTCCGTTTTCGATTCATGGATTCAATCATGTACCAAACTACGTGAGTTTATTTATTTAATTTATTCAGTCCTTATTCGTTTTTTTGTGATCTTTTAATTCATGTTGTATCGTTCTATGATTATGATGCTATTATGTGAATTAGATCGAGAGATCAGTTTGCTATTGATGTTTACAACATACGGAAGTTGCGTAAACTAGATCACCATAGAAAGATAGGATCTTTAATCATTAATTATGTGACAAATTAATTGGTTAATTATCTAGGTTGTTAGATTCTAAAATACGAGAGTTAACCTGAATCTACACCGAGTTTTGTTTGGTAAATCGATCTCAACATTCGGAAGATGAGAGATTGATAAATTGGACTCACTAAGGAATTAGGAATCCATAGCTTGAGATTAAATTCACTAAGGAATTAGGGATTTGTATCTCGTGTAAAGGTGAAACCACAATTTGAATTAAAATCATGAGATGAACTAGGATTGAAATCACTTGGTTTGTGCCTTTGTTTGATCCCATGTATCTTTAGTTTAGTTTAGGTTGTGTTATTTTATTTCGTGAGGTTAGATTTATTTTAATTGCTCTTTCGTTTATTTTATTTGTTCTTTCGTTTATTCGTTTTCCTAAGTAACAATTGAAAGGAATTAGTGAAATTAGATTCAACATCCCAATTCCCTGTGGATCGACCCCTTACTCACTTCGCTCTACTATCAATTACCCGGTATTCGGCCAGTTAGGAGTTAGTTTTGCATGGTAGTTAGGGTTTATAAATTTTCTTTTGTTTAATGATGCAAAATCTCCCCAACAGGGACAAGTGAAAGTGGTCTTTTCTTGGTCAACAGGATCTATAGGTATCTGAAAATATCCCGAATATCCATCCAGGAAACAGTAGAACGCGTGTCCCACCAGACGCTCAAGCATCTGGTCAATGAACGGAAGGGGAAAATGATCTTTCATGGTTACTTCATTGAGCTTTCTGTAATCAATGCAGACTCTATAACCAGTAACAAACCTCAATGCTATTTCTTCTCCCTTCTCATTCTTCTCAATCGTAATTCCACCTTTCTTGGGAACTACCTGAGTCGGGGATACCCATTCACTATCGATGGCATAAATGATACCCATATCCAAAAGTTTGATGATTTCTTTCTTAACCACCTCTTGCATATGAGGTTGAGCCTCCTCCTGGTTTGCCTAACACATTTCGCACCCTCATTAGTCTTGATCTTATGCATACAGATGTCGGGAGATATCCTCCGATATCTCCTACTTGCCACCCAAAGGCTTTTCGTTCTTTTTCAAGGCGTTTATTAACTTTATTTCTTCTAGTCGAGACGACTTGGCGAGATATAATCAATGGAAGCTTGTCACCTTCTCTTAAAACCACATACTTTAGATGTTTAGAAACGGCTTGATGCATCAGATCTGCAGGGGGGTCTTCCAAACTTGATTTAAGATCTCCACTTTTAACTCAACATCACTGAGTTTACTTAGTGGTCCCACTGCCAAAGCTTCTCCTTTCAACAACTCATCCTCAACCCGACTTTCTAGCGCTCTAGACTCACCACACCATGATTATTCAAATTATCAACCAATCGCTCATATTCAGTTGCAACAACCATGACTTGCTTTTCCATGTTATCGTTGAAGTCATCAAACATATCCTCAATGGAAAAGCCGGTTAGAGGACCAGAGGGTCGCTGAATGGATTTGGAGACATTATAGCTTACATCTTGATCACCAACCCGTATAGTCACTTTGCCACCATCACAGTCAATGAGGGCTCTGCATGTGAAGCAGAGAAAAGGGTCTTCCAAGTATCAGGAGGACATTTTCATCCTTTTCAATGTCTAGGACGTACCAGTCAACGGGAAATGTAAATTTATCAATTTGAACTAATACGTCCTTCAGAATCCCCGCAGCTTTCTTAGAAGATCTATCAGCCAATTGCAATTTCATGGTGGTGGGTTCTAGAAGATCATTTAAACCAAGCTGTTTGCACACAGACAATGGCATCAGGCTTATGGATGCACCTAGGTCACATAAGGAGTTTGGGAAGACCAGGCCTCCCATTAGCAATGTGAGCACAAATTTCCCAGGGTCACCCCTCTTGGTTGGTAGATCTTCATAATTGATCATAGAGCAGTCCTCACCAATCAACCGATCCATGTCTGCTAACTTCTTCTTAGAGGAAACAACATCATTGATGAATTTTGTATACTTAGGCATCTCAACCAAAACCTCGGATAATGGAAGATTAACCTGAGTATTTTTTAGAAGGTTTAGCACTTTTTCATACTTTTTATCCTCATTCAAGGAGATGTTGCTCTTTCTAGGTGGAAATGGAAGCTTTTTCAAGTCACTCTTAGAAAAGACTTTCTTCGAGGATGAACTGATAGCTTTGTCTTCCAAATCCTTCCACCTTACTACCTTCTCATTCTTCTTACTAGTCAGGGGATCAGCCTCCTGACTCTCATTTGTTTCTTCATTCCTCAGGGGTTCAGCCACCTGAGGACTTTCAACTCTTTCACCTCTCAAGGGATCAGCCACCTGAGTATTCTCTTTCGGCCAATGAGAGTGTAGGTGCTCAGCTTCCCCTCCTGCCTTATCACTGGCAGGAGGGGTTAGTGGTTTCCCTGGTGATGGGGACCACTCAGTTGAGTACCACTTCTTAAATTCATCGCACTGGCCTCTTCTCTACCGTATGGAATTGAATGTACGAGGTCAATGCATTGGCCATTGTTCAAATCGGTTTGAGCAACTTGACCACCCTTTGAATTCTTTTTCGTGAAGCGGCAAATTGCCCCAGGGTCTGAAGCTAGCTGTTCACCAAGCGCCCGATTTTCCTCTCAAGATTTTTCATTGATCTATTTTGCTCCTCCCTAAAGGAGTCCCATTGAGCTTTGATATCACCTGAGTACGAGGGGCCTTGAGAGTTTTGGAGATTCTGCGAATATGGCTGGCTGGACCGATTCTGAAAAACAGAATTAGAATTGGTAGGCCAACTCTGATTGAACCTTTGATTTGTATTGGAAAAATTATTGCTTTGGTTCTGATTCAAACCAGGGTTTCGATTGAAGTTTTGATTTGGATTGAAAGTTGAATTTGGATTAAAAGTTGGATTCTGGCTGAAACCTTGGTTTTGAAAATTATTTTGGCCAGAGAATTGATTAAACCTTTGATTGGACTGGCCAAAGAACGCATTCACTTCAGCACTCTGTCCGTTCATAGGACAGAAACGAGAAGTGTGCCCCACATCGTCATAATTCTGACATGTGACTTGATTATACTGTCCATAATCATGAACATCAATAACTTGATAGGGAGCAGGGGGATTAAATTGACACTGGCCAATCATATGGCCAGTCTGACAGCAATTTTCACAATACAGAACCTGAGAGTTCTATGGAAAAGGAGAAGTTTGATTGATCGGATTGGAAATTTGAGATGTTGCCATCTGCTTCTGCAGCATGGCAATCAGACTTTGCACATTCACTTCCTCAACCTTAGGAGGAAGAGGAGGTGCTTGAATGGCTTGATAAGAGGGAGCATAATTATATTTAGCAATGTCCTCGAACAATGCCCACCCCTCTTCAGGTGTTTTCTTCAAAAATGTCCCTCCAGAAGAACTATTGACCATGCCCTTCGTGAGCTCGGTCAATCCGCTGAAAAAAGTATTGACTTGCCTTTGTAGCGGCAAGCCATGATGGGGACACTTTCTGAGAAGCGACTTGAATCTCTTCCAAAATTCGAAAAATGACTCATTTTCTTTCTGATAGAACGTGAAAATGTCGTTTAAACACTGGGCTGTCTTTGAAGGTGGAAAATATTGACTTAAAAATTCTTTTTCAAGTTCAGACCAGGTGGTAATAGATTCAACGGGGAGAGAGTTATACCACTCTTTAGCTTCTCCCTTTAAAGAAAATGGGAACATTTTCAGTTTTATAGCATCCTCACTTACTCCTTGGATGCGTGTAGTGCCGCATATCTCTAAAAATGTATGTAAATGAGTATGGGGATTCTCTGACTGAAACCCGTGAAAAATGGATGCATGCTGCATCATCTGAATAAGTCCCGGCTTTAGCTCGAAGGTCTGTGCATTTATGGTCGGGAGAACAATAGCCGGGTTGGCTTTGACTTCGCCAGGCATGGCGTAGTCTGCCAACGTACGTCTATCCTCTGCAGCCATAATTACGAAGTTTTCGATTTCTTCGGCTAAACGATCCTCTAAATCTTGATCGGCTTCTTCAGAAGGAACCGCAGAACGAATTCTCCGCCTGTTTGGCCGGACTATGGTCCGCTCTAAGTCAGGGGTATATAGTAATGGCCCCTTTTGACTTCGAGTTTGCATAAACCGATCCAAGATCAAGTGGTTGAAACCTAAAAACGAAAAAAATAAAGTCTAGAAAAAGAAAGGAAAAGAATAGAAAAAGAAATAAAATCAGATAAGAAGGGGGGTGGACGGACGTCCAGGGAGTTGGACGGGCATCTGCCTGAAAACTGGAATAAGCGGGCGTTTGGAAATCAAGCGCTCGTCGATAAGTGTGAAAAGCGGGACGGGCGTCCGGATTAGATGGACGCCTAAATGCGAATAGTAAAACGATTCAGAGTTAAAAATTCTCTTAAAACGGACGGGCGTCTACTGGTCAAGATGCCCGTTTGAAAGAGGGAAAACCAGAACAGAACAGATAAAACAGCAGGAAAAATAAAAAAACGGGAAAAGAAACAGAAAAGAAGACAGAAAAGGGAGAAAAAAACGAGATAAATTTAGGAAAACCTAATTGCACGCCACAAAACCTAACTAATAAAAACCCTAATAACCTAACTATAACTAACTAAGAAGATTAAAAACGAGAAATAAAATTAAAACGAGAAAATAAAAACTAGACAACCGTCCGGTTCCCCGACAACGGCGCCAAAAACTTGTCTCGGATTTTATCTAATGGAAAAATAAACAAGTAATAATATTTATAAATCCGATATACCTCAAGTGCAAGGATCGTAGTAAAGAGGTTAATACCGGGTCGATCTTACGGGGAATCGGGGTTGTGAATTCTAGTTTTTTTTTCTAACCTAACTATGTCACGATTACTACTGAAAAGATACTAAAAACAAAACAGTGAATAACTAACAAGGAAGATAACAAACATAGGCTGGACAGAAGATCAAGATCTAAAGCCAGGAAAATAAAGTTGCGAACCAATTAAACTAAATCTAATCCTAATATGCAATAAAAAGACTAACTAAGCTAAACAATTCAAGTTCAAGGGATTTTGATCAATAAGTTACGAATGAACAAGCAATTGATCCACCTATCCTACAACATTCAATTTCAATTCAGGTTATCTCGTGATTTCTAACCAAGTTGTGATTCACCTAATCAAAGATATGAACCCTAATTTCTTAAGCAAGTTCACCTATTAATATATTATCTTTCGATTTAAAGATTAACGCTTTCTAACCAGAGGTGTGAAATTTATGAGTTTCTAACCTAGAAATCTAACCTAATAACTCTCGTTAATTAGATTAAAGATCTATTCTTTATTATGGCAATCTAGGGTTTAATATGATTCTCATCAATATAAACATCAACATGCAAAGATCTTTCGATATAAGTTGCATAAAAACATGATAAACATAATAAAGAAACAACTCGAATTAAATACTCACAAGACAATCCTGAAACGAAATCAAAGTGTTGGTAGAACGGCTTCACAACGCTTGTTCACAAAGGCTCTAGCCTCTAGACATCACTCGATCACTTGAATAAGTTTGAGTAAAGTACATAAAAATAGAAGAATCTATCTAGAAATTTAAAAGCATAAAATATGTGTTTGAATGGTGCAAACCACAGGGAAATCGCCCCTTAGGGTTTATGTGGCCGCCTAGGGTAAATTGTGTTGTTCAAGGGTTCAGAAAACGCGACTATCTATAGAAAAATAAGTGGGTTCCCGCTAAGTCGGCTCCTGGACGCTCTGCGGATGGGTGGGCGCCCGTCCGGCTTGTATAAACTTCTTCGAGTCGGGCCGAAATTTGGATCGGGACGCCCGTCTACGTAAAATTGGACGCTCGTCCGGCAAATTCTTCAACACTCGAATCAAGATAGTTCCCTGGACGCCCGTTCACTTCTTCAGACGCCCGTCCGGATGGACGGGACTTGAACGCTCGTTCAATCGCTCAAAAATCAACTTCCTCATCTTTATCTCTTTTCTTCTATCCAATTTCTTCCCTATCTCATTTTCTTCATAAAATCCGAACTTTATCAACTTTTAATCATCTTTTGAACCGCAATTATGCATCTACACGTCATCAAAAACATCGCAAAGTGTAATAATATCCAAATAAACATAAAATCATCAATAAAACACATAAATTAACCAATTTTGCGATTAAACCGTTTAAAAACTCATTTGCTCAATAAACCAATTAAACACTTAATTTCTATGCAAATTATACGAATATGGAGAGAATTGTTACAAGATATAACGATATAAATCATATAAAATCACCCTTAACAACAGTGGTCTGATGTATAATGCCTTGAGAAGCATAAAAATCAAGCAAGTCAAATTCTAGGCCATTGTCAGACCTCAAACACTTTATTGTTTTATTAAATTGAGTTTGAATCAATACAAAAAAACTGTTTGACAAGGTTTCTAACTTCTCCTGTTGATTTCAACATGAAAATCCAACAGAATCTGCTGTAGTCATCAACAACAGTAAGAAAAAACCTATGTCCATGAATACCAACTACTCTATATGGACCCCAAATGTCCATATGGACTAAATCAAAACATGACTTGGAAACAGAGAAACTTAGAGGAAAACTAAGTCTAGACTGCTTTACCATGGGGCAAATGTCATAAATGTGTCCTTCAGGAACTTGAATATTAGTGTGTTCTTTTTGTAAAACTTTCAGTCTTTGGTCAGAAGCATGTCCAAGTCTGTAGTGCCATATTAATTGCAGATTGACAGATGAATGGACATGATTCACAACAGGTACACAACAAGAACTATTTGCCTTTAGAATGTACAAGCCTTTAATCAAATTAGCTGAACCAATCCTCTTCGGGCTTAGTATATCCTGTATCACACATGAGTCCATAAAAAACTTAACATTATAAGCCCTAGATCTAATAAGCTTGCTGATGGACATCAAATTGCAATGAAAAGCAGGAACACATAAAACATTGTAAAGTACCAAATCAGGATTAACTTTAACTTGACCAATATGAGAGATTCTGATGTCATTACCATTTGGAAAACTTACAAACTTATCAAAAACAAGTTCACAAGAACTAAACAGATCCTTATTGAAAATAATATGATCAGTGGCACCACTGTCCACTATCCAATCAAAACAAGTAAAAGATTTAGACAAACCTGACTCCATAGGACCAAAATTAGTTGAAAGAACAACAGAATTCACAGAATTGTAACCAGTGTCTCCAGTTTCTTGTAAATCAAAATAAGACAAAGAACATGCTCTCAGAATGTTTAAGATCTACTGATATTGTTCTTGAGTAACAGGTGCCTGAAGATCTCCCATATGATCTTGAGAATTCTGAACTGAGACACCATCTGAGTTCATATTATTAGCCATAGGCCTTCCTCTCCCTTTACCTTTGAAATTTGCAGAAAAACCATGCTTTTTATAGCATCTATCTATAGTGTGCCCTTGCATACCGCAATAAATGCATTGAGGCTTTTTACTCCTATTATTGAAATTTTTCTTGAAGTTGTTATTGGAAGAAGACTGAACTTGATTTTGAGCCACTAAAGCTTTGTCAAAAACTCTAGAAATATTTCCAAGATTATTAACAGGGCATGAACATAATTACCATAATGCTGCTGTCTTTCTTGTTTTAGAGCCATTGGAAACACATTTTTAACAGTGGGAAAAAGGGGAAATAAGCAAAACCTGTGATTTCATGGTATTAAAACTCTCATTGAGGCCTTTCAAGAATAGTGTTCTTGATACCATTTTTTTTACCACAATTGCATGTAGGAGGAGGAGTCAAGGACACCAACTGATCCCAAAAGGATCTTAAGTTTTGCAAAATATTCTGAAACGGAAAGATCCCCTTGTTTCATACCTTGAATCACATCCATCAAATCTGAAAGCCTATCTGTATCTCCTCAACCATATCTATTAGCAAAATCATCCCAAATTTCCTTTGCAGTCTGATTCATAACACTCTGTGCTATATTTTTGGAAACTGCATTGCCGAGCCAAGCTTTAACCATACTATTCTTCTGTCTCCAAAGGGATTCATAGACATCTCCAGTAGGAGGAGCAGGGACAGAGCCATCAATAAAACCGAGTTTATTCTTGGAAGAAAGTGCATTGAGCATAGCAGTTTTCCAACTATGGTAATTGGTTTCATCAGAATAGGCTGCACCAAGATGAAGGCAGGACTCTCACTAGGATGGAGAATCAAATCTGAAGGAACGGGATTTTGAAGATTTTCCATAACAGAATTCCAGAAACGACACTAATCAATGATCATTTCCAAAAAGATAACAAAACATAGATGAAACAGAAATCAATTTTGTATTTGAAACAGGAACAAGAATAAAAAAACAACGCGGAAGCATCATAGCTCTGATACCATGATGAAATCTTAGTTAGAACTTGATTGAATTCGAGAAGAATTCAAGAACAATGACAAGAAAATCATAAGAACAGTCAGGGGCGGCTGCAGGAATTGTATGACACGGGTCAGGGATCGATAACAACACATCGTATAACAAGTTTCTAATGTATTATATAAAAAAATTTGAATTATACGTGGGTCAAGAGTCGATATTTTAAAATTTTAACGGGTCAGTCAGTAGATATTAGTACATAAAAATTTTAAATAGTGTAAAAAATACACTGAATTTTTTTGTTTTTATTTTTTTAATTGGGGTCAAGTGACCCAATTTGTTGAAGGTGGCGCCGCCCCTAAGAACAGTGACATTGAGAGAAACATGAAGAAGAGCTTTATTGAATGAATGTTTTCAGAATCTGAGTTACAATATGATGATGTATCATCTTATATACTAGTTAGGTACATTATGAATGATGTCAGTAATATGACTTAAACTCTACATCTGGTGGAACCAATCTGAAGACTCAGCTGTGTGATGGACAGCTGAGAAGTGTATTCAATTTCAGGCTTCAAGAGGGTGGAGTCCATCGAGCTTCAGCAGGTAGCTTCAAAGCAGGTAACTATCAAACAGGTGATATAGGCCGAGAAATCTTGGAATACAAGCAGGTCCCACATCGACAATTACGTTATGTGACAAACTATACAAATGTCATTAAAAGGAGGACACGTGTAGGGGTATTTATGGTGCATCGAGACAAAGATTCCTTGCGGCTAGGGTTTAGGATTTGTGCCTATAAATACAGCTTGTTGTCTCATTATCCGAGTGTGTTGAAATCAGTAAAATTCAAAGGCATAATAAAATATCTCTTTTCGCCCGTGGTTTTTACATCTCTCACATCGAGGGTTTTCCACGTTAAACTGTGTTCTTCTTGTTTCATTATCTCCTTTGATTGTTTATGTTTGATTGCTTTTGTTTCGCTTTCTTGCATCCGAAGTTATCTCCATCCGTTTTACAACAAGTGGTATCGAGCCAGTGTTCGAGAAAACAATCTGCACGATCGCCTTCATCTTCACCAAGACCTTCAAACAAGGTGCTAGAATCGTGATAAAGTTGTGATCTTTAGCAAGAAAAGATGTCGATGAGAAACGTAAAAATCGATAAATTTACGAGAAGGAGCAGTTTTGGTATGTGGCAAATCAAGATCGTGCAATCGTTGAAACAAAGCAGGTTTGTGGAATCCTTTATCCGACAAACCAAATACAAGTGCAAAGCAGATTATGCCACCTGGAAGAGAAAGCACATTCAACCATCATGTTGTGCTTATCTCGATGATGTTATCATCGAGGTTGCTTGAGGAAGACACGCACCAAAGTTGTGGAAGAAGCTTGAAAGCCTCAGATATGACCAAGTCACTGACCAACAAGTTGTTGTTGAAACAGAGGTTGTTCAGTTTGAAGATGCATGAAGGAAGTCCACTGAGGGAACATCTGGACCAGCTGAACACAATATTGCTTGATTTAAGGAATATTGATGTTAAAATTGAAGATGAAGATGCAGCCCTAATCCTGTTGGTGTCATTACCGGCATCATATGAAAACTTTGTGCAGTCTTTCATAGTTGGAAAGGATACAGTAGCTTTAGAGGATGTGAGGTCTGCCTTACATGCCAGGGAGCTTAGACACAAGGCTGCTGGAGAACAGATAAATGTTTGGCTGGCTAGTAGCTAGCAAAGCAATAGTGGAAAAGGATATGGATGTAAGAAGAAAAAGAAGTCGGTGTCCAAAGGTCCTAAGTCTACTGATGTGTCAGTAATTATCAGAAGGAGCGAGGACATTGGAAGTCCAATTGTCCAAGGAAGAAGAAAGCAAAAGGAGGAAGGTAATCGCAGCACAAGAGCCGCCAGCTCTTCGAGCAACTGATGAGGATCCTGGTTCTAGTTGCAGGGGGATTCTACACACCACAATGATGTGTGGATACTTGATTCTGGAGCATCCTGACGTCACCAAACCAGACCTTAGAAACGGCGTCAAGAAGGGGACAGACCTTTTCTAAGTTAGACGGATCCTAACCGGCAGTGTACCGGGTCAAATTGTAGTGATAAAGTGGTGAGTCAGGTGTCGAATCCTCAGGGAAAAAAAGTGGTAATTCTTTTAAGTGTGGTTAAACACCAAAGAGCTGCTATTAACTCGATCTAAACCGCAATTTTATAACACAGATTACTACTACTCTAACCAACATAAAATAAATGCGTAATTTAAAAGTTATTCTAATATAATATATATATATATAAATATATAGATATATAGATACCAAAATATAATATATAACCAGACTAACCAAAGTATATGTAATCAAATTATATGATCTTTTCAGTTAATGGAATGTGTTCGATCTTCCTTTTAGGTCCAATTGAGTGAATGAAACGGTGTACTACTCTAATGTCAACAATTCCTCCTCACACGAGCGTATGAAATTGTCATATGTCAAAAGTCATCACCCAAGGTCCACAATCGCCCCATGCTAAACTTAGTTAGTCAAAACAGGTACCGAGTACAAATCTACCCCGGATAAAAGAGGTGATTCCATTTGTCAAATGGCCGATGTTATTCAAGAGGCTCCGGTTGTCAAGCGGATCGATTTAATACAAACGGTGTAGTTTCAATTAAACTGTGATTTTAACATTATTAAGATCTCGAGTACAAATTTTAATAAGATTTGTTTTATTAAGACAAAACCGCTTCGGTAGGAAATAGGATTCCGTTAATCAGACGGCCATTTTTACCCTCCGGTTTTTCTATTTTTACTCATATCCGACTTCTCTCCGGTCAGTTCATCGCCAAAGTTATATGTAGTATTCATTATGATTGATTACTTCATTCGAATATGTTATCATTACGTAGCGAAATAGAAAAGATTCATTTTACTCAATTTTAGTCAATTTTATTTTAACATCATTCCATTACCAAAAGATCAAAATAATACGATTACATAACTTTGGCTAGTTATTAGATCTAGCCTAATAACATTATAAAAACTAAAAGAAGAAAATAACAAACATAAACATAATTATTATAGAAATTACCCGATTACAACTGCTGACTCAGAAATCGTCTTTTTCCGGATTTTACAACGACTTCAGCAACACCGAACCTTCGAGAATTTCCCGAGCATTACTACCATACTACTACTACATTATTTTGGCATAAGGCCTATTTACAACTATAAAAGAAAGAGGGAAAGAGTTATATATATAGAATATGGTTTATATATATAATTTGGTACCCCTTCAAATGATCTCTGCTGCATCCTATATATAGATTTTAACCCTTCCCGGACCGGTCCTGAAAATTTGCCGGATCGGTCCGGTGTAATGATGCTAATCATTACAGCTTGTCCTCAGCATGTTCCCCATGTTACTCATAATCATTACTTGTCTTTGTGTAATTATATATATAATTATATATAATTATTACGATTAATCTTCTAAAAATCGTAACTTGAATTTCGATATCGAATGACATAATCGAACTTCCGTTGAAAAGCTCGTTGAATTCTCTACAACTTTCATCAAGACCACTTCTTCGTAAAACGATTACTCGATGAGCCATTTGTATTATACGTCCTTTTTGAGATTTAGAAACAATTATTCCTTGATCATGTATATCGGTGACGCTTTATAACTTCCTTTCACCGACTTGTATTGACTTCAAAAAGTGTCGATACTCGAGATTTGATTCATCTTAGGATTCTCAGAATGAAATAAACACAAAATACCCGTGTAAAATAGACACAATATTCCAGATTACTAAAACCGGTACAAAACTACAACTTTTATTATAAATACTAACTTTTACTACTAACTATACTAAACTACAAAGATTAATATTTTATACTAATTATATCATAATTTTAGATATTTTACATAGAATTTGTCAACAAAACATAATAAAATCACGTAAATTCAATCATATAAAAATAATACATCAAATTACTCCCACTTAGCTTTTGATCGTCCTCGAGCAAAAAATAATGATAATATATAAATAATGAGATAATATAATTGATCGATTAAAATTTCAAAAGTAATATATATCATCAATATTACAAACATATACTTTATAAATTTTATAGAAATTTAAGAAAGGGAGATTATATAACTTAAATGAATTAAGTATCAAATATAAATTAGATGGAAACATGCATGCAATAATTCAGAAATATAAATAAAATATTAGAAATACTTTCTATCTCGATTATTACGTAATTTACGGAATCATTAACTAAGTGAGATAGAAGACACATTGGCTTAATATATTAGGATAGGACATTGGTTAATCGAAAAGATAGAAAAGGAAATCAAAAAAAGAGAAAGATGTAAGTCGTACGTACCTACGTCTTCACATTCTTGATCAAAAACGATTACGATTAGTAACATCCTTTTATTCCAACTATTTTTGATTTTCTCTCTCTCTTTTTTTTTTTTTTTTTTTTTTTTTAACATTAAGAACTAAAGCGTGAGTGTGTGTAAATAATCAAATTTACAAGCATTGCTTCATCAAGATTGATCGGAGTACTACTCTTTCGATCTAAAATTACGAGTCCGGTTTCCTTAAACACGTAATCATTCTTGAGATCTTTTGATTCGACTTATGCCTTCATTCTCAAAGAATAGGACATTTCGAGAGAATCCCATTTGGACTAATATCATCGAGACATATATTTGGTCGATCAAAGATAGGAAGATACTTGATATTCGATTTATTCTGTGTAAAAATGGTGCTTTAATTCTTAAAAATTTTCCATAAAACACTAACATATCTCGAACTCATTCCAATCTCAAAGATATACCATTTTTCTCAACTCTTAACTTTTTCTCGTCATCATCTCATCTCTCATAAGTACATTACAAACTCGAAGAATGTCAAAGAAATGTAGACCAAAACAAGCTAAAGATCGGAAATTTCTAGTTTAATCAAAATGGCTAAAATTCCGAGTGAGGTCTTGATCACTCTTTAAAAGGCTGAGGTGGGTTCAAAAATTGGAAATTTTATTCAGGTAAGTTATTTGGCTATAATTATATTTTTGTGGTGCCAAAAATCATCATTCCTAATTTTGATTCCAAATTCATAATTAATCTTAAAAAGAAAATTATCTAAAAATTTATTTATAAATATAAAAATTACTTGAATAATTCCATAAAAGAAATATTTGATAAAAATTATTTAGTTATACATACTCAAAATCTTAAAAAAGATATAAAACATATTCATTATATATCTAATATATTTTACTAAATCAAAAATTAATCCTCTCGAATTATATCATTTTTATTCATATATTAACCAACTTAAATTATTCAAGAAAAATTAAAACTAAGAAATAAGTAATTAAAGTACTAATTTATATGAAAAAAATTATATTTTATAATTATTTTTTTTAATTTTTTCGAAAATTTTAATGAAATTTTCAAACCTAACTACTCTCAGATTATTTAATTGACATCGTCCGATGTTCAATAAGTATGAAAAAGTAGGTTCGAAAATTAAATTAAAATTTATAGATGATTGTTATAAACATCGATAACACACATTTATTAAAATCAAACAACATATATATTAAACAAAAAGAAACTATTACAGACTAAAAATAAAACAAACCGACTATTAACTTACTAACCTTAAGCAACTTTAACTTATTAAAGCAAACCAAACTTAAACTAAATTAAATAAAACACTAACAACTATCTCAAATAGTTGTGAACAACCCGGATTCTCTACCGGTAGCAATCCTCTACGACAATCACGAGACGGATATATCTCATCGGAAGCAATTTTGGGGACTTCATTCAAATGAATACACAACCTTGAAATTAACCAAGCAGCAAAAGGCATCGGCCTTCCATTATTATACCGTTCCTTCGCAAAATTTATCGCCGCCCTAAAAATCAAAATCCCAGGTCCACATAAGCTCCAGTTATCAATGCAAACAATGAAGTATCTCACTATCACTAACCCATGCAAAGTCACTAGTCGGATAGACTCGTGAGTTAATGAAGTGTTTCCATGCTCTCAGATGAGCAGGCAGAGCTGAAGTGGTAGAGTCATAATTTTGATCGAACTCGGAAACAGATACGGAAAAGCTTCCGTGACATAGTTAACAACATGACAAGAGTTCCCTAATCCCCATTGATATTCATAATGAAGATTATGGATTTGATTGAAAATCGGTATCTCGTAGATATGATTGATAATATGAGGTGACAGTGAATAAGTGTACCACTTAACAGATATAAGTCGTGACGGATCTACCGTAGTAATGTGAGAGAAAGAGCTGAATAAAATTCCTAACAATAGAAACATTAATTCTTCCTCGAGGTTGCTTAACAAATTTTTCCAACCTTGAGTCTGAATTAAATCCCTTCGAATCGATCAATTTTTTCAAAATTGATACCCCTTTCCATCAATATAGGAGAATTTGCAAACCTCGCATTCACCAACAAATGAACATTTGAAGCTCTAGATTCCGGGACAAAAACATCAACTTCCTCTGGATCGTATGAATTGACTGATGGTGGTGATCGGTTTGACATTTTAGTTGAAACAGATGAAAAGAAATCACAGATAGAAAGGTAAAAGTAAAAGAGTGAATTCGTAGATTGTTTACTCTCAGCTTAAATGGTCAAAATTGAGAGTGTACGTGGCTGCACATTAGAACTCTGAACATGACTCAGCAGTTTTTATTCCTGGACCGATCCTGAAAATGGCCGGACCGGTCCGGCCTTAAAACATTTTTACCGTATGAAGGTTGTAAAATTCAAGTTTTCTTTGTGCACTTTAATAGACTTCAAGCTATTTGAGAGACTATAAAGGTAGTGTAAATATTATTTCACCGATACGGATAAAACGACACACGAATACGACACGCGAATGATAAATATATTTTTTAGAATTTTGATTTTTTATTATATTTTTTATGAAATATTTAAATACTATTAAAAATAAATTTACGACTACGACAAAATATGATTAATGAAATCGAAAACTTGTTAAACTAGCAAACTTATCAACTAAAGTTAAAATGCAGAAAATAAAATAAACAATCATAAAATGTTTAGAAATAATAAAGTTGTTTAAAATCAAACAATGTCAACATCATCATCAAATCGGCGATGTAAACTGGATCATTCATACTTGGAACCGATGACGAATCGGGTCGTGGGAAACGTAGTCGTGATCCGAATCGAATCTGCCGAGATCCATCGAACTCATACTTGACGTCATCCTTGCAAAATCGAAAATCCTCCCTACTAGATGTAACAAAGACACCACGAGAACTCGTATAAAAGACACCCCGACCACTAGATCGGCTTCCAAAAGGATTTGGCATATGATGAAAGCTCGAGATGGTGGAATAGGTGCTATCCATTTCGTAACGTATACGGGTTAGATTGACGAGGCGGATAGGCGTTCTATCGAAAGAAGGATCAAGATGCATCCGCTCATGTCTCAAGATCCTCTACGTAAATCATCACTCCACCGCCTACTCGCTCAAGCAAACAAAGCCATATTAGCCTCGTCCTATGGCTACATCCGATACTAAGGATTGAAACATATCGTATGTAATGGTGTTTGGGAGAGAAGTCTGGCCATTGCTCGTAAAAGATGAAAAAATCAAATGGGTGGAACTGGTGGAGGTGGTGGTGGGGGTACTAAATCTAACTATCGAGTCTATCGAACCCTCTGGAGACCTCCTCGGACTAGGGCCTATCAGGGACTCATCCGCCATCATCAACTTGTCGTTAGACAGAAAGGAACTCTGATCTACGACATAAATCAAATAAAGCCAGGAAAGTACATGTGACTCCTCGCCTTGGCAAGAACAATAAACTCGAAACCCTTCTATACATGATCTTCCACATCCACCTTAACATCATGAATCATCGCCCAAGTAATGCATAAATCCTCTTTACCAAAGCGCGGTGTGTTTGGTAGTGGGATAGAGAGTATGGCTCAAAAATCTTTTGATTGCCCTCAGATCTCTAAAACACTTCCCATAATTAAATCATTTGTCCACCCACTGCAGAGCATCAAACTCCTCTCGAGCTCACAGAGGCAATCCGCTCATACATAGCAGATCATCTAATCTATAAACAAACTCTATAATCTTCTTCATCTCTGAAAAACTTCTACCCCTAAAACAAAGATTAATCGGGTTCCGGACTAAAAGAAACATGTCTAGACCTAAGGGAATAGACTCATCATACTACCCTCGGTGGGTGTCAAAGTAGACAAAGCGCATAAAATCGCCCGCCACTAAGGTAGTATTGATCTCTCTGCCCTCTCCGAAATGCAAAATCCAACCATTGGCGTCTCGCAAAAATACGCCTAACCTCCTCTCCTAAGTCATCAAAATCTAAGCCTCTTTCCAACACAACTCCACATTTACTATAGATATTCCTATAAGCATTCTTAGCTTGAGGTGAAGTCAGAGCAAACAAAACTAATGATTCTTCTTCCGGTGTTAAATCTTTTAATTCTACGACCGGTACTTCTATTGGAATATTAGGCTTTCTTTTCTTGAGATTTTTATTTGGATGAGGCCATTCTACGATATTGAATTGGCAAAACAACAATAAAATCAACAGAAAAACAACACAAAATAAAATGTCACAACACACGAAAAATTCAAAGCAAGTTGAAAATAAATCTAAAAATTATAAAAATTATGAAATTGATAACTAGAGTAAACAAATTATACCTTATAATGAACAAAAGCGGTGAAAAGTGGCCGGAAAAGTCGTATAAGCCTCCGGGATGAAATGGAGCTTGTGTTCGATCTTTTCAAATTCTTCACTTGTGTTGAAGAGAGGAGATAAAAATAGAAAGAAATTGAGTGGTAGTGTAGTGTGGGGTGAATTTGTGGTAAAGTTTGAAAAAATTTGATTTAGTGGGGTTTGGGGGGTGGGGCGACTTTGTTTTAAAGAAAAAATAGGAGAAATGAAGAAGAAGGGCTGTTTTCCGCTTTTAGGTCAACCTTGTCCCGGGACGGTCCGGATTAAATTACGGATCGGTCCATGTGCAATTTTTTTGATTTTTTTTTGATTTTTCTTTTTTTTTTTTTTTTTTTTTTAAAAAACTTATAAAACTCAATAAAACTTTATAAAATAGAAAATAAAATTTATAAATTTTATAACAATTTCTTAAAATTTATAAAATCTTTATAAAACTTATTTAAAAGTTTATAAAAATTCAATAAATTTATATTAATTCTTATAAAATATTTAAAAACTTAAAAACTTTTATAAAACTTTTATAAAACTCCTTAATTTTATAAAGATCCAATTTTATAAAATTTTCAAAGTTATGCAAAAATTTTATAAAACTAAAAACAATAAAAGACTTGAACTTACGGGTTTCTAATTCTTCAATTTCTATAAACTCCAGATTTCTAACATACCTTTCAAGCAAACTATATCCTAGAAATGTAGCGTTTGAATTAAGTCTTGAAGTCCATCGGGATTTTCGGTTAACCACCTAATCGTTCCTTCTTAATTACATTCAAACACTCATTCTCGAGATTGAGTTATATTTTTCCCACATTGCCCATTGTGTTCAATCTTTCCATGATTCTCGCACTTCCTTAAAAACTTAGCCCTTCTCTTTATCGAGCTTTTGACGTACTCATTACAAACTTCTTTCAATTTTTTCTCTCTCAACAATTGCTTGTTCTGTTTCAAAAACTAAGGCTTCTATAGTAAAGCGATATCTCTATTAAAACCAAACTTTAAAAGCAAAACAAAACTCCTAATCTATCTAAAAGACATCCAGGTTCTTTTACGCTCATCCGGTAAAAGACGAAACTAGTTTAGACATATAAAAGTAAAGATAAAACACTGGTAATTTGATACTTTCGACTTTTAAAATCGCTTTTTAGTCTTTCTGAGGGTCGATCAAGAACATTACTTCATTTATGAGAGAGACTTCTTCACCTTCCGTAAATAGCTTCACCTCGTGATTGGCTATAAAAGTTGTATTCCCATCGATTAGTTCAATGACTCAGATTTATAAACTCGTGTTACTTTAAATGGACCGTCCATCTTGATTTAAGCTTTCTGGAAACAACTTTAAACGTGAATTGTACAATAACACTCGATCACCTACATGGAACTCACGACTATAGATTCTCTTATCATGGAACGATTTCGTATGCGTTCCTTGTAGATTCGAGCATTTTCATATGAATCAAGGCGAAATTCTTCTAATTGCATTAATCAAGTAATCTATGATCACCGGCACCTTAGGATCGAAATTTAAAAATCTAATAGCCCGTAATGCTCGGTGTTCTAACTCTCTTTGGGAGATGACAAGATTTACCAAAGACTAATTTGTAGGAGAACGACCAATTGGAGTTTTAAAAGTCACATTCAGATGCCCATAACGCATCATCTAGTCTAATCGCCCGCTTTTACGGTTTGAATCCTTGCTTTTTCTATGATTCTTTTAATCTCTATTTGACACCTCTACGACCACCGGTTTGCGGATGATAAGGCGCTCCTAACTTACGCGTTACACCATATTTTTCAATTAACTTGGTAAATGGTCTATTACAAAAGTGTGAACCTCTATCACTAATGATAGCCTCGGAATGCCATAACGTGTAAATATATTCTTTTAAGGAATCGTATAACAACTTTGGTATCATTAGTGGGAAGAGCTTCACTTCTACCCATTTCAAACATAATCTACCATTACAAGAATAAATCTTTTTCCAAAAGATATAGGAAAGGTCCCATGAAATCTATACCCCAAACATCAAATAACTCACATTCTAAAATAGGTTGCATAGGCATTTCATGTTTTTAGATATATTTCCCATTTTTGACAAGACTCACAAGATTTAACATATGTATACGCATCTTTATAAAGTGTAGGCCAATAAAAACCACATTGCAAGACTTTAAAAGCGCTTTTCCATCCTCCATGATGACATCCCGCCTCACGATCATGACAAAACGATAAAACACTTAAAATTTCATTATCAGCACACATTTTTCGATTATTCCATCCGAACATTTACGGAAAAGATCTGGTTCCTCCCGGTAATAAAATTTTAAGTCATAAAAGAACTTCTTTTCTCATTGCCAAGTCCAATGAGACGGAATGTAATCACAAAGTTAAGTAGTTAATGATATCTCCAAACCAAGGTGAATTTTCCTTAGAAGGAATTCTTTTCTTTAATAAATCGCATGGTTGAAGGCATATCGATTCTAAAGCAGTTGTTCATCAGAAACGAATCCTTAATTTCATTTCCTATTTCTTCCTCGGTTTCCATTCTACTTAGATGATGATCCGCTACTACATTCTCACTTCCTTTTATCTTTAATCTCAATATCAAATTCTTGAAGTAGAAGAATCCATCTAAGAAGGCGTGGTTTAGCATCTTTCTTACTCATTAAATATTTCAATCTTTGAATGGTCTCAGTATAAACTATTACCTTAGAGCCAACAATATACGATCTAAACTTATCTAAGGCAAAAATTACATTACAGCTTCTTTTTCTGTAGTTGCATAGTTTAGTTGAGCTGCATTTAACGTATGAGATGCATAGTAAATAGCTTTGAGAATTCTATTATACCTTTGACCTAAAACAGCTCCTACAGCTAAATCGCTTGCATCACACATAATCTCAAAAGGTAAATCGATCTGGTGCCACCAATCTCGAGTGCAATAATCAACTTCGCTTTGTGGTCTTAAATGCTTCCATACATTTATTATCAAAATTAAAAGATACTTCTTTTTCAAGCAAATGACTTAGAGGCTTTGCTATCTTTGAAAAATCTGCAATAAATCTCCTATAAAATCCTGCATGTCCAAGAAATCCTCTTAATGTTCTTAGATTAACTGGTGGAGGCAATTTTTCGATTACCTCGACTTTAGCTTTATCAACTTCAATTCCTACTTCAGAGATTCTATGTCCTAGTACAATTCCTTCTGATACCATTAAATGACATTTTTCCCAGTTAAGCACTAAATTGGTATCCTCACAGCGTTGTAACACTCGTTCTAAGTGTAACAAACAGCCATTAAAAGAATCTCCGTAAACACTAAAGTCGTCCATAAAAATTTCTAAGAATTTCTCAATCATATCAGAAAATATAGACATCATGCATCTTTGAAAAGTAGCTGGAGCATTACATAAACCAAACGGCATTCTTTTATACGCTTAAAGTTCCATAAGGACAAGTGAAAGTAGTCTTTTCCCTATCTCCTGCTTTGCAATGAAAATCTGTAAATATCCCGAATAACCATCTAAGAAAGCAGAATACTTATGACCACTTAAACGCTCCAACATTTGTACTATGAATGGAAGTGGATGATGATCTTTCTTAGTATGATCATTTAGTTTTCTAAAATCAATGCACATTCGATATCCTGTAATTTCCCTTGTTGGAATCCATTCATTCTTATCATTCTCTTTCACTGTGAAACCTCCTTTCTTTGGTACAACTTGAGTTGGACTTACCCATTCACTATCCGATATAGGAAAAATTATTCCCATTTCTAATAGCTTAATAACCTCTTTCTTAACGATTAATCAGTAAATTGGGTGAGGCGGCGTTGCGGTTGAATGCAAGGTTTAGCATCTTCTTTCGTAATTATCTTATGAACACATATCTCAGGACTAATACCTCGAATATCAAAGAATCGTCCATCCAAAAGCTGTCTTATGCTTTTTCAACATTCCTAATAATTGATCTTCTTGTTGCTCCGTTAAAGTTGATGAAATAATAAGCGTAAAAGGTTATCATTTTCAAGAAAAGCATATTTTTGATTTAAAGGTAACGGTTTCAATTCCAGATTCTTAGGCGGATCTTCTATTGATGATTTAAGGCGGTCCTTCTAGTTCTAATTCTAAATACTTATGCCATGGTGGTTTAAAAGTAAAACTTCCTTTATCTAGAGAAAGGATTATCTCTTTCATTTCAATGTCTTCCTCATCTTCTTTATAGATAGATAAAGTTAAACATTCTTCTAATCTATCTTCAAAAGTTGGTAATCGATTATCATAGACAGTAATGAATATCTTCTATAAAAGAACATGATTACGTGATGTGTATTGATGGTTCATAGCTTTGAAAATATTGAAAGCAACTTCATCTTCATTGACTCTCAAAATTAATTCTCCTTTCTCGAACATCGATTAAAGTTCTCCTGTAGCTAGAAATGGACGTCCTAAGATAAGCGGCGCTGAAAATCCTTCTTCCATTTCCATAACTACAAAGTCTCTTGGAAAATAGAACTTGTCTACTTTAACCAATACGTCCTCAATAATTCCTTTAGGGTACTTAATCGATCCATCTCGCCATTTGCAGAGTCATTTCGATCTTAGTAAGCTTTCCTATGCCTAGCTTTCTATAATCCTCATAAGACATGAGATTTATACTAGCTCCTGAGATCACATAAGACCTTCTTAAACAAAAATCCTCCAATTTCACACGGAATCGTAAAACTTCCAGGATCTTTTAGTTTAGGTGGTAACTTATCCGCAGACTGCAGAACATTCTTCATTTAGGCATATATTCTCATATTCCTCTAATTTTTTCTTATTTGATAGTATATCCTTCAAAACTTTCCATAGGTAGGCATATTTATCGAGCTTCGATAATGAGGATATTAACATTAACATGATTTAAAAGTATCAAGGAAACGAGCATACTTCGATCAGTCTTAATCTTTTAATTTGATCTTTAGGTGGAAAAGGTAAAGACTCTAAATCTATAACCTTGGGTTTCGAAGTCATTCTCTCTTTTCCTTTATCCTTTGGAGTATTACTTGATCGCCATGTTTCAGGTTCTTGACCTTTTTCTTTTAATTTGTTCCCTGAATCAATCTCTACTTCATATTCCTTCAGTTCTTCCTGTTTCTCATCCTTGTTTTCTTTATCTTCTACTCTAACATGTTCCTTAAACAGATTCCTTAAATCTTTATCCATGGGGTCTTTCAAAATTCTAGGGATTTTTACCCATTTTTCACCTTCCTTCTCAGGTTCCAAACTTCTATTCCTTTTCAAGAATTTCTCTATGATTTCTTCTTCCTCATCAGTAAATTCAAGTTCATCTTTAGTCTCTTCATTGTTATCTAAATCATTTTCTACTTCATTATTCCCGAAGTTTTCTACTCCATTACTACCATAGAGTTTCCTACTTCTCGTAACTACAACATTTACCTCTCTTGGGTTTCTTTCAGTATTACTTGGTAATCCTCCAGGAGGTCTACTATTGTTACGTTCACCTTCCCTACTCAAATGATCTTCCATATTCCTTAATGAAGCTTCTATCGTTCTCATTCTGGTATCATGTCCACTCATAGATGTTTTCATTGTACTCATGTCCTCACTGACTGAACCTATAGAAGTCATCATTGTTTCCATATTCTTAGCTTGAGTAGATACTACACCCATCATATTTTCCATCGCTTTTTCCCATTTTTCACCCCCCTTCGCAGTTGATTTGAACTTTGAGTTACTTGGTATACTTTGAGTGGTATGTTGAGGATAGGATCTTGGTAATGATTGTAATTTCGATTAGATGTATTTCCTTGATAAACTTGATTATTATTCATATTCTTATCTTCGAATCGATACGGCGGTTGTCCTGGCTTACTAGGGTTTTCAGACCATCTAAAAGTTGGGTGGTCTCTTCTAATAGCATTAAATGAGTTTGAATATGCATTATTCAAATTCCTATGCTGCTGAAGAAAACTCACTTCCTCTTTTGAATATCCTGTTGGTTCTTCTTTCCCTAATGACACATTATCATAATTTGAGTATTGGTTTGAGTACTATTTTACGAATTTTGATTCTTACCTTGTTGTAATCCATCAAACTTTCTACTTAAATTCTCCAAATGTGCTAGAACTTCCGTATTTGAAGTACATCCTTCGCAAAAGCTACTTTTCTAGTGCTAGAGCCGGTCTCCCACATTCTATTGTTTTTGGAAATCTTTTCTATAGCATCGTAGAACTGTTTGAGCTTCACTCATCATTAACGAACCACCACATGCATGATCTACATCCGCACGTGAATCTTTTCTTAATTTACTGACGTAAAAGTTGGATTTGCATATCCAAGGAATAACCATGATCGGGACAAGCTCTTAACAATTTTTTAAACCTTTCCCACGCATTCCCAAGTGTTTCTTCAGATCCTTGTCTAAAATTGGCAACCTCGACTTTTAATTCCAAATTCCGTCCTGAGTGAAATATTGTTTTGAAATTCAGTTTGAATATCCTCCCAACTAGTTAACGAGTGGTGTGGAAGAGACATAAACCAATCTCGGGCTCTTCCTTTTAAAGAAAAAAACATAGTCATCCTTGTTAATTCCTTATGAGCACCTTGACTTTTGGCTGTATTGCACAGTTCTTCAAACAGATAGAGATGATGATGTGGATCTTCATCATCTTCTCCTAGAAATTGGGCTCTTGCGTCAATTAAACCAAAAAGATGAGACTTAATTTCGAAATTATTCGCTCCTTCATTCGGAAAAGTATTGGGTTATTAGTTCTGTTTCTTCCTTACAGTTTGATCACAGATAGGTCTCGGGTTTGGCGGATTGTTACGATTATTCGGTTCCGATCTTGATTGTTCCTATTATTATTCGATTATTATTAATATTACAGTGGTTTTGTCCATGCCCTAAAGCATGATCTAGCCTCTGCTCGTTTGTTTCATCACTACCTTCAGCCATTTCTTTATTTTTATTAGAAGATGATTCCGTTGGAGATTTTCCAAGGAGTCCTAAGCTGGGTTGACCACGTTTACTCTCTATCCGCAACTGCCTTTCGTAAGCGTTTATATCAGGCTTATAAGGAGTAAGTGAGGCTTTACCGCTTCTGGTCATCAACTAATTAAAATAGAAAAATGCTCGAGTTTTAAAGAAGAAGAAAATTGGTACTTAAAAGAAAGTAGATACCAACGAAAAATTAAAAAAGAAATGTGATAAGAAGAGTGTTGGTTTATCCTCTAGAATTTTTAGCTAATACAAGTAGTAACCATAGACACAAAAAAATAGCGACTTTGTCTCCCGGCAACGGCGCCTAAAAGTCGACGTCACTAAACCGGACCTTAGAAAGCGGCGTCAAGAAGGGACAGACCTTTTCTAAGTTAGACGGATCCTAACCGGCGGTGTACCGGGTCAAATTGTAGTGATAAAGTGGTGAGTCGGTGTCGAATCCTCGAGGAAAAAAAGTGGTAATTCTTTTAAGTGTGGTTAAACACCAAAGAGCTGCTTATTAACTCGATCTAAACCGCAATTTTATAACATGATTACTACTACTCTAACCAACATAAAATAAATGCGTAATTTAAAAGTTATTCTAATATAATATATATATATATATAAATATATAGATATATAGATACCAAAATATAATATATAACCAGACTAACCAAAGTATATGTAATCAAATTATATGATCTTTCGATTAATGGAATGTGTTCGATCTTCCTTTTAGGTCCAATTGAGTGAATGAAACGGTGTACTCTAATGTCAACAATTCCTCCTCACACGAGCGTATGAAATTGTCATATGTCAAAAGTCATCGGATCCAAGGTCCACAATCGCCCCATGCTAAACTTAGTTAGTCAAAAAGCAGTAGTGCAGTACAAATCTACCCCGGATAAAAGAGGTGATTCCATTTGTCAAATGGCCGATGTTATTCAAGAGGCTCCGGTTGTCAAGCGGATCGATTTAATACAAACGGTGTAGTTTCAATTAAGCGTGATTTTAACATTATTACGATCTCGAGTACAAATTTTAATAAGATTTGTTTTATTAAGACAAATCGCTTCGGTAGGAAATAGGATTCCGTTAATCAGACGGCCATTTTACCCTCCGGTTTTTCTATTTTTACTCATATCACGACTTCTCCGGTGAGTTCATCGCCAAAGTTATATGTAGTATTCATTATGATTGATTACTTCATTCGAATATGTTATCATTATTACGTAGCGAAATAGAAAAAGATTCATTTTACTCAATTTTAGTCAATTTTATTTTAACATCATTCCATTACCGAAAAGATCAAAATAATACGATTACATAACTTTGGCTAGTTATTAGATCTAGCCTAATAACATTATAAAAACTAAAAGAAGAAAATAACAAACATAAACATAATTATTATAGAAATTACCCGATTAAGCTGGCGACTCGTAAATCGTCTTTTTCCGGATTTTACAACGATTTCAAAGAATAACACGAACCTTCGAGAATTTCCCGAGCATTACTACCGTACTACTACTACATTATTTTGGCATAAGGCCTATTTACAACTATAAAAGAAAGAGGGAAAGAGTTATATATATAGAATATGGTTTATATATATAATTTGGTACCCTTCAAATGATCTCTGCTGCATCCTATATATAGATTTTAACCCTTCCCGGACCGGTCCTGAAAATTTGCCGGATCGGTCCGGTGTAATGATGCTAATCATTACAGCTTGTCCTCAGCATGTTCCCCCATGTTACTCATAATCATTACTTGTGCTGTGTAATTATATATATAATTATATATAATTACACGATTAATCTTCTAAAAATCGTAACTTGAATTCTCGATATCGAATGACATAATCGAACTTCCGTTGAAAAGCTCGTTGAATTCTCTACAACTTTCATCAAGACCACTTCTTCGTAAAAGCGTACTCGATGAGCCATTTGTATTATACGTCCTTTTCGAGATTTAGAAACAATTATTCCCTTGATCATGTATATCGGTGACGCTTTATAACTTCCTTTCACCGACTTGTATTGACTTCAAAAAGTGTCGATACTCGAGATTTGATTCATCTTAGGATTACGCAATGAAATAAACACAAAATACCCGTGTAAAATAGACACAATATTCCAGTTACTAAAACCGGTACAAAAACTACAACTTTTTATTATAAATACTAACTTTTACTACTAACTATACTAAACTACAAAGATTAATATTTTATACTAATTATATCATAATTTTAGATATTTTACATAGAATTTGTCAACAAAACATAATAAAATCACGTAAATTCAATCATATAAAAATAATACATCACATCCTACCATATTTGTCCAAACAGAGTGTGGTTTTCTACTTATGAGCAGATAGATGGTGGTCAAATCTATGTGGCCAACAAAGAAGGTCAGTAAAGTTGTGGGAATTGGCTCAGTAAAGTTAAGGGACGAGAGGATGGTAAATTTTGTATATAATTGAAGGATGTAAGACATGTTCCACAGATGACCAAGAATTTGGTATCTCTCGATCCACTTGGATGACAAGTGGGTTCAATTTCAAGGGTGAAGGTGGACAAGTGAATGTCTTCAAAGATTCGATTCATGATCCTCAAAGGCATCAAGAGGGAACCTTGTATATATTACAAGGATCTCATCAGATCTGCTTCTTCTTTCTTTGCATCCTCAGCAGATTCACGAGTCTCAAGCAGACTCATTTGTGGGTACATGAGACTAGGTCACATGGGTGAAAGGGTATGCTGATTCTTTCTTCAAAGAGTTTTCTTGGGGATATAAGGTCAAGAATCGGACTTTTGTGAACATTGTGTGTTTGGGAAGTTGCATAGAAGTAAATTCTCAGCAGGGTTGCACAATACAAAGGCAACACTTGATTATATCCATTCAGACTGCTGGGGTCCATCAAGAGTTGAGTCATTGGGTGGTCACATATATTTTGTGTCATTCATAGATGACTATTCAAGGATGACTTGGGTGGTGATGATGAAGAACAAAAGTGATGCATTCAGTAACTTCAAGCAGTGGAAGGCCCTAGTGGAGAATCAGTTAGGCAAGAAAATCAAGAAGCTTCGTACAGATAATGGTCTGGAATTCTACTGGACGGATTTTGATTCATTTTGTGCAGCTGAGGGTATTGCCAGACATCATACTGTAAGGAATACACCTCGTGAGAATGGTGTAGCTAAAAGGATGAATCAAACTCTCTTTGGAGAGGGCAAGGTGTATGCTTTCTCAAGTCTGGTTTATCAAGGAGATTTTGGGCGAGAGGTCGTTAAGGCGACTTGCTACCTAATCAACAGGAGTCCTCACACAGAATCAATCTCAAGACACCATTTGAGATGTGGTCAGCAAGCCTGCGACTACTCGATTCTAAGGGTTTTGGAAGTACTGACTTACTATCATGTTAGTGAAGGGAAGTTGGAGCCAAGAGCCAAGAAGGGAGTGTTTGTGGGGTATGGTGATGGAGTGAAAGGATATAGGATTTGGTCATCGCAGAGTCCGAGTAATCCTCGGCGAGGGCGTTGTTTTTGATGAAAATTCTATGTTAAACTCATCGGTGGGGAGGTCTTCCTGAGTGCGAAACCGATCTTTGAACTCGATAGTGTTGAGAAACATGTGGAGCTTCAGGTGGAGTCTCTTGATATGCAACAATCGGTGGATCCAAATCAACACTATCTTGATCTGGATAATGAACCGAATCCGATTCAGCCGACTGCTTGAGACCTCAAGAGAGGCGCCATACAAACATTGATCACAGAGTCTAGGCGCGGCAGCAGCCTAGAAGATCTAATGTTGGGATACCTCAAGGAGATATGGATATGATGATTTTGGTGGATATGCACTCCAAGTTTTTGAAGAAGTAGAGGTTGTTTGAACCTACTACTTACAGGGAAGCGAAATGACATGTATGAAGCATCTCGGTGGCATGCAGCCATGGGAGATGAAATGGAGTCATTATTGAAGAATTAGACTTGGGAATTGGTCAAACGACCCTCACGACAAGGGAGTTGTGACTTGTAAATGGATTTTCAAGAAAAAGGAAGGAATAACAAAGCGTAGAAGGGTCGGGTATAAGGCACGTTTGGTTGCAAGAGGATTGATCAAAAGGAAGGGGTTGACTTTGATGAAATTTTTCACCGGTGGTCGACACACTTCAATCGGGTGTTACTAGCAATGGTGGCACAAGCAGGATCTGGAACTTGAGCAATTAGATGTGAAACCTGCTTTTTACATGGTGAGGTGGATAAGGAGATATACATGACACAACTGAGGGTTTTCAAGTTCTGGAAAGGAAAATTATGTTTGCAAGTTGAAGAAATCTTTGTATGGTTTGAAGCAAGCTCCAAGCAAGTGGTATAAAAGGTTTGTGATTTCATGCTTCAAACGAGGTTACATGAGAAGTCCATATGGTGTTGTGTTTACTACTGATCTATTTGAAAGATGGATCATATATCTATCTTGTCTGTATGTGGATGATATCTTTGATCATTTGCAGACAAGAAAGTCGATGTTCAAAATCAAGAACCTTCTTAGTCTTTGAATTTGAAATGAAGGATTTGGGTGCGACCAAGAAAATCTTGGGGATGGAGATCCGGAGAGATAGAAGTCGGAAGAAATTGTTCTTGTCTCAGCGAGGTTATGTGCTGAAGATATTGGCCAAGTTTGGCATGTCCATTTGCAAAACCAATAGATACTCTATGGCATCAAATGTTCATTTGTCTGTTTATGCTTCTTCATCGGTGAAGAGAAGGAGTATATGTCAAAAGTTCCCTATGTTAGTGGTTTAGCGATCGATGTATGCCATGGTTTGCACTAGGCACGATCCGCTCGAGCGATCAGTTTTGTCAAGCGAGTTTATGGCTCAACCTGGAAAGGAACACTGGAAAAGCTGTTAAAGGATATTCAGTGTACCCGAGAGGACACGGTGATGTTGGTCTCATTTATGGAGGTGATATGGTGCAGTCACTGAGTTCTTGTGATCGATTATGCAGTGATGTTGTGATGAAAATCAATGACCTGGGTATGTGTTTACATTGGGAAATGCAAAGTGGTCATTTGAAAGCTACTCTTGAGGCTCTGATGAGCCTTATCAACTCATCAAGCGAGAATACATGGCTCTTCTTGAAAGCGGCTAAGGAGGGTATCCGGTTGAAGGGCTAGTCGGTGATTTGGGGTTGCATCAGGATCAGTGAAATATATTGTGATGATCTAAGTGCAATATGTTTAGCCAAGGATCGAGTTCATCATGAGAGAACCAAGCATATTGATGTCGTATCATTTCTTGAGGAATGAGAAGAGGGTTGTGGTGAAGAAGATTGGCACAAAGGAGAATCCTGGCGATATGTTCACTAAACCGATTCAAAGAGAGTAAGTTCGGCTTTGCCTGGACTTACCGAATATTCAAAGCTTGTAATCTGTTTTCGGAAAATGTACCGAGGCGGATCGGTGGAGTGGATCTTTGTGGAGATAGTCGGTACAAGTACATCCGGCATTGACGAATGCATCCGTACAAGTACATCCGGTTATGCAATCTGTTTGACTCTGGGAGAGTTAAAGTCAAGTGGAGATTTGTCGAGAATATGACTTAAACTCTACATCTGGTGGAACCAATCAAGACTCACGGTGTGTGATGGACGGTGAGAAGTGTATTCAATTGCAGTGCTTCAAGAGGGTGGAGTCTCATCGAGCTTCAGCAGGTAGCCAGCGCAGGTAACTATCGGCCAGGTGATAGGCTGCTGAAATCTTGGAATACTGGCGAGGTCCCACATCCGACAATTACATTATGTGAGCAATATATCTGGTGTCATTAAAAGGAGGACACGTGTAGGGGTATTTATGGTGCATCAGACAAAGATTCCTTACGGCTAGGGTTTAGGGATTTGTGCCTATAAATACAGTTGTTGTCTCATTATCCGAGTGTGTTGAAATCTGTAAAATTCAGTGCCTAATAAAATATCTCTTTTCTGCCCGTGGTTTTTTACCTCTCCCATTGAGGGGTTTTCCACGTTAAATCTGTGTTCTTCTTGTTTCTGTTATCTCCTTTGATTGTTTATGTTTGATTGCTTTTGTTTCTGTTTCTTGCATCTGAAGTTATCTCCATCCGTTTTACAACAAATGAGTTAGAGGTAGTTACAACCGCTAGTTAGTTCATAACAAACTCCCAACTGTTTACATGTGAAGGTGTTCGACCTATTACTTCTAAAAGCAAGTTGACTTGCTTTGATGTTCAGTTTGCTGCTGCTGCTGCTGCAATCTTCAACACAACCCATATTTTTTAAAGCTTTCTATACTGTATTATTTGATTTCTTGACCTAACGGTTTGCTATATTTATTGATTAACCTCCGAATGAAGTTAGTTCTGATTGTACATTAATTGATTGGAATAGAACAATGGGACCAATGGTCTGTGAATTAATAATGAATAAAGGGCAGGCATCATGATATGATATGATAGATCGATGCATCATGCATGTTAAAGTTAATCCAAGGGACGTTGTACACATTAATTGATTGTAACCGATCGACCGACGGAATTAAATTTGAAAGAGTAATGATACGGACATAACGAAAGACACAACGATGATTTCCGCCGTTGATCATGTCAGATTACATAATGATCAATTTAGACTCATTACGATCAACAATTCAGATTATCGTTGTGTCACTCGTTGTGGCACAGTCATTTTGCCTGTATCATTACTCAATGTGAAAATCAATTTTCAGATCCTTTTGTTCTTTCGTTAATGGATTCGACAAACACCCAATGACCCAAATGAATCTATCTATCTAGCTAACACAAACAGAATAAGAAAAACTTGAGAATAAAAAGCTTGGTTTTCGTACGTACACGTCCTAATTTTGAAACATTAATTATACTGTATTGCCCTTTATACGTATAGTGGCAACATGGGAAAGCATGTACGTAAGTATACGGGAACCGCTCCAATGATTCATGTGTAAGGCCGGCCAATTGTACGTGTGGCATCTCGAGCCAAAGGCTTGTTCATGGCCTCAAGTTATATATAGACCATAGTGGACGGATACCGAGTGTAACAAGGGCCTAGCCAAAGGGCTCGATCGAAAGGCTGCCTCCAGACTGATGATCGACCAAGCGCATACTGAGCCTAAGACCTGCTAGCTAGCTGCTTCCCTGATTCCTCGGATGACTATATCACGTATATATAAATACGGTCGATCATACATTTCTCTTGATCGACCAGCAAATTTTATGGTGGTCCGGCCACAAGTATGTTTTGGTAATCCGGCACCAATCACATTAGTTTATTTTATGTGGATCCCATATGTTTATAAAAAAAAAATCACATATTCTAAAATAGGTTATTAGTGGATAATGTGATGACGACCCCCCTATATAAAATCACTGTGACCGGCCATTTCTCAATCCATACCTTCAGCCTTGAGTTTGGTCATCACATGAATGGGTGGTAGCCTTTAATTTTTCTTAAAGCTAGCCCAAATCACAACTCACAAAATCCATATCACAACAAATATATATATATACATAATTAAATTCAGGTTATATATATACACATACTTTAGAATAGTTTTGGGGCAAACATGCATGCCTTGGTGTTCATTATCAATATTATGATTTGAGATAAATTATAACCCCCTATTTATAACAAAGTATATATCTCCATATTTTAAAATTTACCCTTTTTCAATATAATTGATTGAACAAGTATTATGATCAATGACTACCAAAAGGCTAGTGCAATATATATTTATTAAATAATCCTGCGCGCAGGTTGATTGAATACAGAAGATTGTATATTGTTAAACTACAAGATAAGGTTTGAAATGGATGTAACTAATATATATATATATATATATATATATATATATATATATATATATGTTTACAAAATGTAAAGGTCAAGCATGGGTAGCAGCCATACTGTTATATCCATGCACACACCCACACACAAACACACACACACAAAAAAAAACCAGTTACAAAAGATTAATAGGCTGTCCTCCTACATATGTAACCTACATACATTAAAGGCAGGTCCTTAGCCTACGCAATAGCCTTAAAGGTATAGGTTCCATAAGTAGCTAGTGCCCCAAAAACATGAGGGCAGTAGTTTGTGCGACAGATACTCTACCCAATGCTTTTGGAATGAAAATGAGGAGCTAGAGAGATAGGGTTCTTTTTCTTTCCCTTTACTGAAATGTATACTATGTATGTATGATGTTCCTATGTATGGAAAGTTATTGGGTGCACCCGTTATATGCAGAGTGCACCCATGTACCAAACTGTAGACCTTTTATTTTTAAAATGAATTCAAACTATATGGTATAAATTTGTTTTATTGATTAATTCATATATATATATATATATATATATATATATATATATATATATATATATATATATATATATATATATATATATATATATATTCACTTTTCTTGGTGATCGAATGTTGGACCTATACAGGGGCGTCCCTTGTAAATTTAATTCAGGGTCGAAAAAATTTAGGCCCTCGCTTCAAAAAAAAAAAAAAACAGTTATCAAAACATATATAAAAAAATAAAACAAAAAAAGCTGCGTGTGATAGTAATAGGTTTGGAAGGAAAAAAAACTACTTATTTGGTTCTAATCCTAAAATTATTGTAGCTTGCAAGATTCAAACCAAGCCTTTTGTATGCAGTATAATACTGATCTTAAGTAATTAAGGAATACATTCCTTATTCATATAAATACAGATATATATAATATTAGGTCGAAATTTTATTGAGTAGCCAAATTCATTGATTTTGAAACTCCAGGCTACATGGCTTTTCTACTTTGCACAGGCGCCCTGGACCTATATATATGCCAGATTGCCAGCTAACACAAATTTTAATTTGGGGTTTTTCTGATAAGGACCATTTATCAACTTAATAGGGCATTTAGGACACATAAATATCTTATTTGAGATTAAGGACAAATTGATTTTCAATGGACTAATCTACCTTTGAGTAAACTTTTTTTTAAATTATGTGTAACTGCCATAAAATCCATGAATATCTTCTTTCTTTTTTTATCCACAATATCCATGAATATCTTAAACGTGATTTCAGGTTTTTTTTTTGTTTTGTTTTGGTGTTGTTGTTGTTTTTTTTGTTTTTTTTGTTTTTATTGGGCGAAACCCTTATGCTAAGCAATCAGTATAACAAAAAAAACAATTTTTGCTCTCATTCACTTTCACATTCTCCTTATCGTCGACAGGTAAGTTTCTTTCCTTTTTATTTATTTTTTATTTTTTTATTTTAAGATTTCAATCTGTTCATACATTGAAACTCCATCTCTCATATGATATTATGATTTATATCGTTGATTGAGTAACGAATTCTTACACAAGTTCTTCCCAATATCGGTTCTTCTGGTTTTTGAAGAATCGTCATTTTGAGGAAATGCTGGTTCGTATCGTTTGAATGGTAGTGTGAAATACAAAGGAAGATCAAAGCAGCCGACGGAAATCGATAGTAGATTTTGATGCACATATTTTAGCAATTTGATATCATGATGGAACATTGATGGTTATGCCGACTCATTTATTGAGTCCGATTGAGCATTTTTATGAAGTGAGAAAAAGGATATTTAAAAAAAAAAGGATATTTGGAGAGACGAGATTTAATAATGAAGAGTTAAGAATAGAGGGAGATGAAGAACATTTGATTAAGAACATGTTTTTAATTTGTTCAGGATTTGTTAAGTAACGTAGAGAAAGAGAGTAGTTTTTTTTTTTTTTTTTTTTCGAAACCTGATGTATCGGCCTAGTGTTTTTTTTTTTTTTTCTTCTTCCATCATTAGATAGTTGATGAATGGACAATGGAATTTTTGTTAATGGTAATGTCACTGCATGTACATTGCTACTTCATTTATGTTAATGTAGTTTTTAATTTCGTAAAAAAAACTTTTGGTGATTCATTAGTTGACATTTCAATTTTTAATCTCTGATATTCCTGATTCACATGTCCTTATTTGTTACTGCATATGTTACTTCAATGACAATATACGAATGTTACTTCAATGACAATTGTCACTACGTTTATAATATGGAGTGACAATATTGAAACACTTATTACTGCATACATAATTGTCATTGTATCTTCGTTTGTCACTGCAACTTCAAATGTCATTGCACTTTTATTTGTCATTGCATATTTAATTATAGTAGCACGTCTAATTTTGTCTTAGTAAAATGTCTTGTCATTGTGTTTTAAATTGTCGCTGCATGTTTAAATGTTATTACAGTTTCAGTTTTCACTGGATTATTTGTCATTGTAACATCATGCTCAGATGTTTTGCAATGCAATTGTCACTACATCTTCAATTATGTTCGTTAGTGTAAAGGCCGGATCTTAGCACCTTCCCTGTTACTTTGTTGTATGCCACTGCGTTATTTTGATTATTTTTTTTGAAGAAAAAAATTTCCTAAATTATGTATGTCACTGCATTATTTTGATATTTTCTTTTGAAGAAAAAATTAAATTTCCTAAATTACGTATGTTACTACACTATTTTGATTTTTTTTTCCAAAAAATCATAAATTCATAAATTACGTCGGATGTCAAATTACATACCAGAATAAAATATACGAAAACATATAATTTATAAACAAAAAATAATGATAATTGAAAATATAGATCAAAATATATTGATGTTGAAAAAATCAAGTAGGAAGGAATATAATAATTTTTTTTCTTTTCCCCCCAGTAAACCCACTTTCCATTCCCAAAAAAAAAAAACATAATTCGGAAAAAACAAACAAAAAAAAGACGCACATTTGGAGACTTGGAGTTGAATATCTATTTGAATTCAATTTGAGTAACTGCTCTCTTAAATTTCGGGAGTTTGTCATGCCTAATAACTGCACGCCCAATTCACGCCAAAATGATGTTGGGGTAATTTGGTAAGGTTTCAAAGTTTTTGTCTTTTTTATCAATTAAAATTTAATAGTATCCTAAATGCATATTATATTATTTTTTATGTTCTTTTGGGCAACTCCCCCATTTTAATTTATATATATACACGTAATTTTTTTTAACAACAATTTTTATTAAAGACCATCCAAGAGCCGGAAGAAAACAAACATCAATATTCTAGTACAATGTGCAATGAGAGAGCAAAACTAGGAAAGTGCAACCAATTAATGGTGTAAAAATTTATTGTGTCACTCATTATAGTCCTACCATTATGCTTGTAGCATTGGTCCCCCCCTTTTAGTGCAAAGATGACGAATGATGTCTACAAACAACCCCCTCCCCCTAAAAAGAGAAACATGAAAATTTGCAACACTTCGCGGTGTTGGACTATAGCAATTGAATTACTTTGTCTGCTATGTTCCCAGATCGAAGAAGAATGTAATTTAATGAGATATTGTCCTCTAGCATTGCATCTAATACAGTACATGGGTTGTCCAAACTATATAGGGGTTTAAGTTTTCATCACACTTGCTTATATTCCAAGAAGCCAAATTTCCTCTTCGACCAACGAACGTCCCTTGACCATTCAACATAGTTATCACCCCTTAATTGTGTTGGCGTGATTAAATATCCTGGGTTATCGGCGCTTAAGAAATAAGCATCCACCTTTTTCTCTTAAGAAATAAGCATGATCAATGTTGTTTTTCTCTTAAGCATCACCTTCAGCCATGGTGATCTTAAATGTTGATGATTTTAACACTGCACTTTTTGAATTCTGATTCTCTATCGAGGCTCAACTGCATCAGAATCTATACAAAAATATATATATCATTAAAATAACTACAAACTATAATGAAAACCACATATCAACACACACAATCTAAGTATGTTTATATAGTAACAATCTATACAATATTAATATATTAATATTTTAGTTTTATTAGTCCATTTCACTTCAGTAACATCTTAAAAAAAACATAAATTTACCCCTATTATTCGTAACAAAATTAAAGAAGAGGTGCGAAATAAAACATGAAGTAAGTATAGTATCATATTTGTTTTTTTTGAAGGGAAGTATATTATAAAAGAAAACAGAACAAAAATATTAATAAACTTAAAAGCCTAGGCGGAAGATAAAATAATGTGAAAAGACAGAAAAAGAAAACGGAAACATACGTTCAGATTCTATCTTTTTGCGGGAGATGTACCGCATTATTTACTAAATCTGAATTGTAAGGTATAGCATACAGATTCTACTGCATCCTTTTTTCAGATAAATCTGATAAGTGAAATCTAAATCATTTAACATCATTTTGATTCTACTATCTGAAGTCTAATATACAATATATTGTTTTTAACATGACATGATATACGTCTGTGTGAAGTTTGAATCGAAAAATATATGTTTTATTTTTTCCCTCCCACACGTTTACAGCAAGTCCAAATATATAGATACTATGGCCGAAGCCCTACTTCCATAAAATGTCTATTATGCCCACTTTAGCTTACTAAAAATAGATATGGTAACACAATCAATCAAAATCAATCATAATAAAGATATGTATTTCCGTAATAGTTTTTTTAACTGTCATTTTTCAGAATTTACTTTGTTATTATTTATCTATCAATTTATAATACCAATACAACATTTATTATTATTATTATTTTTTCTCTTTTACCCTTCATTCAATAACCCAAATTTTGGTATAATTTTCCATACACAAGGAATGAAGGATAATTTTGTAATTTTACTCTACATTTTAGACACATTAATCATTTTCTTAATCAGTGTGATTTTTTTCTCTCTACCAAAATTTAAAAAAACAAAGGGAGTATCATATATTGACCTTTTTTTATATATGATTCCGTGATTTTTCCACCGGTCATCCGAAAATTAATAGTTCATTAATCCACCACAACTTCAATTATTGGCTCCGCGGCTTTTCTTTGTACCCAATCAACAAAATCCAAGCTGTTAAAAAAAATCAACAAAATCCAAGGAATTACACCGAAAAAAATATACAACACGTACAATAACATCTCAAACTCTTTTTTTTTATGGCAAAGTAATATAACTCACACACTTGTTCTGAATAGGGATCGAACCCCTTATATAGGTCATGGGTCTCAACTTTAACGGCTACACTAAAGTTTCATTGGCCACATAACATCTCAAACTTAAGTTATTAATGATGTGTATGCAAAAGCGAAGAGTATCCCTGACAGATTTTTTCCTTGGAGAGTGATGGGGGCACACAAATCATCCCCCGAATATCCCCTAGCTCTTGCGGCTGGCATATTTTTCTTTCTACTTGTTTTTTAAACAATGATTAGGGCACCAACTAAGTACACAAAATATGGACATCGATTCAAAAATTTAGATCACATGATTTGAAACTAAAAAACATCCGAAAAAGACCAAAAAATCTAGTCCACACGAAACATCACTCGGGGGATGAAGTTGTGAAAGATTCGGGAACTTAATCGTTTTCCAATTTTTTTAATTTTCAATATCATTGCACGGATGGGATCCAAATTCGGTTATGTTTGTGTCCAACTTCTCGGGTCCTTCATCATTTTCCTTTTTCCGGGATATAAGTTGGCCCACCCAAGAAAAAAAAGAAAGAAAACTGACATAATACACATTTCGTCCCCACTATTAACAGACCCAAAATCTTTTGTCAGGCCCAAACCATCAATATCGGCCCAAAAGCTTCACCTCTAGTTGTTGTATTATATGTCTTTTGTGGAGATATATTCAAAATCATAGCTTTGCATGGGTCATGCGAAGGAATAAAAATACAGTAGTTTTACGATACAAATATTTGTAGTTTAGATTAACCCACTTGATTGGTAAGTACTCCTTCCGTCCCGCAATATAAGTCCTTTTAACTTTTTTGTGGTGTCTCAAAATATAAGTCATTCTCACATTTCAATACAAGATTAATGCATTGTTTTCAGTTTCATACTAAACAATGTAATATTATAAGCCCCTACAAAAAAAAAAATACAATATTTTGTCTTGAAATACAAAAAATTAACTCATTTATGATTTTTTTTAATATTTGTGAAAAGTCTAAAATGACTTATAATACAGGACGGATGGAGTATTTTGTTAAGTATATTTGAAATTTTCGTTGCAAAAATTCATGATCCATCAAAACAATTAGGAATTATTAATTTAGTAAAAGTCGTCCTGCTGCACCAACTTTTATGAACAATCCGCCACACTTATCATTAGGGCCAGTGTCCGAAAGAAAGAAGGATGTATGCTTATAATAATTAATATGAACAAAGCACAAGAAATGACCCAACAAGGTTTAATTATACTAATGAAAAGCACCCCAAAAATTAATTAAATGTTTTATGTTGACACAAAGCTGCAGCATGCATGTGTTATACATCACTAATTTTGCACTTCTCCCATATTTAATTCTCTCTATATATATACAAAGAACCATTTGATATACATAAGTGAGCTGCAATCTTGAATAAATAATGAGCCCGAAGAATAACCCTATAGCAGCGTCATCTCGTAGCTCATTGGAGCTGATGCTAGAAGAAATCCAGAAAAGGGAAATTGAGCAGCAGCAAAAGATAAAGAATAAGCTTTGCCAACTCGTCCGGTGATCAAGTCCCGGTTGCCAGCTCGGTCAAGACTCCAAATATTGCCACTTAGATTCGGTGTTGTTGATTATTGTAGTGAAGGATATCATCAAGGGATGCATAATAATGTTTCACCAACCGGGACCGGGACCGGGACCAGGACCAGGACCAGGACCAGGACCATGTTGAGAGAAGATGACGATGACGATGACGATGAGGACAACGACGGATCTTCCTATGAAGATAGATCATCATCAAGTGAGGAGGAAGTTGTTGACAAGGTATACAGCAGAAATACTAGTTTCAAGGGTACAGCTGTCGACGACATTATTGTAAGTTTTTCTCTAAACATTTCTTTGGGTGATCATGGTTAATTGCCTTTTTTTTTTTTTTTTTTGTGAAATACAAATTTTATGTTGGTCAGGTATAAATCCTAATTGGTGTACCAAATTCTAATAATATAATAAGTTCGGCCGGGTTGCTTTGGCCGATATTGGTTACCCTTATTATTAAATAGTATTCATTTATCATCTATAAAAGACTTAAAAAAATGATTTTTTTTTTAAGAGAGAGAAAAAAAAAATGAAAAATTCACACCATTAAAGGATTTCGTTTTTATTTTGATTTTTAACTAACAATCTATATATGATCAGTTTATGTTATGTATATATGTAAACGAAATGATGGATGTAGGCTTATAGGTTTCTAAATCCGGTTTTTAACTGCGCGTGCGGCCACGTACGAACTGCAGGATGAAGCAATTGAAGTAGAGCGATCAACTTTAAATAATCTTCGAATGAGAGTTGTAAAGACGGAGGCATTATTGGAGCAGAGAACACAAGAAAATGCGTCTCTGCAACAGCGGTTGAACCGATTCGAGAGAAAGAGACAACATTACGAATCAAAGATGAAATCCATGGAGAAATATTGGCAAGACCAGTTAAACTCTCTGCAGGTACGTAATTAATTAATTAAAGAAAGTCGTTTAATCAAACTCATTTAATTTATATGTCACTTTTAAATTAACCCCAAGAATTTGACAAAATCCCCAAGACTTCTAACCACCAATAAGATTGTTATATATGTTTAATACAAAATGCAGATAAGCCTAGCAGCCAAAAGGAATGTTAATCCCTACAAAAGCAAGGGCAAACTAGGTCTGCTTTTCGGTTCGCCAGAAAATGGTGATGGTTTTGATCGTCTAATTACAGTAACATCCATTAGGGAATTTCTTGACAAGGAACATGACCAATTAATGGGTTCAGCAGCTGTAACATTGGAGTTGGAGCTTCACAAGTTTAAAAAAAAGTATAAGGCATGGAAAAAAGATTTTAAGAAGAAGTTAATTAAGCTTGGAAGCATTAAAATTTGTGAGAGCCCAGAGAAAATGAGGGACAAGCTTCAAGTGAAGGGTAGAATACTTTGTTTTTAAGATGAGAGGATGAAAATCTTATTCATTTTTTCTTCTTCTTCTTGTTGTTGTTTATTATTTGTTTGCATTTGCTATATTGTGGATTTTGGGTATCATAATTTAGAATAGTGTCTTTCATTGATTCAATGCGAATAGGAGAGTATATATATATATAGGCTCGTGTTACTTAGCGGAAAAGTCACAGGAGATGAATACATAATATTAAATTACAATAATATAAATATTTAAGTTAATTGACAACATCTTCGACACGCCCCCACAATCCTGTGGGAAGAGAGTGGACACGGAGATTGGCCTTGAGAGTAGAGAACCGAGGTTGGCCCAATGGCTTGGTAAGAAGGTCCGCGAGCTGATCTTGAGAGTAACGGAGTAACGAATTGAGATAGTAAGATTGCGAGCCGCCATGAGCTTGCGAACATGATGAAAGCGATCTCAATGTGCTTCGCACGAGCGTGGAAGACAGGATTATGGGCGAGATACGTGGCGCCAATATCATCACACCAGAGAGTTGGCGGAGCTGGTAGAGACATGGACATTTCACGCAAGAGACTACATAGCCACTGAACCTCTGCAGCGGTATTGGAAAGCGTTTTGTATTCTGCTTCAGTGCTACTTTTAGAGATAGTGAAATGTTGCTTGGACCGCCAACTGATGAGATTATCACCCAAGAAAATGCAGTAAGACACAACGGAACGGCGGTTATCAGAGTCGGCCGCCCAATCAGAGTCAGAATAAGCATGCAAGGAGAGAGACGAATTGCGGGAGAGTAGTAGGCCATCAGAGATAGTATGTTTGAGATATCGAAGAATACGTTTAACAGCCATCCAATGTGCCCTAGTGGGAGAATGCATGAACTTACTAACTTTGTGAACCGCAAATGCTATGTCAAGGCGAGTAAAACTGAGATACTGCAATTCGCCAACAATAGTGCGATAGAGAGACGGATCAGAGCAAGGAGGTCCAGAATCCAGAGTAAGCCGAGTAGAGGCGGACATAGGAGTTTGGCAAGGCTTGGCCCTGTCCATACTAGTACGCTGCAGTAACTAAAAGATATACTTCCACCGAGTGAGGTAGAGACCAACAAAATGGGGAATTAAGAACCTCAATGCCACGAAAATACGAGAGTGAGCCGAGATCCTTAACCAGAAAGTGACTGGCCAGATAAGCAATAACCTGCTCAACAAGGGAAGAAGAAGAGCCAGTAATAATGATGTCATCAACATATATAAATATATAGACATGAGCACCTGTACGAGAATAAATATATAAAGAAGTGTCGGCCTTCGAGCCAACAAAGTGATGACCAAAATAGTAACGACCAACCTTAACCGGTAGAGTACCGGGTCGTAAGTACTATAGAGGTGAGCAAGGTCGTATCCCACGAGGAATTTATCGAGTACCAAAGTCGTTTTTGGATTTAGTTTAGGTTAACAAAGATGTTTCAAGTTTCATTACACTAAAACGAAATATAAACTAAAGATACTAAAGAGAGAAAGAGACATAGCCAAACTATAATCCAATTATTTACTTTCGCCCCTCTAATCGATTAGCTCGGGAATGGGATTAACCAACTTACCAACCTCTACTTATATCGACTCATTCATGGGTGCAAACTCCTAAGCTAGTGTAAGACGCCATGCAACAATCGAACACCCTTTGCCCGGTTCAACAGTCCGTCTTTAAGAATTTAATTGACCGAAACAAGATTAACGCGCTAGAGTTGCCCGATTTCACAACCGATTGAACCTCACTCCCTAATCAATCTAAACAACACAGTTGATTATAAAGAATGATATTAAAACCCCTTTTCCCACACCCCTTCGCAACATACATTTATAAAAGTGGTGTGTTTGTTCATGAACTAGGTGTACAGTCTAATTCAAGCACTAAAAACAAGTTTTAAGACATGAATTCGTCAATATAACAACAATTAAGCACTACACATTCCCAATTTCATCAATTAGATGGTGATTTCTTCAATCTTCACATAATTTGGCTATGAAAAGTTTAACTACTCATAATAAAACTAAAAACAACAATCAAAGATAGAATTAAAGCCATAAATGAAATAGAAACTGAAATTGATTACCAAAATCGTAGAGAATCGGAGTTTACATCAAGCTTTTTCAACACCTATGTCAATTGGTGAAGAAGAAGGCCCAAAATGAGAAAATCCAAGAGTAGAGAGGAAATTGTAGCTAGAATCTAAGCTAGACTGTGTTTAATTTAAGTAAAATATGATGAAAGAGTGAATCTAGGGAAGAAGAAGGGAAGAATTCGACCTAAAGGGGAGAAAAGTGTAAGTATGAAAGTGTAAAAGTGTGTCCAGAATCTCTAAAAAATCTGTGCAAGTGGTATTTATATTCTCCAAAAATGTGCAGGAAAAGTCATTTTGGCGCGCCCCAAAGGCTTTGGATCGCCCCAAAACTGCTTCAGTGATTCTGGAAGCTCTCTGTATCAACTTGGTGCGCCCCAAACATTTTGGCGTTCCGCAAACCTGTTTCTGTGGTTCTGAGCCTCTCTGTTCAACTTTGGCGTGCCCCAACTCTTTTGGCGTGCACCAAACTCCTCCAGTCTCCAATTTCTTCACTTTTCTCTAATTTCTTCTATCTCCAACCATTGGTTTCATCTTTATACGCTCCACGCCTTGTCTCCCGGGCTTACGAGCACCTAGATCCTGCGTCACAACATCTAACACAAACCGAGCATAATTCCACAAGATAGATAGGGCTCGAAAAGGGCCAAAAACATCGTAAAATGCCGAGGTTTTCCATCTATATGACGGTTTACCCCATGGTGGACGTGTAATGCGATTTTGCCCTAAATATGGTCTAAAACTATCCGGAATGAACCAAAAGTGCCGTAAAAGGGAGTTGAAACATGCACCGGAGCATAGTAAAGTTGACTCTCACCAACCACCCCCCACTTAGCGTTTGCTCGCCCTCGAGCAAAATGAGCGTTCTAAAAGAATCCAATGAGTCAACGTTACACACGTAAGTCAAATCAATCACACATCAAAGACAACCGGGAAGTAAATGAGTAAATGCATACAATTTAACCCTACCTTACCAAGCAAACGGGATGTGTGTGTGTGTGAATAACTTCTCCTACATTTACCGCGGTTCACCGGTTTGGATTATAGATGTTAGGTTAATACGACTACACCATAGGCTCATACTTCATAAGCATCTCCACTAATCGGGGCCAACCGAGGTTAAGTAAGATCAAGTAGGACTTGCATGGTTGTAACGTTAGGCTAGGGACGGGGCTAACCGAAGGGAATTTCTGGGGAATAAACAACAAGGAGATAAAAACGAGCAAGCTTAATCACCGCGTGTATCAATAAATAACGTAGCTAGCTCTCCCCTTCTCTAGCTCAAAAATGAAACTCGAAACATGATCCATGAAATAGAATGCCATATCTCACTATGTCTCAAGTGTAACGAGGCACAAATGTATAAGAATCATGTTTCTATATTAAGGATTCATCCCAAACACCAACATCATATAACAAATCACAACATGAATCCCAAAACACTTGGCTTTCTTTGACTCAACCTTTATTACACTTTTATTGCAAGCTTTCTTGGATTGATTTCATTTTCTTTTGACTTTTCTCTTTTCATTTTTTTTTTAAAAATAAGAAACTTTTTTGAATTTAGAAAACTGCACTATACAATTTAAGTAGGTTTGAGTCAAAGGCCATCACGTACATACAATATAAAAATGAGCTCCTCCCCTCCAAATCGTGAAAATAGCTCGTAAAAACCAACTCCTCTATACATACGTACTCCTCTACCACCCCACACTTGCTTTAGCAAGTGTGCTCGAAATGAAAAGATTAAGCTTGACTCGTAGGGTGTCCAAGGGAACGTAGACCACAAATAAGGCTTGGGGGTCGGGAAATTACGGGCTACAAACGAATGGCTAAGTGTCAGATGGGGGTCTAACCATCCTACCAAGGCTTAGAAGGGTTACTGTGGAATATGTCATGGGACGGCTATCTGTCTCTAGTCAGGTCAAAGAAATGCCATAACTATCGTCCCAAACTCTACCAAGGTCGGCCTTTCTATTTCGTCTCGAAGTTAATGGTATGAGTTCTAGGTAGCCGAATTGTACCTAAGTCTACCATAATCGGTCACTAGTTACCGTGGTTCATGAAATTGAAGTTATACGTGCGTGAAAATCCCATTTCTAAGATAAGGTAGTAAGCCAAGTAGCATGTATTCAGACATTTACTAAACCGTTTACCCTATCAACGTGACGACTCAACACACGAATGTAACATCAAAACCTTGGAAAATTTTAGAAATTGCTCAAATTTACTAAAGAAGTGACCAAACACTAAGCATACAACACAATGGCTCAAAAAGAACAATGAAGTGTGTAACAATAGCTATGCCTACCACCCCCCACTTTAAATTCAACACTGTCCTTAGTGTGAATGAAAAAGGAAAGAAGGCTTAGCTTAACCCGGAAGAAAGGCGCGAAATAGTGTATAAGACATATCAACGAAGGTCCATCATCGAATATCAGAAGCAAGAGAGAAAAACCAAGAAACGCATGCACGGGGAACAGCCACCGTGCCACAAGCAAGCAACAAATATCGGGACATAATAAAAAAAACTCAAAGTTACATACACTCGCATATGAAACCAAAAGTACCATACTCAGATCGCATGAGATGAAAAGATACTAAAAGCGCAAATAATCATCCATGCATAAAATAAAGGCCAAACCGGGCCAAAGTGATACCAATCCAAGTACAGAATAAAAGAAAGAAGAAAGAAAGAGTCAAGTGCCCTGGAGGGCTTACATCTCCTAAATAGTCAAAAGGAACAGACTCAGCACTAGTCTAAATGTAGAAATAGCTGTGCAAAACAATAAAGCTCTAGACCTAGTCCTGAGTCGGCTCATCTACCAAGTACTCTGAAGCTGGATCTGTGGAGGACTTTGGAGCATCGGAAACCGGTGTCTGAGTAACTCTAAACCGATCGACCTTCTCGTGAGTCATTGAACCGCCTATGCATCAACCACCACATCGTGCCCTCAGACTCAGATCGATGTGTCTACACCCTCATCATCTCCCCCTGAAGAACTACCATTAGAAGACTCTAAATCCTCCTCAACACTCTCCTCTAAACTATCACCACTAGCATCATCACCCTCACCGCCCTCACGAGTCTCAGCCTCCCTAGCTCCCCCCTCAGTAAAACCAGCCCGGGTGAGGAACGTATCCAGCTCTCCAGGATAGACATAAGAAGTAGCAGGGTCACGGAGAATATCCTTAACATAAGGGCCACCCGAAACGCGTAAGGCCCGGACAATACTAGCAAGGACGAGCTTCTGATCCTCCGCCCACTCCCTCTGTACAGCGGCAGCAGTATACATGTGTCTCTCAAAGGTGGAAAGAGTGGTGGCGGGTGGTGCAGAAGATCGGCTACGGAGTGGCCTAGGAGCCCTGGAGGAAGAAGGGGTGTCTGAGGGTGCACGGAGAGGACGTGCTAAGGTACTATGTCGAACAATCCATCCCGACTTCTTCCACCAGTATCATCATCATCATAAATAGGGACTTGGACACCATGGGCAAGCTCACAAATGAGGTGCGGAAAGATAATGCTCCTAGAACGGTCGTGACGGACATCCTTGAAAGACTCGTAGATAACCTTACCGACATTGATTGGAAGATTGCTATGCAAGGCATTGATTAAATCAAAGTCAGGAAGCTTGAGGTTGGTGATGTTCTCATGAGGACGGAGACGGCTAAGGACAAAACGGGAAATGACACTCGAATCAACCGGCCACTCCGGGGCACTAATGTCAAGCCGGACCCCCGAGCTATTGATGTTCCAAGGGGCTTATGGACAAAGGGCTAACATACCCTCCTCTTGGTGATCCACACCCCCAACTCTCTTAGCCTCAAGGACGGTTTTGTAGTCGGCCTCATCGGGGACTTCGGGGATAGAAAAGTGAGAGTTAATGGCCTTAGGGGAGAGGGGAATGTCAACACCTCGGACTATGACTACACCATTCTTAAGATCAACCACCGAGAAATTACACCACCTAGGAGAGAGAACATCTGTAAACCGAGAGAACCAAGCATGAGGGGCCTGACGGAGGCCATAGAGACTGCGACGCAACCTACACACATAATCAGCATAGTCAGGGTGCACAAAACCCTAAGGCTGCTGCATATAGGCTGGCTTAGATAAATGTGTCTAGACTGTGAAACACCAAGAAGGTGTGAAGGACAGTTGAGTGCAGTCAGGAAAGACTGTGTTTGTGATGAGATGGTGAAGAGGCAATTCTACCCTTCAAGGACCAGTGTTTTAAACAATTGAAGAGCAACAATCCTACCTGTTCTACAAGTGTTTAGATAGTGAAGCTAGGGATTAGTCAAGGACTATCAGTTTAGAACTTTTTGTAACCGGGCCATCTCAAAGAAGTTCTAGTGGAATTTTCCTCCGCATCACAGGGGAAGAGAGGACATACAGGATTACACCACCTGGAACCTCTATAATTCTTGTTTATTTATTTCATGCATTCATTTACTTCATTACAACTTTAATTATCTAGTTCTTGCGTTAAAACCAAGTCAACAAACTGTTTGATATCTAAGGCTAGTTCTATCCGCTGCCAGTTGACTAGACTAAGAATAAGTCAGCATTGACTTATAATCAGTTGAGTTAGCTGACCTCCGCACAAGTTAAGAGACAGGAACAAAACTGAACTGAGCATCTGTTTAAGTTTCGGAGAAACTCAGTTCCTGGGGTATTTTCAGTTTTGGGAAAGTTTTTGGTGACAAGTTTATTCACCCCCCCTCTAAACTTGTGTTAGCCTTTCCAAGGGACCAACAATTGGTATCAGAGCAGTTCTTCCGTTTGGAAGTGATTCAACGATATCTTACAATCCAGTTGTTGAAAACCCCTTACTGTATCAGTCATAGAAATACTTTAGTGAAATTAAATGGATACATCTAGAATTAGAAGTTGGCTGAATAACCCCCTGACTGACTACTTGCAAAATGTTGTTTATGATATTTAGGATCAAGTATTTGAAAGATTCAGTACTACAAGCTCTCACACAAATCCGGAACCTCAGTTCAGTTATGATGAAGATATTGACTTCAACGCCTATAAAGATGAATCTAGAGGATTCCCATCCCTAAGTGATCTTTCAGAAGAAGCAGAAAAAGAATGGCTACGAGTAGCTGATTATATAGAAGAAAAATTGACTGAAAATATTACTGAAGATCCATCCGCTGCAAAGGCCAAAGATGCTATACTACCCATGAGTTATGGAGGTGAAAGTGATGAGGAAATCATACTGCTAGGAGCAGCACATGCAAATGCTAATGAGAAAGGGAATCAAGTCTTAATTGATGATAATTCCTCAACAGAAAATCTATCCATCAAAAATCAGGAGGTAATTGCATTTACATCCAGCACTCACACTGCCTTGAACAATCAGAAAAATGAAGATTTCAATAAATCCTTGGACATACTCATAAAGGAATTAGAAGTAATTCAAAAGAATTATGAGGATGTCAAAAAGGAGAAAAAGTCATTGAAAACTGAAATTTCGAGATTGAATGCTGAGATCAATTTAATCAAGACTAATAATGAAATCAAGGTAATTCGACCAACTGATGAACTGACAAAAGTAATAAACGTCATAAAATCATCAGTTGATCCAATTCCCAGTAATCAGTTCAAACCTGGAAAATCTTTTGGAGACAGATCTGGTTTAGGATTTAATCAAAATGACTCTAAGTTCAGATCACGTTCAGTTGCATTAAAATTTGTGACTTCACAACGGTCAGGAACTCAGAAAACTGATAAAATTATTAGAACTGACAATTACTCATCACAACCATTTGTACAAACTGATAAAACTGAAAAATCAGTTGGAAAAATACACCAAGCCAACAAATTTCTGAGAAAGTCTCGTAAATTTGAAAAAGCGAATCGTTCGAGAGATCAAGTAAGAAAAATCTTCAAGCCATATCCATTCGAAAATGAAGATCATAAACTCAGAGGGAAAGGAAGACTATTTCCCACTGATGAAGATTGGAATGAACTTTCACATCAATTTCACAAACTGATCAAATCTAAAACTGTCTGGACAAAACAGGAAAAGCATGTAAAAACTGACTTTACTTGGTCAAAATGTGAAGAGAGGTATAAAGTCAAAAATAAAATTGTATCATCGAAAACTAACCAATTAGGACCCAAACAGAGATGGGTACCAAAAATGTCTAAATTTGTTTTGCAAGAAAATATCGGTAACTGGAGGCCAAAGAACTGAGTTTTGTTCACAACTGAGTTTTTGAAATTAGTATAAGGACAAGACTGAACGTATACAGCTGTAGATACACCTCATCTACCCTATTCACTGTTGTCTAGCTACAGATGTCAAGAAAAGACGTGGTCTTTCTCAATCTAAACCGTTCATATTTTGCACTCATCCACTTTTTTGCAATCTCAAAACATTTATGACAAGACGTTATGAGTCCCACCCAATTTATAACTACCTTTCCTACAAATTATAAATAACCCAGAATTTTCTTTTATAATTCTTTACACTCGAATTTTGAATTTGCTTTCTCAATCTTCAAATTTTCAAATTCTCAATCAAATCCAGAAAACAATGACTTTCACTCGTGTTGAACCCAGAATGATCATATCTCTTGACCAGTATATTGCAAAATACACTGATCAAACTTTAGTCAAAACAATTGCTGCAAAAATTAAACAGATCAAAGGATTGGATGCTGCCTTCAATGTTGATCTGAAAAGTGTATGTCTGGAAAGCATTGGAGACTTCTATGAATTTGGAAGAACAACTATCGAAGGAGAAGACACACACACCAATACCACTACTGTCAATGATAAGCAGATCAAGGTCACCGAAGATCAAATTGCAGAAATCTTTGGGTTTGACAAATCCGGAGGAATAACAGCCATCAAGTTGACCAAAGAACAAAAGGAAAAACTATGGAAAGATATAGCAATTGATGCAGAATCCGCAGTTTTACAAACCGGGAGCACAAGTCTACTCAAACCAGAATTCAATTTTCTCTCAAAGATGTTGGCAAATTGCATAATTTGAAATGCAGGAAACTTTAGCAATACGTCTGGAACAAAGTTGGATTTACTTTATGTGATTTGGTTTGGAGAAAATTTTAATTGGCAAAGATATCTATTTGATCAATTAGTGGCTCAATCAATTGACTTACCCAAGAAGAAGACCGATGTTAAGAAAGGTCGTTTCTATCACAAGAAAACTCTTGCATTAGTAGTCCAAAGAATACTCGACCATTTTGGAATCGCAAAGAGAAAAGAAACATCAGTTGCTGATGGGAAGATTGTTATTAAGGAAGAAAAAGCTGGAAAAAGGAAAGCCGAGGGTTCAGTAAGTGAACCTAAGAAGAAGAAAAACAGAAAATCGAAGAAACCTGCAACTGGAGATGAAGTCTTGGAACAGATTAAAGAATTAAGCAAGAGAAGAAAACAATTGGAAGATTTAGAGAAAAATAAATCTGATCTTGTTACACCAATAACTGAAACAACAATTCTTTGAAGGATCAAGATGCATGCAAAGAATCAAGCTATTCTTGCTGAATCTACTCCAACTCCAGTAACTGAAGCTTTACCCATTCAAGAACCAGTTTAACAAGAAATCGTGATGACAAAGGAAACTGAAGTTGTCAACAAAAACGATATTGAAACCGAATTACGTAAGAAAGCCGAGACTCGTGGGAAACAGACACGAGAGAAATTTGAACATGTTGACGAAGATTCTGACAGCGATGAAAGATTGATCGATAAAACAACGTTGGAAATGCTGTCATTACTTTCAAAATCCAGATCTACCCCCAGAGATCTTTTTCCAGATTAGAATTTGAAGAATCAGTCAAAGGATTTTCAGCTTCTAAATCTGTGGAAAAATGAGCCAAAGCAGACTCAAGATCAACAAAAATCATTAACTTGGATGAGCAAGTCAATGAAGGAGAACTCATTGAACCAACAGTGAAAGAAGTTCCAGTTATTGAATTGGAACTTGAGCCTACTGAAAAACAAGCTACTGAAGAAATTGCAAGAGAAAAAGTTGTGGAAACTGAGCCGACAATCTCAGTCTCAGTCATTGAAAAAGAATCGTCAGAAATTCCAATTACTACTGAGGGAGGAATCAGCAGAACTGACCCTATGCGAACTGAAGATATTGCTAGAACTAATATTGTGCAAACTGAAGATATTGCAAGAACTGATATTGTGCAAACTGAAGATGTTGCAAGAACTGACCCTATGCAAACTGAAGATGTTATTCCAGAAAGTAGTCAGGAAGTCACAAGAGAATCAGGAAAGATCATCACTCAATCATCAAGAGATAATGGAGAATTAATGTCAGCTGATTATGAACGATTGCGCAAATATCAAGCTTGGAAATTCAGTTCCATTGCAAATCAAAGGAATCAGCTAGTAGAAATGGAAGCTACTGAAAAATGGGTATTTGATTTATACAACATTACAAGTCTATCAGAGATAATCAATATCGAAGATTTTCTGAATCAGGGATATGCACTGATAAGAAATAGCTACTGGGAGGAAGCCACAGGTAGTGGAAATTTCAAAAAGAATAATGATGATGATGATTCTCAAGAAGATGCCAATCTACAAAACGGGATTCTAGCCTCCTTACAAGAAAAGAGAACTGAAAATGATCAGACTACTGATAATGAGTCTAGTAGCTCTGAAGAATCCAGTGAAAGTTCTAGTTCTAAGAATGTGTCTGATGCACGGCAAGAAGAAAAAGAAGGTTATAAATCTCCTACAGAGAAGACAACCACTGAGAATGACGCAAGAAGAGATGAAACTCAAGACAGATGGGAAGGCATTCTCAATAATCTGGTTGATAGAATGATATTAATGGAAAGTGGAATGAAAGACTCGGTTGTAGCTCAAACCATTTTGGCATTAGTTCAACAAAATCTGAACGCTTACATCAGAAGCCTGATTCATAAAGATGATGTCAATAAGGTGGAAAGTTTGGACATCCTAAAAGTCAATGCAACTGAGATTCCACAAGTCCTTGCAAATGCTGATGATAAATTGAATGAACTAAAGAAAGCTAGAGGAGAGTTTACTGATGAAGAAATGGAGTTAATTGTTAAATACTCAGAGCCCACTGATAAAAGAGTTAGTTTGGATTCTCGCCTATTCAGTCTATTCAGAGATTTACCAGCAAAAGAAGGAGTATCAAGAGAAGAATCTCTAGAATCATTCCTACATATGCAGAAGTTGCTCATGCACTATTTCAACAAACTCAAGAAATGGGAAGCAGATGGTATTATAGATAAGGAATCAGAGAAAATTGAAAAGGCTGAATCTGAATTTGTTCAAAATCTACTAAGAACAGCCACCAATGAAAGACTAAGGGAAACTGTTTTCACCTTCGCAGTACTCTTCAAAAGCAAATTCTTCAGGAAACACAATTTATCTGAATCATGGAACATTTGGGCAAGCATCCATGGGATTGAAAACTCAGCTACAAATGATGCTATGAGAACGGTTGCAGAAACTTATGATAATCAAGTTACTTTAACTATCAAGTAAAAAGAAACTATCTTCTAGTTCTTTTTATTTGTGTTGTATTTTGTTACTCAGCATTGTAACTAAGTTATCAAATAAATTCTCAGTTTCTCAGTTCATCTTGTCATTTACTGTATTTTGTTTTATCTTTTTGCATTGCTTTTAAGGAGGGTATTGACATCATCAAAAAGGGGGAAATTGTTGGAAATAAAATTTATTTTTTGATGATGATTCATCGCTTAATCAGTTATTGTTATTAACCCCATTGATGAAGTGTCATAAATAGTTGTTATAGTGCAAACCAAAAAGATGTCTAGAGAGTAATGTATAGGACTTTATAGAGTCTGATATTTGTATAGGTTAAATCAGACAAGCACTGTAATAGTTCTAGGCTGTGAACTGAGAAAATAAGAAACTGAGATTCAATAAGAAACTAAAAAACAGAGCACACCAACATGAAAACTGAAGAAGGTAAGTTCGCTGAGGGATACAGACTCAGTTGGCTTATCCAGAAGATTGAAGAACTGAGGGTCACAAACTCAGTTATAGAAGATTGAAGAACTGAGGGCTCAAACTCAGTTATGAAGACTACGTCGAGACTGTAAAGTTAGACATCAGGCAAGATTGTGGTGACCTGAACTGACTTTATAGATCTTGTATGAAGACCTAAGAATCATAAGGACAATGAATTCTTAGAAGATAATGAGCCATGGTGTACTCTGATTAAGTCAATTATAATCAGATGAAAAACTAGAGTACTGATATTTGAAGAAGATTAAAATCTCAGTTAATACTCCAAGTCAGTCAAGAAACTGACAAGTGATAATCTCTCTATAAAACTGATAAAGAAACTCAGTTTTATACGTCAGTCATACAACAAGCTGATAGTACAGTCGAACGTTATAAAGGAAGCAATTCTATTGGATGAAATACCGACACAGCAGAACGGTCACAAAATATAGCCGTTACAAGATTCAAGCAGGATGAACATTAGACAAACCCCTATAAATAGACTACTTCTACAACAACAAATAAGGGGGGTGTGCAGGAGGAATTAAACAAACTGAATTAAGTAAGTCTAATTAAGTGGGAAAGCCAATTTCGAAAGAATTCCTGCTAAGTTCTTAATTGCAAGATCAAGAAATTTGTTCAAGTATCCAAGCACATTCAAGCAAAATCAAGAATCTATCATTTGAAGAAATACAGAGCCGTGCAAAATTTAATTATCCAGAAGAAAAGCCCAAATCACAATTGAATCATAGTTATTGATTCTGGTCTCAACTTTGATTTCATCAAAGGTCTAGACTGTGAAACACCAAGAAGGTGTGAAGGACAGTTGAGTGCAGTCAGGAAGACTGTTTGTGATGAGCTGGTGAAGAGGCAATTCTACCCTTCAAGGACCAGTGTTTAAACAATTGAAGAGCATCAATCCTACCTGTTCTACAAGTGTTTAGATAGTGAAGCTAGGGATTAGTCAAGGACTATCAGTTTAGAACTTTTTGTAACCGGGCCATCTTAAAGAAGTTCTAGTGGAATTTTCCTCCGCACCACAGGGGAAGAGAGGACGTACAGGATTACACCACATGGAACCTCTATAATTCTTGTTTATTTATTTCATGCATTCATTTACTTCATTACAACTTTAATTATCTAGTTCTTGCGATAAAACCAAGTCAACAAACTGTTTGTTATCTAAGGCTAGTTCTATCTGCTGCCAGTTGACTAGACTAAGAATAAGTCAGCATTGACTTATACTCAGTTGAGTTAGCTGAACTCCGCACAAGTTAAGGGACAGGAACAAAACTGAACTGAGCATCAGTTTAAGTTTCGGAGAAACTAAGTTCCTAGGGTACTTTCAGTTTTGGGAAAGTTTTTGGTGACAAGTTTATTCACCCCCCCTCTAAACTTGTGTTAGCCTTTCTTAGGGACCAACACCAACCCTGTGAAATAGCAAGAGACAATAGCAAGCGAGTAGTGACAACCGGACTGAAAGTCTCATGGTAGTCAACACCCTCTGTCTGATGAAATCCTTTGGCAACCAGATGTGCCTTATACCTGTCCAACCGACCATCTGCATGATGTTTGGTATGGTAGACCCACTTATTACCCATAATATTTATATGAGGGCATTTAGGAACAAGTTCCCAGCTGTGATTGTGCAGAAGCGCATCAATTTCCTCTCTCATAGCATTATGCCAATGGGGGTGTTTGGAGGCTTCAGTGTAGGAAGTAGAGTCGGTGGTGGAAGAGGTTGTGACAAGGGCTTTGGGTAGGGGGTAGCGGATGTAGTCAGGAAGCGATATGGGTTTGAGAGAGTTGGTCCTAGTACGAGTTATCATTGGATGAGGCAGAGGCGGTGGACTGGGCGTAGAAGATGGAGAAGAAGCCGAAAATAGGGAGGAAACCGAGTCAGGAGAGGAAGGATGAGCCATAGGAGAGTCGGGTTGGGATGGGGTAGGATCCGGTATAGGAGAGACAGGCACAACATGAAGTAAGGCAGGGAGAGGAACGGTCGGTGAACCTGAGACCGGGACAGAAAAGGATGTAGGAGTGCACGGGAAGACTGATTCATCGAATACCACATGGAGAGAAACTTAGACACGACCACTAACAAGGTCAAGACACTTGTAACCATGATGATATGGACTATATCCTAGGAAAATACATGTGGTAGAGCGGAAATCAGTTTTGTGGTTATTGTGAGGACGAAGATAGGGCCAGTAGACACACCCCAAAGACACGGAGAAATGAGTAAACAGGAGGCCGATGGTAAACCATTTCGAAGGGAGTTTTGTTGTTAAGGCAGTAGAGGGATGACGGTTGATAAGATATATGGCGGTTACAAAGGCATCTTCCCAATAGGGGAGGGGAAGATTAGACTGGGCAAGTAAAGACAAACCGACTTCAACTATTTGATGGTGACGCCATTCAATGGCGCCGACTTTCTCATGGGTATGAGGGCAGGAGAGGCGATGTTGAATGCCGAGGGAGGTGAGAAGAGTGGACACACGATGGTACTCACCTCCCCAGTCGGTTTGCCTTGATTTTAATTTAGTGTTGAATAGACGTTCAACCATAGCAAGAAACGAAGGAAAGACATTTTCAACATCTAGTTTATTTTTCAAAGGATACAATCACAAAAATTTCGTATAATCATCAAGAAAACTAACATAATAACGAAATCCATAAATAGAAGGTTCCACACACGGACCCTGAACATCAGAATAAATCAAATCCAAAGGTGCAGTAGAAGTAAAATCAAACACATACAAGGACTGTTTATGACTCTTAGCTAATTGACATGGTGCACACACAACATGTGGTGCTTTATTGGAAACAGAAATAGAAAGATGACTCAAAACTTGACGAAGTACGGAGTACGAGCAGTGACCGAGACGTTGATGCCATATGGTGGAGGGAGTGACGGAGGTGGTAAGGGCATGAGCGGGAGGACGATTGAACGATGTGGAGAAGTGGTAGAGTCCATCTTTCATATATCCACTAAGATGGACGCGGCCCGAGTAATCCTCCACAAGAAAAAAACGTGTCATGGAATTCAAAATATATAGAATTGTCGGAAGCAAATTTATGATCGGATAAAAGATTACGAGTAATAGACGGAGTCAACAAAATATTAGATAAATAAAAGGTTTGGGAGGGGGAGTATATAGAGGATGAGCTGTTGGATCGTATATGCGCAATAGTATATCCTAGCGGGGGGGGGGGGTGAATAGGATATATACCCTTTTTTAATTTTTACTTAATCATTTTTCAAAGTTTATTAAGGACTTACGTTAATTACGGAGTTCCAACTACTTAGGAAGCTGTAATACAAAATTAGGCGAAAGAACTAACCGGTTAACGCATTGTTCCTAAGGTACTAGGTGACCAAGTTATATATTACTTTTGGTTAAGTTATCAAACAGTTTATCAACAAGCAATTCAATATGCTTCTTAGATGATACAACTCAGATAGATGCATAGATAATTAATTACAATACTTTTTAATTTATTTTGATTATCAAATACCTTCGAGTACTTATGTAATCAACTCAGTGATCGCGTGTAAATCACTAACATCGATATTACTAGCAAGAATACTAGGTACATCGCAGTATAGTAAATGCGAGTCAAGGTCGATCCCACGGAGACAATGCAACTTTAACTATAAACGATTCTAATCTAATTAAGAAGCAACATAGATGGTCTTTGACAAACAATAAACATGAAAGAAACTTGGTATTTCTCCCCCTCTTCTCACCAATCTACTAACTTGGATTAGTCAATCTTTATATTTACTTCCCCACATAATTCCCTTAAATTAATCAAGCGAGTTTTTGATTTAATTATAAGCTACGGGTGCAACTCCAAATCTACTCCGACCATGGTAGTAGACAATCTATATGCAAGCTTCCCTCCTTATTTGGTCCGTAATAGGCCATACGCATAAAGAACTAGAATTGCCGATATTGAGCGCTAACTCATACTGCTAACCCGCCTAGACAGCTGTCAACACTGATCATCATGTTCCTAGGGTCCATCAAGACTATGTCCAAATTAACACTTCACTATTCGTATTTCATGTTAATTTTACGATTACAATAAGCAGATTGGCCAAATTTAATCTACTGTTAATTAAAACTGTCGATCAACGTAGCTGTAGTGAATCCTCCAAATTAAGTTTTCTATATATTGCCTCGGTAAACCAGTATTGACCGCTAGTTTACCGGGTCAGCTTTTCTTAATTCTGGATCTACATTGCTCAATTACGATTAATCTAGTAAATCATGGGGTCGTTAAACATGTAGATTAACTAAAACACATAAATACGAACATACCTACCATATTGAAGACAAAAAGTAACGTTCAAAGTTTCATACCTTCAACAATGCAGATCTAGCTCGATCTACTCAAGCTAGAGATGGTAGAGAAAGGGAGAAAACCATAAATAACTCCTCAAAAGCTTGGAATTACTTTATTTTTTCAAATTATATAATGTAATTGAAGATTCAATAATATGATAGATATATTATATGTAAGATGTTCAGTTCTGCGGCCTTATATAGATACAATGACCAACTTATGACTCTCAGAAACCCTAAGCGACCTAGTAGATGCGGCAGAATCGATTTCTTGTTCCTCAAGGCCCTCGGTTTACCGGACCTAGCCCTCGGTAAACCGGGTTGACTTTTCCTCTTTTTCTTCAGCAGATTTCTTCTTGGACTTATTTTACTCGGCCCAACATACTTTTTTTGATCCAGATCCATTCTCCAATGCTCCAGATTCGGTACATCCTATAAAACACATAAAACGAGACAAAACAGTACCAAATCTTCGGGAAAATAATACAGATGTAGAATTACGATCCTAGAAACATACACATAGCAGTTAACACATATTCCATATAATAATGAGCCTATATATCCTCTATTGAGCAGAATTCGAGGTTAATAAATGTATAATTAATGGTACCATTTAGGGCATTATCACTCAGCAGTAAGGTTGATTAAACCAGATAGATTTATCAAAGTCGATTATTAATTTAAGTAGACTAAATTTGAAGTTTACTAAAGTGCAGTTTTTCAACAACTTTTCACACAAAAGTAGTTTGTACAAACTGAACAAGTCACTATAGTTTCCTTTGAAGATCAATATGCAGATTTGAAAGATATGCAGCAGACAGAAAAGTGCAGTAGCTTTCTTATCAGTTTTCTGAATACTCAGCAGGTTTTATCTTAAGGTGTTTGATATGATAGCAGGGCTGATAAATATACTTGAACAACTTTAATATGCAGCAAGGTGATCATTCAATAATTCACATATATGAATACAACACAGATTATCAATACTTAATATTTCAGTGAGTTATCAACCTAATAAATTTATCAAAACAGAATGGAAAACTTATTTAGGTGATGTTTCTAAGTTGCTTTCAAGCATAATGTAAATCAGATTTTAATCTTGGATTTACCTAGATCATACAATCCTGGGTGCATCACATAAACCACTACACAGATATTCTCCACTATAGCTTCAGTTTGTTATAGATACAATAATTTCCAAAAATAAAAACTGAATATAAAGATACAAGAGATAAACAGATTCTGACTTGTTAAATCTTTAGATCACACTGTAGTGAAAGAATCTTAAACACAACAGTGACACACTGACACAAATATTCAATCACAGTTCTGTTTCTAAAGATTAACACAATAGAATAAATACAACCTTCGGTACTTGAACTAATCAAGTTCTACTTTCATAAAACGGATGAAAAGAAGCAACTTGAAAGCAAAAGTAAATCGTGAACTTACTGATATCGAACCACGAAGGTTTAGGTTGAGAGAAAACGGAAGGCTGGTACTAGAAACGAACCGAGATCGCAATCCAGGCTCAAGCTGGGTTTCCAGACTTTAATCTCTCAACCAATTTCAACCTATAATCGCAAATGGATTCAAGATGAAATGCGGCAAACAGATTGTAAACACAAGGAGAATTTTTAGAATTAACAAAAATGTTTGATCAGCTTAGTTAGCTTGATCAATTTGCTGTCTTTGAGTTTATATAGACAGTGCAGTGGAGATGTAGTAATTGTGTACTAAATTACATTACTTGGAATACTAAATGACATGCATAGTGAGTAGTGATGCAGTCAAATAAACAGATCGGCTATCATGTTTTTTCTAAAAATGTCTCTTTGAAATCAAGACATTTAATGCTTCATTTTTCTAAACAGTCAGCTGACAATTTACGAGGTTCATTTATTACAGTTAATAATCTTTTCGAAATTTAAATCATTTACTTCTTCAGTTTTCAATTTATACAGCTAACTTTTCTTTTAAGATTTATTTATCGCAGAAAGTAGTCTTGATATAGAAGTTTTATCATTTTCGATTTATACAAATAATATATATGGTAGCAATATTTCTATAACAGTGACTAATGTGTTCATATATGGATGCAACTAAGTGAAGTGATTGGTCAATATAAACCCAAAGTGATATGTGTAATTTTGTACGAGTATGATATAGACATAGAGGTAGATCTATATCACACTCTCCGATGGGACATGCAGACTCGATTGATTAATCAAAGATATTAATGATTTCATTAAATTAATAAGTCATTTTCGTCATTTTTTTAATGTTATCAAACATTAAACTAATCTGAAAATAACACATAATTTAAATCATAAATCAGATAAGCAAATTGACTTCATCAAATATGTGTAGAGAATAGGGTCATTAATCAGATTATGAATTTCGATTTCTTCATTTATTCAGACATGATTTGGGGATTAGAAGAAAATAGTCAAACCTATTATACATTTCAGTCAATGAGCTGGATTAGCATGTGAATCGAACATTGAACCAAACAGAGCGGCAAAAACATTATCGGAAACCATATGGATGCTCAGACATCTAGATTGACCAAAAGGTCAAACCTTTTATCATAGCAATCAACCCAGCAACGAACATGCTTGACTATCAGAGCCTCGATCTATCAAATCAGAGACTCGTCGGAGTTTCAAGTATCAACGGTTGGAATAAAGATTGAACAAAGGTCAAAGCTTTAACTCGATCTGTGGATAAAATGTCATCAGCAACATGCAACAGCTACAATGCATCACCATGCCAATCTAAAGTGGCTGCATCACCGGTTGGAAGCTGAGCACATCGAAAACATTATTTAACCTGGTAGAAATCGAGATTGAAACAGAAAAGTCATCTCATCAGGCTAAAAGGTTTTATTGGTATTCATTTAGAAACCCCGTCTTGAACTTTAAAAAGCTGCCTTAGCTAAACTTCTAATCATCACATCCATCTTAGGAGGAACACCTTCTTAGTTCTACAATCCATGTAGCAAAAATTCTTGGGTGGCCAACCTATACCAAGTCATATGCCTAAATTGTAATTCGGTCCGCAGATCCTTATTCGGGTCTGTCCATCCATCAAAATAGTGGATAAAGCCACCGGCCACCATAATCTATGAACTCGCAAGCCGTCGGCCCCGCTCCAAGCCTTTGGTTCTATACGACACTATCAGGCTAGGGGCGGCCCACGAACCCCAGGTCGTTATTCCCGCCCGAGACCAGAGCCGCCAACATAAAGAAGACAAGGTACGACCCCCAAGCTATGAGGCCATCAAGACACGAGGCCCTCAGGCCGCTAAGTTTTCAGCTCACCAAAGGCTTCCAGGCCGCTAGGTCCTCCCGACAATCAGGTCCGCCAACGACCTCACCCATGACACTTAGAGGAAGAAGCTACCTCTAGTTTGGCAAGACAAGGATATAAAAGATACAAGGATCGGCGAGGTCATCAGGAGCGCAACCTACTGACTCCGTGTTCACGGATTTTTGCAATGAAAATAAACAAGTAATAAATTTATAAATCCGGTATACCCCAAGTGTAGGGATCGTAGTATAGAGGTTGATACCGGGTCGATCTTACGGGGAATCGGGGTTGCTTAATCTAGTTTTTATTATCTAACCTAACTATGTCACGATTACTACTAAAAAGATATGAAAATAAAACAGTGAAGAACTAAAACGAAAAACGAAACTAACAATAAGAATAACTGGACAGAAGATCGAGATCTAAAGCCAGGAAAATATGGTTGCGAACAAAATTATCTAAACAAAATCTATTCTAAATCTATTATGAAATAAAGATTGTAAATTTACTAAGCAATTCAAGTTCAAGTGATTTAATCAATAATTTACGAACGAACAAGCTATTGATCCACCTATCCTACAACAATCAATTTCTATCTCGATTATCTCGTGTTTTCTAACCAAGTTGTGATTCACCTAGCCAATGTATGAACTCCTAATTTATTAGACAAGTTCGCCTATTAATCTTCTATCTTTCGATCCTAAAGATTAACGCTTTCTAACCCAAGGTGTGAAATTTATAAGTTTCTAACCTAGAAATTTAACCTAATAACTCTCGTTATTTAAATCAAAGATCTATTCTTTATCATGGCGATCTAGGGTTTAACATGATTCTCATCAATATAAACAATCAACATGCAAAGATCTTTCGATATAAATTGCGTAAATAACATGATAAACATGATAAAGAGACAACTTGAATTAAATAATCACAAGACAATCGAGAAACGAAACTGAATTGTTGATCGGATGGCTTCACAACGCTTGTTCAAGAGAGGTCTAGCCTCTTAGCATCACCTTGAAGTTCGAAATACTTGAATAAAAGTACATAAAAGTGTTTGATCTAAACTAGAGATTTAAAAGCATAAACTTTGAGTAATAACTAATAAAAATCGCAGCTAGGCCGCCCCTAGGGTTTAGGGTTCGAATAATGATGTTATTATGTGGAGAAAACGCAGCCTTGTTATAGATTTCTAAGGCGGTTCAGCAAAGGCGGTTTAAGGACGCCCGTCCAAAGAATCAAACGCCCGTCCAACCTTCAATGCAAACTTCGAATCGGGCCGAGTCATGGTCAGACGTCCGTCCTTCTTTAATTTGGACGCTCGTTCAGCAATTTAAACAAAACTCTGATCTGAATTTGCCAACCTGGGCGCACGTCCGAATAACCAGACGCCCGTCCAGTGGAGATACAGAGAATTGAACGCACGTTCACTTGATCAAAAATCGATTTTCCTTCCTTTATCTCTTTTTCATCAAATAAATCCGACATTTATCTTCTTTCCATCATCTTTTGAGCTGCAATTTTGCATCTACAAGACATTAAAAACATCGCAAAGTGTAATAATATTCAAATAAACATAAAATCATCAATAAAACACATAAATTAACCAATTTTGCGAATAAACCGTTTAAAAACTCATTTGCTCAATAAATCAATTAAACACTTAATTTCTATGCGAATTATACGAATATGGAGAGAATTGTTACAAAATATAACGATATAAATCAAATAAAATCACCCTTAACAACTCCCCCACACTTAGCTTTTGCTCGTCCCGAGCAAAACAAGACAAAATCAATGCTCGAGACAAAAAAAATAGACATCTCAGCAAATATAACGCATATTTAATAAATCAGAAGTTCACCCATGTGTGTGTGCAAAGCCATAGTAAACTTCCACTAAGTCCAAACTTGAAATTCATTCAAAGCAACCAGCAAATACCCCATTCAAACTAGAAATGAATGATACTTATAACATGCACCCTACAAAACGTAACATATCCCGAAAAGGATGATAGAATACATTTAGGACCTTTCTGACATACTCAGAGGATAATCCTTACAACATATCTGTCAGTTTATACTGGGATAAGGTAGACGATAACTAGGTCTTTTACTCATTCATACCAGATTCCTTATATAAGTTGATTTAATTAATCATTCACATTTAAACACACATCAGAATGTGCTATTGCCCTGTCATAGCAGAATAGGATATTCGAGATATACCCAACCTTACTCAAATCATAAGGCTGCTTCTTCTGACTGTCGTGACCTTTTGGTCATCATGGTGGTATAGGACATTCGAGATATGACCTACCGCACTCAAATCATCGACCAGCTTTCGACACACCCTATTAATTCATCATATTTGTTTTTCAAACATACTTTTTAAAGAACAATAGTTACGTTTCACTTATCACATTCAAACCTAAGATATTCACAGTATATCATACTTTGGATCTAAACACAAACTATCATAATCGTCACGATACATACGTTAGCACTAAGCACACGACTTATAAGATAATCAAAAATCACTAATCCAAAGGGGTATAGCTTTACATTATAGCTCATCATTCACTATGGCTCGTGAAATATATCGGGTGAAACAACTAACTTACTAAACATACGGTATACAGCATCAATGACTATATAACAAAAAAACGAACAAAGATGTGCATTACTTACTCGGGACAGAACAAAAATTTTGATAAAATTTAGCTCTCTTTGCATAGAAACATAACGAAATAAGAAAATGAATAGCTACACATAAACTACTCCCCTCCCTCACACTTAAACCACAACGTGTCCTCAGGTTGTGCAGAAAGTAAAAAGAACAAAAATACTTAGCTGATTGCGGAGATATTCGAGCCGTTGGTCAGGTTGGTGCATGAAAAGGCCAACGCTCTCGAAGGCGTATAGAACTCGTTCCAACATGACTCAAATGTTACATCGACAAAACGTCTAGAAAGATATCTGCACTACTTGACAACCACAGAAGAAATCTCGGGGAAAACGGGGGAAATATGATCCCAAAAAAATGAAAAAGAATGATAAGGATAAAGAGAAGATAAAATCGAATAAGATAAAAGAGTAATCATTCAGCACAATAAAAATCGAAAAGAATAGCAATGACAATCATCGAAATACAAAGCAGAGTATGAAATTGCCCTATGGTTTACATGATCCATCGAAAATAAGAAGCATACAGAAACCGACAGTAGCTTACAAAAGAGAAATACAATGAATCAGCAAGAAACAACAATAGTAGCACGATACAACCAAATCGAAGATGAAAATACGAAATCCATATCTAAAAACACAGCTTAACTGACAGATACAAACACAATCTTAATAAGACTTAATACTTAAACAACTAAATCAAAGAAAAGCATCAAAAGAAAGTAACTAAGATAATAAGGGATATCTAGGATGCCCCCTAGTGGCGCTATTGGTTAATATCGTTAGCTCGACACTCTTGTAGCTCAGCCTGGATCAGGCCATTTAACTCTTCTGCCAGCCACTACCTCGTATAAGCTTTGATCAGTAGTGTAGCTGCAGAAACAACATCTAACACATGGGGTTAATTCTTTAATTGCTTTCCACACATGTTTAATCCTCCCCACGGTTGATTTCTTCTTCTTCTGACGATGTTTCAACTGTTGCTCCTTTTCAAACTCTTCCATGTCCCAACTACCTGCTAGAACTTCTTCAGAGGGACCACTACCGTCATCCTCAAAAAACAAATCGGGCGAAAACTCGTCAAACTCATTGACTTCTGAAGTACCACACCCGAGGATATCGAGGAATCGAACAATCAAAGGCTTTTCCTTGGCTTGACCAATGTAATGCTTGCACCTTTGACCATTCACTCGGAACGGCTGGTCACCATAACCTCGTAGTTCTAAAACACCTCCAGGAATGATTTGGAGAATTTCAAAGGGACCGGACCATCGTGTCCTCAGCTTACCAGGGAACAGATGTAACCTGGAATTGTACAATAAAACTTGTTCCCCAACTTGGAATTCTCGCTTCTTGATTTTGGCATCGTGAAGGATTTTCGTATTTTCCTTACTTATCCTGGCACTTTCGTAGGCCTGAAGTCTAAATTCGTCTAACTCATGCAATTACTGCAGTCGGTGTTTTCCACAAGATTGGATATCGAAGTTAAAAAACTGCGTGGCCCAATACGCTCTATGCTCTAACTCAACTGGCAAGTGGCATGGTTTACCATAAACCATTTGATAGGGTGATGTACCCATGGGGGTCTTATAGGCAGTTCGATATGCCCACAGTACATCATCCAACATTAGACTCCAGTCTATTCTATGACTGTTCACGACTTTTTCCAGGATCTTCTTCAAACTTTGGTTGCTTCTTTCAACCTGACCACTAGTCATAGGATGATATGGTGTGTCAGTATTATGACGGACACCATATTTCTCAAGCACTTTCTCCAGAGGTCGGTTGCAAAAGTGTGTCCCTTCATCACTAATCAAGGCGCGTGGACACCCGAATCTCACGAAGATGTTTTTCTTTAGAAACTTCATGACCGTCTTATGATCATTGTAAGACGTGGCTTGAGCCTCCACCCATTTCGATACGTAATCCACGCAGACTAAGATGTATTTATTTCCACAAGATGATGGGAATGGTCCTATAAAATCGATGCCCTATACATCAAAGACTTCACATTCAAGAATGGGTTTCAATGGCATGTCGAAATGCCTTGTTAAAGTTCCGGTTCTTTGACACCTATCACATGCTTTACAGAAAGCTTCTGTATCCTTAAAGATCGTGGGCCAATAGAAGCCGGATTGAAAGATTTTAGCAACGGTTTTCCAATGACCAAAGTGACCACCGGTAGGTCCACTGTGGCATTGCTCAATAATATCACGTTGCTCGATTTCGGAACACATCTTCTCAAAGAAACCATCTTTACAAATCTTGAAGAGGTAAGGTTCATCCCAAACGAATGTTTTCAAATCAGAGAAGAATTTCTTCTTCTCCTGATAGGACAATTCTGGATCAAGATATTGGGAATGAAGGTAGTTTACGATGGAAGAATACCATGGAACATCTGGAGCACAACCGTCGATAAGCATGACATTCTCCAGAGGAAAGTAAAGATCTATATCGTCAGGGTCATCCTTTTCCTCACTCAACATTCTTGAAACATGATCAGCCACTATGTTTTCACTGCCCTTTTTGTCTTTAATTTGGACATCAAACTCTTGTAGGATCAGTATCCAACGTAGTAAGCGCGGTTTAGCCTATTTCTTTGTCATCAAGTATCGCAAAGCAGCGTGATCAGTCCACACAACCACTTGAGCACCCAACAAGTAACTACGAAACTTGTCCATAGCAAAGACTACGGCCAATAATTTCTTTTCAGTCGTCGTGTAGTTTACTTGAGACGGATTTAGTGTGTGACTGGCGTAATAGATTGGCTGGAATTTCCCTTTTATTCTCTGTCCTAAGACTGCGCCAACAGCATAGTTTGATGCATCGCACATAAGCTCGAAGGGGAGATTCCAGTCAGGTGAAATAAGGATCGGCACGGAGATTAATCGACTTTTAAGCTCCTCAAACGATTGCTTGCAACTTTCATCAAAATCGAATACAACGTCTTCTTTAAGTAGTGTAGACAGGGGCTTGGCTATCTTGGAAAAGTCTTGAATGAATCTCCTATAGAAACCGACATGTCCAAGAAAACCTCTGACTTCACGCACATTCTTAGGATAACTCATCTTCTCGATAGCTTCTAATTTGGCCCTGTCTACCTCAATACCTTTGGCGGAGATCTTGTGGCCAAGAACTATTCCCTCATCTACCATGAAATGGCACTTTTCTCAGTTTAGGACTAAGTTCTTTTCCACACATCTGGATAAGACCTGGTCAAGATTGTCAAGACAATCATCGAAGGATTGACCAAAGACCGAAAAGTCATCCATGAAAATTTCCATACACTTTTCAACTAGCCCGTCAAAGATAGCCAGCATACATCTTTGAAATGTAGCTGGGGCATTGCAAAGACCAAATGGCATCCGCCTGTAAGCGAATGTACCATAAGGGCAGATGAAAGTGGTCTTTTCTTGGTCAACTGGATCGATGGGTATACGAAAATATCCACGGTATCCATCCAGAAACTTGATAGAATGCATGTCCCGCCAGCGCTCTAGCATCTGGTCAATGAATGGTAGGGGGAAATGATCTTTCATTGTAACCTCATTGAGCTTTCTATAGTCGATACAGACTCTATAACCAGTATCGAGCCTCAATGCTATTTCTTATCCCTTCTCATTCTTCTCAATAGTAATTCCTCCCTTTTTAGGAACTACTTGAGTCGGGGATACCCATTCACTATCAGCGATTGCGTATATGATACCCATATCTAAAAGCTTGATAATTTCCTTCTTGACCACCTCTTGCATATAAGGGTTGAGCCTCCTATGGGGCTGTCTAACACATTTCGCACCCTCTTCAGTCTTGATTTTATGCATACAGATGTCAGGAGATATCCCTCTGATGTCTCCTACTTGCCAACCAAAGGCTTTCTCATTTTTCCTCAAGACGTTTACCAGCTTCATTTCTTCTAATCGAGACAGCTTGGAAGATATAATTAATGGAAGCTTGTCACCTTCTCTTAAAAACACATACTTTAGATGTTTAGGCAACGGCTTGATGCATCTGATCTGCAGGGGTCTTCCAAACTTGATTTAAGATCTTCACTTTTCAACTCAACATCACTGAAGTTTACTTAGTGGTCCCATCGCCAAAGCTTCTCCTTTCAACAACTCATCCTCAAATTCACTTCTAAGCGCTCTAGATTCACCACACTATGATTATTCACTTCTCAACTAGTCGTCAGATTCGGTTGCAACAACCATGACTTGCTTTTCCATGAAATCATTGAAGTCATCAGACATATCGTCAATGGAGAAGCCGGTTGGTATTTCGGAGGTCTCTGGATAGCTTTGGAAACATTGTAACTCACCTCTTGATCACCAACTCAGATCGTCACTTGCCCACCATCACGGTCAATGAGGGCTCACGGGTCAGAGCAGTAAAAGGTCTTCCAAGAATTAGAAGGACATTCTCATCCTTCTCTATGTCCGTAACGCGTACCATCAAGCGGGAAGGTAAATCTATCAATTTGAACTAACACATCCTTTAATATTCCCGCATGACTTTCTTGGAAGATCTATCCATGAATTGAAGATTCATGGTGGTGGGTTCTAGAAGATTGTATAACCTAAGTTGTTTGCTTGAGATAGACAATGGCATCAAAGCTTATGGATGCACCAGTCACATAAAGAGTTTGGGAAGACTAGGCCTCCCATCGGCAATGTGAGCACAAATTTCCCAGTGGTCACCCTCTTGATTGGTAGATCTTCATAATTGATCATAGAGCAATCCTCACCAATCAAGCTGATCCATGTCGCTAACTTCTCTCTTAGAAGAAACAACATCCTTGATGAATTTGGTATACTTAGGCATCTCAACCAAAACCTCGGATAATGGAAGATTAACTGAGTATTTTTCGGAAGGTTTAGCACTTTTTCATAGTTTTTATCCTCATTCAAGGATATGTTGCTTTTTCTAGGTGGAAATGGAAGATTTTTCAAGTCACTCTCAGAAAAGACTTTCTTCGAGGATGAACTGACAGCTTTGTCTTCCAAGTCCTTCCACCTCACCACTTTTTCATTCTTCTTACTAGTCGTGGTTCGCCTCCGACTCTCACTTGATTCTTCATTCCTCGGGGTTCAACCACCGAGGACTTCCAACTCTTTCACCTCTCGGGGATCACCACCGAGTATTCTCTTTGACCAAGGGAACGTAGGTGCTCGACTTCCCCTCCTACCTTATCATTTGGCGAGGAGGGGTTAGTGGTTTCCCTGGTGAGGGGACCACTCGATTGAGTACTGACCTTAAGTTCATCGCACTGGCCTCTTCTCTACCATACGGAATTGAAGGTACCAGGTCAGTGCATTGGCTATTATTCAAATCGGCCCGAGCAACTTGACCACCCTTTGGATTCTTTTTCGTGAAGTCGGGCAACCGCCTGGGGTCTAAAGCTAACTGTTTCACCAATTGCCCTATTTGCCTCTCAAGATTCTTGTTTGTGCTCATCAGAGTTGGATGTTTTTATTTTGCTCCTCCCGAAAGGAGCTCCATTCACTTGGATATCATTCGAAAGTCGAGAGGCCTTGAGAGTTTTGGAAGTTCTCATGGATAATTTGTTGGACCAATTCTGAAATGTAGAATTAGAATTGTTAGGCCAATTCTGACTGAACCTTTGATTCTGATTGGAAAAATTGGAGTTCTGGTTTTGGTTGTAAGTAGGGTTTCGATTGAAGTTTTGATTTTGATTAAAATTGAATTTGGATTGAAATTTTGATTTCGATCGAAACCCCTGGTTTTGAGGATTACTCGGCCGAGAGAATTGATTATTAAACCTCGATTGGATTGGCCGAGAAAGCGTTATTTGAGATTTCGTCCGTTCATGGGGCGAAACAAGATGTATGCCCCACATTGTCACAGTTCTGACATGTGACTGGATTATGCTGTCCATAGTCATGAACATCATTATCTTGATAAGCAGAGGGGGAGACAAATTGACACTGACCAACCATATGGCCAGTTTGACAACAATTTTCACAGTACAGAACTTGAGAGTTCTGTTGAAAGGAAGAATTCTGATTGATCGGATTAGGAGAAATTTGAGAAGTCGCCATCCGCTGCGGCATGGCGTCAGATTTTGCATATTCACCTCCTCGATCTTGGGAGGAGGAGGTGCTTGGATAGCTTGATATGAGGGGGCATAATTGTATTTGGCAATATCCTCGAATAATGCCCACCCCTCTTCAGGTGTTTTCTTTAAAAATGCCCCACCAGAAGAACTATTGACCATGCCCTTCGTGAGCTTGGTCAATCCACTGAAAAAGTATTGACTTGCCTTTGTAACGGCAAGCCATGATGGGGACACTTTCTAAGAAGAGACTTAAACCTCTTCCAACACTCGAAAAATGACTCATTTTCCTTCTGGCAGAATGTGAAAATATCACTTAAAAATTGGGCTGTCTTAGAAGGTGGGAAGTATTGACTCAGGAACTCTTTCTCGAGTTCCACCCAGGTAGTGATGGTTTCAGAAGGGAGAGAGTGGTACCACTCTTTTGCCTCCCCTCGTAAGGAAAATGGAAACAATTTAAGCTTTATGGTATCCTCACTTACTCCTTGGATGCGAGTGGTACAACATATCTCTAGAAGCGTGTGTAAGTGAGTATGAGGATTTTCTGACTGAAAACCGTGGAAGATAGATGCATGCTGCATCATTTGAATGAGCCCGGGATTCAGTTCAAAGGTAGGTGCATTGATGGTTGGTAGAACGATAGCCGGGTTGACCTTGACTTCGCCTGGCATGGCGTAATCAGCCAACGTACGTCTATCTTCAGCAGCCATAATGACTATATTTTCGATCTCTTGAGCTAGATCTTGCTCGATATCTCGATCGATCGTGTTCTCTTCGCCGTGAGGTCCGCAAACGGAGTCTCGCTCTGTTTGGTCGGATCGTGGTCCGCCGAGGTCGTGGGTATAGAGTAGTGGGCCTTTTTACTCCGAGTTTGCATTAACCAAACCAAAATCTAGTTGTCTAACGAACGCGCAGAGAGAGGAAAGTGGTGGCGGTAAAGAAAGGCAGACGGGCGCCAAATTCTTCGGACGGGCGCCTCGCTCGAGAATGAACAGACGGGCGTCTGGATAACCGGACGCTCGTCTGACTGGGTAAAACACGAACAGAGTTATAAAAATTTGACCGGACGGGCGTCCACTACCTCAGACGCCCGTTTACTGGAACATAAGCGAAATAGAAACTAAAAACAAAATATCTAAATTAAATTACTAACGAAAATAAAAACTAGACAACCGTCCGGTTCCCCGGCAACGACGCCAAAAACTTGTTCACGGATTTTTGCAATGAAAATAAACAAGTAATAAATTTATAAATCCGGTATACCCCAAGTGTAGGGATCGTAGTATAGAGGTTGATACCGGGTCGATCTTACGGGGAATCGGGGTTGCTTAATCTAGTTTTTATTATCTAACCTAACTATGTCACGATTACTACTAAAAATATACGAAAATAAAACAGTGAAGAACTAAAACGAAAAACGAAACTAACAATAAGAATAACTGGACAGAAGATCGAGATCTAAAGCCAGGAAAATATGGTTGCGAACAAAATTATCTAAACTAAATCTATTATGAAATAAAGATTGTAAATTTACTAAGCAATTCAAGTTCAAGTGATTTAATCAATAATTTACGAACGAACAAGCTATTGATCCACTTATCCTACAACAATCAATTTCTATCTCGATTATCTCGTGTTTTCTAACCAAGTTGTGATTCACCTAGCCAAGGTATGAACTCCTAATTTCTTAGACAAGTTCGCCCATTAATCTTCTATCTTTCGATCCTAAAGATTAATGCTTTCTAACCCAATGTGTGAAATTTATAAGTTTCTAACCTAGAAATCTAACCTAATAACTCTCGTTATTTAGATCAAAGATCTATTCTTTATCATGGCGATCTAGGGTTTAACATGATTCTCATCAATATAAACAATCAACATGCAAAGATCTTTCGATATAAATTGCGTAAATAACATGATAAACATGATAAAGAGACAACTTGAATTAAATACTCACAAGACAATCGAGAAACGAAACTGAATTGTTGATCGGATGGCTTCACAACGCTTGTTCAAGAGAGGTCTAGCCTCTTAGCATCACCTTGAAGTTCGAAATACTTGAATAAAAATACATAAAAGTGTTTGATCTAAACTAGAGATTTAAAAGCATAAACTTTGAGTAAAAACTAATAAAAATCGCAGCTAGGCCGCCCCTAGGGTTTAGGGTTCGAATAATGATGTTATTATGTGGAGAAAACGCAGCCTTTTTATAGATTTCTGAGGCGGTTCAGCAAAGGCGGTTTAAGGACGCCCGTCCAAAGAATCAAACGCCCGTCCAACCTTCAATGCAAACTTCGAATCGGGCCGAGTCATGGTCAGACGTCCGTCCTTCTTTAATTTGGATGCTCGTTCAGCAATTTAAATAAAACTCTGATCTGAATTTGCCAACCTGGACGCCCGTCCGAATAACCAGACGCCCGTCCAGTGGACGGAGAATTGAACGCACGTTCACTTGATCAAAAATCGATTTTCCTTCCTTTATCTCTTTTTCATCAAATAAATCCGATATTTATCTTCTTTCCATCATCTTTTGAGCCGCAATTTTGCATCTACAAGACATTAAAAACATTGCAAAGTGTAATAATATTCAAATAAACATAAAATCATCAATAAAACACATAAATTAACCAATTTTGCGAATAAACCGTTTAAAAACTCATTTGCTCAATAAATCAATTAAACACTTAATTTTTATGCGAATTATACGAATATGAAGAGAATTATTACAAAATATAACGATATAAATCATATAAAATCACCCTTAACACTCCGCCACGAGCTCGCTAGTATAGATAAATATCAATTATGTACTGTGTCCTTATTTGTAAATAAACAGAACTTTAGTCGGTAACTCCCCTATAAATAGGGTCCCTTGTAACCCATTTGGGATATACCCAATTTAATGAATAAAATCGAAGGCTAAGCCAAATTCTACCTTTTTCCCTCTTTTATATTAGCACCACCGGGCACCACCGCCGGAATTCCATAGCACCACCGCGTGCCACCACTTCATACAGTTTTATAGCCAGATATCCACCACAAAACAACCGCTGAACACCCTAGATAATTTCGATATTATCAGTCGGCTCCGTTACCGAGAAATCGACATTTTTGACTTTTCCGGCCAGGTGTAGAATTTCCGACAGCCTAAAACCACCCATTTCAGGTTTTCTGGCCGAGTTTTTAACAAGATCTTCATCAAGATCTATAAGATCTTCATTCAGATCTAAAAGATCTTTATCTAGATCTACAAGATCTCCATAATAGTGATTTTCGCATCAAAATTTCTTGCCAAACAGCAAACAAGAGATTGTGTATTGGGATCTTATGCTCTATAACCTGTGTACTGCTAGCCTCTGATTTCTTTTTTTTTCCTTTCAATGATGCGAGCCCAAGAGAATATGCTGACGAAAGCTCTTTCTACTGGTTCAATAACCCGAAGCTGGCATGGCAACTTTTCCGACGAACCACCGCCTCCTCCCCCATGCACCTGATTCTAATTGGAGAGCAGTCTTATATTTCTCTATCATGCTTTTCTATACGCTAATCAATTCAATTTTGTTCATAAAGAACAAAGCAAAATCCAATATACAAGTTTAGGGCTTTGTTAATCATCAAAAGCAGCTCTAGATTCACTTGCCAATGAGGGAATTGAGGGGGAAAAGGTGGTTCTGAGGTCCCTTTTGGGTTTTGAGTAATGGTTCGTTGTCATACCGTGAAGAAATGGTACTATTTGAAGCTTTTGACTCTCATCTGGGTTGCTTTGAATTCTGGTAAATCAGCTCTTTTGGAGCTCAATAACTCAATTTTGGACCCTTCTAGTTTGCTTTCCAGCCGGAATTCTAGTGATTCTACCTCCAATTTTGATCACTGTTCATCAGTATGTAGTTTCATGTGATTCAAATCATTTTGTTATAGCTATGAATATCACCGGCAGTGATAATTCTTGTGCTAGAATTTCTGGATTTCCTCGACGAGAGACGGTGATTTTGTGGAGGTTAGATGTTGCTTGACTGCAACCCATGTTTAACAAAGGCCACTCCATTTTGCTGCTGCTAAAGGCCACCACGATATTGCGGCCTTGAATAGAGCTGATGTGAGTTCTCAAAATTACTGAGGTCAAACGGCATTGATGCAGCCTTGCCGGTACAGTGTGCATCATTGGTCAAGGAGTTGTGAATTCTATGCTAAGATTTGGCGAAGCTTTTGCTTCAAAGGGTCCATTAGTCACTTTGTCTGCACCAGAAATTGTTGGCAGGGAAATTAGGAAAGCAAATAACCTCAATGAGGATCAACCCATTAAGGTTGTGAATGGATCAGATTTGAGTTCTTTGATGATGGATGGTAATCTGTTAATGGGTTCAAACTCTTTAATGTTGGGATGTACATCAATCATCTTGATCAAGCTGGGAGACAAAAACTCCCAATTATGCTCAAGAAACATGAAAAAACAGGGACCCTGTTTCTTGTTTGATTTGATCCAAAGAGTAGCACTAGGGATTTGAAGGTTGTCTGCAACATCTGCAACCGATGGAACTAAAGGATTCAGAATTGAAATGGACATCAGAGTCCTCAAAATGTTCTACTTGTGTGTTGAATCATTTGATTATACTATTAAGAAAGTTATCATATAGATATTGAGATCTATGGTTGTTTCTCTTCAAGGAATATGGGGCCGACAGACATGAGGTTGTCATATATGAGCTCTCCATCAACGAGCTCTTTTATTATAACCCATCCATCAAAGAGCTCTCTTATTACAACCTCTCAAGGTACGAACCCTCATTGAAATTTATTCCCGTTTTTACAACTTGAATACGTATGCTTCGTTGTTGGGAGCTCACCCCCCAGATGTGATGGGTCGAGCTATCTTATTTTTGGAACTCTCCCTACCCGAAAATGGAGTGACGAGCCTTCTTATTGTTGGAAACTCACCTCAAGGATAGAGCTATCTTTTGTACTCTTCATTAGCATTTGTTTCTCGTTGAATCAACGTTAACAATTATTCTTTTGATTTGTACAAGTACCCAATCCGCCCACTGAAGCGGAGCGGGGCTAATTAAAGTCCGGATTTCATGATTATCATGTTTATTTTGGGAATTACATTGCATATCCACGTTCAAATATTGTCACTACGAATATCAGCCTCGACACCTGCTATATTATGCGACGTCAACCCCGTCTAGAACAAGGAACCACAAATCAGATTTTTCTATCAAATCAGCAAGTGCAACAAAATAGGCCCGATTCGATACAAGTATGATTATTCGCCACAAGTATTTTCGGCGAACTCGGTTTCTAGCTCCCTCAATCTTGCCAAAAACAAGGGGGCCACACTTCAAGTCGGCAAGCTCTAAGCCCGACCTCAGCTCGACAAGCTCTAAGCCCGACCTCAGCTCGGCAAGCTCTAAGCCTGACCTTTAGCTCGGCAAGCTCTAAGCCCGACCTTCAGCTCGGCAAGCCAGACCTCAGGTCGGCATGTCGGAATTTTCGAACTTGTACTTTGGTTCAGAATTTGTTCCCAGCAATCGCGTTACGTCATAGCTCCGATCTCACTCGAAACAAGGGGGCCGGAGGTGGAAATTTTCAAACAACCGTGAATGACTCAAAGTCGACATTTATTTCAACCAAGCTCGGAACGAACTTTCTTGAAACAATGGGGCCGCACATTGGAATTTTTCGATTCAATCATTAAGCTCAACAAAAACAAATTCACCAGGTATAAAATGGGGCCACCGAAACGAGCACACCAAAACGAGCTCTCAAGCTCCCTGAATTACGAACTCTCAAGCTCTCCAAGTTATGAGTTCTCAAAGATAAAAACTCTCATCGGGTTTTATTTCTACAACTCAAAAGATCACACACCTTATTTTGGAACTCACCCCCCAGATATGGTGGGTCGAGCTATCTTATTTCGGAACTCTCACGTCCTAATGTGGCGGGACGAGCTATCTTATTTATGGAACTCTCCTGTCCAAAAATAGCGGGATGAGCTATCTTGTTTTTGGAACTCTCCAGTCCAAAAATGGTGGGACGAGTCTCTTCTTATTTTTGGAATTCACCAGAGGTCAACTCGTCATAAAAATCGGCTAGAGGCTAAGAGCCCAATAAGCCAAATCATAAGAAGTTAAGGCTATCCGCCCAATTATAACTTCAAAATCGGCTATGGGCTAAAGGTCCTGAAATGCCAAATCACAATGAAGTTAAGGTTATCCGCCCAGTTATAACTTCAAAATCGGCTAGGGGCCAAAGGTCCTGAAATGCCAAATCACAATGAAGTCCAGGCTATCCGCCCAATTATAACTTCAAAATCGGCTAGGGGCCTGATTTGGGGTGACCCGAATACGTCCACGTGTCAAGTATATACCTAACGGACCAGCAGAACATGACAGGAGTATATCCGATCTGGAAGTCAACACGACCACCTAGACCAGACGATTAGGGAAGATCCCTGGCCATGTCCTGGGTGCAGGCCAGCCTTCAAGAGGCCCCTCAACTTGAAACCAATTCAGATCAAGATCGGACCAGGGCAGGTCCCTGGTCGGAGGAAGCAAACGGATCAGACCAGGGCTGGTCTCTGGTCGGAGGAAGCAGATCGAAAATATACGCATCTTGGAGAAAGAGCAGTTATATGCGGACGTGAGACGTGGGTGGATTACATAACCACCCATTAACTCCATTATGATGGATAACCGCTTGAACTACGGTTGGACTTGATTCCAAAGATATATTTGGATACGTAGGCAGATTATCTTCCTAAGTTCAGTCCATAATAAAAACTACTCTATCTTTGATCCTAGAGCAAAAAGAATCATTTCCAGTATATTTCATCTTGAGTTCGATCATTGGCGCTAGAAGGAGGGTACGCCTTTTGTTTCTAGAGGTAGATCAACGGAGTAGTCGATATGAAATCTAAAAAGAATCAACAAGGAAAAGATTTGGCGGGTTCCTCACACGATCCAGACAGTTTGAATCAAGGTCAAGAACGTAATCTTGAAAAACAACCAGAAAATCAGCCAAATACTCAGGATGTGGCGAAACAACTCTTGGTAGATGCTTTAAAAACAATAGGGGATGCAGATTTCCAGATCCTATTTGAAAGTGTAAGAAAGGGAAAAGAGAAAGTAGGAAATTCTGGAGAAGAAGAACGACCATCCCCAGAAGGAAAATATGGTCATAAGGAGGTTGCAGAATCCAGTTGTCAAATTATTAAGAGTAAAACTCGTCAAGCAGATGAGGCTGCAAGGACCGAGTTGGACGCTATGCTAGAAGATGAAGAAGACGAGTTCCATCTGGCTTCATCTTTTGCAGAGCATATTGAAGCATATCCATGTCCCAGAGGGTTCAAAATACCCAAAATTAGTCCGTATGATGGAACAAAAGACCCTTATGATCATATGCATCAGTACATAGCGCATATGCAGTTATACAATGCTCCAGAAGAAATGAAGTGCAAAGCATTCCCCGCACTTTTATCTTGGAGGGCCAGAGACTGGTTTAACAAGTTTCCACCCAGATCTGTAACTAGTTTTACGGTTTTAACCAAGAAGTTTATGAGCATGTTTATTGCTGCAAGACCGTTTCAAAGAAATAGTACCCATTTGCTTACTATCAAGCAAAAGTCTAATGAGACTGTGTTACAATTCATCAAAAGGTTTAATGCTGCAGTCAACCCAGGTGGCTGATGTAGATGATCGATTTTTGGTAGCCTCATTCGTGACAGGACTACGAGAAGGGAGGTTACATGCAAAACTAAATGGAAAAAACCCCAGAACCATGGAAGAGTGCTTGGCAATTGCTTTCAAGCATTGTCAGGGTGAAGAAGCTAATCGTGCCAAGCGGGAGTTGGAAAAAAGGAGATCACAGAAAAGGCAAAGCTGAAGAGAAATCTGACAAGAAGCGTAAATCGGTTTGGGATAGGGTTCACGCACCTATAACCGACAGACAGGGCAAAAGAGGTGCTCTGCAGGATAGAGACCTAATACCATTGAATAGGTCACGGGAGCAGGTTCTGGCTATTATGGAACGCAAAGGCATAGCGAGAACACCATTCCCTATGAAAGGACCCGAGGAAAAAGGAGATCAGACTAAATTCTGCAAATTTCACCAAGATGTTGGTCATGATACGGAGGCGTGCAGAGAGCTGATCAGGGACATCGATGCAGCGGTTATGGAAGGAAGACTTGATGAGGTGGTTTATAGATCTCGTAACGAGGAGCCCAGAGGGCACAGAGAGTTCAGGAGAGGAACTCATCAGAATGAAATGAATAGGAACAACGAACAGAGAAGACCCAGAAATCCATCTCCAGATCAGGACGGTCAGATCGATAACCGTCCAGTAAACACTATCAACACGATCTTTGGAGATCCCAGGAGGACAGATCAGGAAAAGGAGGTGAAGACGGCAGATCCCGTAAATCAGGATCGGCTCCTGGTAAACGACAAAAGGTCTCAGGGGAAGTAAAGTACGGACCAGAGGACCCCCTACCCCTTGTCATTAACAATGAAGGGTTGGTCATCGAGGCAGTTATCAATAAAAATTGGGTGAAAAGGATTGTGTAGACATAGGGAGTGCTGTCAATATCCTATACTACAGGGCATTCCAAGCCATGACGTTGAAGGTTTCAAGCTTAACTCCAGTATCCACCCCTCTATTTGTATTTGCAGGCCCACCTATCCATCACATGGGTATGATTACATTGCCTACAACATATGGTAAGTTGCCTAAGGGCAGGATCCTGATGGTGAACTACATCGTTGTTAAGGCACCGTCAGCTTATAATGTCATCGTAGGAAGACCAGCAATCATAGACCTAAGGGAAGTTATCTCTCCAGCACACAATAGCATGAAGTTCCCAGTCAATTCCGGATCGGTTGAAGTTAAGGGAGATGTGGAAATAGTCAGGGGTTGTTACACGTCGGAAGTTGGTGAAAAACAATTTGTTCAACAGGTAACCTTGGAGGAATTACTGCCAGCGGAGGACAAGACCTGGATCTCGGCAGACTAGACTGAGGCAGTTCAGGTCGATGAGCAAGGGTCAGATTCAGTGGTTAATATAGGATCTTGGATTCCAGATCTGTACAAAAGATCTTTAACAGGTTTACTCAGAGAGTACACAGATGTTTTTGCATGGAAGACAAATGATATGGCAGGATTATCACCAGAATTGATAGTCCATAGCTTAAACGTGGATCAAAACTGGCCCTCAGTTCGTCAAAAGAAGCGACATTTCACACCAGAACGGATTTCAGTTATAGAACAAGAGGTTGCAAAACTCAAACAAGCAGGAATCGTTAAAGAGGTGGTTTATCCAGAGTGGTTGGCCAATCCAGTACTAGTGAAGAAATCAGATGGATCCTAGAGAATGTGTGTCGATTTTACAGATCTGAACAAAGCCTGCCCTAAGGACAGTTACACCTCACCTAGAATTGACAGGCTAGTGGATTCAACTGTGGGATTTGAAATTTTTGGATTCCTGGACGCATATAAAGGGTATCATCAAATCTTCATGGACACTAAAGATGTAGAAAAAAAAACGGCCTTCATAACCGAGTTTGGTACATATTATTATGTGACCATGCCGTTTGGACTGAAAAATGCAGGTGCCACCTACCAAAGGGCAGTTAATCAAATTTTCCGTGCTCAGATCGGCAGATCCATGGAAGTTTATATGGATGACTTACTGATCAAAAGCAGGTTGTTAGATCAATATTTACAAGATGTAAAAGAAGTTTGCGATGTACTTCGAAGTACTATGATGAAACTGAATCCAAATAAGTGCACATTCGGTGTTAGATCTAGAAAGTTCCTGGGTTACATGATTTCTAAAGACGGAATCAGAGCCAATCTGGATAAACTAGACGCTCTGAGAATGATGCTGCCACCTACTAACGTCAGAGAAGTACAAAGGTTAACAGGGAGATTAGCCGCATTGAACAGATTCCTTTCACGATAAGCACAGCGTGCGTTGCCTTTCTTTAAGATCTTAATGAAAGCTACCCCGTTTCAGTGGGGAATGGACTGTCAAAAAGCTTTTGAGGAATTAAAGAAGTATCTGTTGGAGTTGCCAACATTGACATCTCCCCAAGAAGGAGAGGTTTTGTACCTTTATTTATCAGTTTGTGATGAAGCCATCAGTGCTGTTTTGGTCAGGCAACAAGGGACACTTCAGAAGCCGGTTTATTACACGAGCAAGGCCTTACACGGACCTGAAGTGAGGTATTCAGATGTGGAGAAATTGGTCCTAGCACTAGTCCATGCTTCCAGGAAATTAAGATCTTATTTTCAAAGTCATCCGGTTGTTGTCCTAACTGATCAACCTTTAAAGCAGATACTGAGTAGGCCAGATACTTCAGGTCGTTTAGCCAAATGGGTTGTCGAGTTGGCAGGTTATGATTTAGAGTACAGACCACGAACTGCCATAAAAGCTCAAGCTTTGGCAGATTTTTTAGCAGAACAGAAATCCATCTCCATTGATCAGCAGATATGTCCAAAAGAATCAGGCCAATGGAAGCTGTTCGTTGATGGAGCATTTAGTAAAAATGGATCAGGAGCAGGCCTCCTCCTTATCAGTCCAAGGGGTGAAGAATTTCCTTATGCTTTGCACTTTAACTTCCATGCAACCAATAACGAAGAAGAATATGAAGCATTGATTACAGGCTTAAATTTAGCTCTAAAATTGGGAATTCAGCAACTTAAGGTCTACGGTGACTCTCAACTGGTTGTCAACCACATCAGAGGAGAGTACGAAGCAAAGGAGGAACCCATGAAAAAATACTTATCTCTGGCCCAGTCGAAGATAAGTCGATTTCAAGAAGTTCAGATGGAGCAGGTCTCCAGATCGCAGAACACTCGAGCAGATGCCCTGTCCAAATTAGCTTCGAATTTATTGTCAAATAAGAAAGTTCTGATCGAACAATTGAATCAGCGCAGCTATGGAGTATCTGAAGTACAACCAATCACACAAAGGGAAACGTGGATGGATCCCATTGTAGCATATCTGAAAGATGGTCAGTTACAATAAGACAAGGGGCAAGCTTGTAAAACCCAACGTTTATCTGATTGGTATGCCTTATTTAATGAAATCTTATATAGAAAATCCTTTATATCCCCTTGGTTACGTTGTGTCACCGTGGAAGAAGGCAACTACTTATTGAGAGAAATCCATTTGAGGATCTGTGGAAACCATATGGGACCAAGGGCTTTAGCTCGAAAATGCAGGTTGTTTGGCTACTACTGGCCTAAGATGCAGCAGGACGCAGAGGAGTTAGTCTTGGCATGTAGGTCTTGTCAGGTTCATGGTAATTTATCCCATCAGCCACCTGAAAATTTAACCCCAGTTATCTCAGCCTGGCCCTTTGATCAATGGGGTGTAGATTTGGTGGGACCACTGCCTATAGCACCAAGAAGTTACAATTTCCTAGTCGTAGCTGTTGATTATTTCACTAAATGGGTAGAGGCTGAACCGTTAACTACCATCACAGCCAAACAAATCCAAAAATTCTTGTGGAAGAATCTGATATGCAGATATGGGATACTGTTAAGGGTGAATTTATACGATTTATAACGCTATATTTTGTGGTATTTTCCCCCGTATTTGTATTAATTTGCATGAGAAACGAGTGTTTAACGGAAATATTGAGTAAATGAGGTTTTAAATAAGTTATTCGCAATATTGGTTGATTTTAGTGCTTTAATTATGATTTTATGATTATTTGGACATTATTACATTTTGCGATGTTTTTATGTGTTATAGATACATGTTGGAGGCTCAAAAGATGATCAAAAGTTGGTTAAGTTCGAGCTAATTGATGATAAAAGAGATAATGAAGGAATGAGATAGAGAAAAAAGAGATAAAGATCAAGAAATCAAAATTCGATCATCCTGAACGAGTGTCCAGGTCCCGTCCATAGTGGACGGGCGTTTGATAAAGCAGACGGGCGTCCGGTGGTGCGATTTTGATACAGAGAGTTTGGACGTTGTGCGAGCGGGCGTTCAAGCGATCGAGATCTCGACGGGCGGGCGTCACAAGAAGCGGACGAGCGTCCGTCGACCGACTTTGCTGAACCGACTTCAATATCTATATATAGCAGTTGTTTTCTCCACATATGGGAGACAATATACACATTATTCGAAACCCTAAACCTAGGGGCGGCTTAGGCTGCGTTTTTCTTCCTTTTATTCCAGTTTTATGCACTTTAGATCTAGATTAAATTAGCTACTTTTTATGCACTGTTTTTTGCAATTTTAAGTTGCTGAGGATGTTCAGAAGCTAAAAGCTTCATCAAACGGGTATTGTGAAGCCATCCAACAACTGTTGATTTCGTTTTCATCGATTATACTGTGAGTTTTTATTAAAGGTTGTTTCTTTATTCATGTTTACTATGTTTATTTGCTCTTATATCGGAAGATATGCATGTGTCGATTGTTTATTGTGGATGGAAATCTTTATAAACCTTAGATCACCATGAATAGGAATAGTATTTGAATCTATCTTAACGGAAGTTAATAGGTTTAATTGCTAGATTATAAACATAAAGTTTACACCTCTGGTTAGAAAACGCGTTAATCTTGCATTGGAAGATAATGGATTAATAGATGAACTTTCTAAGGAATTAGGGTTCATATTTAGACGAGGTGAATCACAACTTAGATAAAAACCACAATATAATTGAGATAGGGAATCAATGCTTGTTGGATAGGTGGATCAATCCTCGTTTGTTCGTTATACATTTGATTTAAATCCTTAAAAACTTGAATTTGTTTAGTTAGTTTACTTTTATTTGCATCTTAGATTAGTTTAGTTAAAGGTTCGCAACCCGTATTCTCCCTAGCTTTGGACTATATCTTCTGTCTAGTTTTATTTTCGGTTTTGTTCTGTTTTATTCGCTGTTTAGATTAGTTTCGTGACATAGTTTAGGTTAGACAAAAACTAGGAATCACAATTGTTTAGTTCCCCGTAAGATCGACCCGGCATTAACCACTATTACTACGATCCTTATACTTGAGGTTAACCGGATTATTACTTGTTTGTTTTGTGTTAATAAAATCCGTGACAGATACCAAAGACCATAATTTCAGACAATGGTACTCAGTTTGAGGACAGCGGAGTTAATGAGTGGTGTATTGATTTGGGCATAACGCAGCATTTCACTTCTGTTGGGCACCCACAAGCCAACGGACAAGTGGAACAAACTAACAGACAAATCAAAGTTGGTTTGAAAAAGAGGCTAGAACAAGAAGGAAAGCATTGGGTAGAACACCTACCAAATATCCTCTGGGCATACAGGACTACCCCAAATGCATCAACACGTGAAACTCCATTTTCCTTAGCATATGGGTGTGAAGCTGTTATACCAGCAGAAATTGGGCTGCCATCTCCTAGAACGACACTGCACAATGATCAGATCCATGAAGAAGAAGATGAGTTGGAGGAAAGGAGGGATGTTGCTTTGATCCGGATGGCTAAATATAAGCAGCAAGTATCCCAATACTATAACTCCAGGGTCAAACAATGTTATTTTAAGGTTGGTGATCTGGTCTTGCGCAAAAAGAAGTCAGCAGGCAAGAACCAAGTGGAAAGTTGAGTCCTAACTGGGAAGAACCTTATCAGGTCATCAAAGTACATGGAAAGGGAGCATACCAATTGGCTGACGGTACAGGAAAAACCATCCCTAGGAGCTGGAACGCAGTTAATATGAAGAAATTTTATGTTTAAGGCAAGTGATTGTCATTTTATTCTGCAAGTTTGTTATGCATTGTAAGACTATGTTAAGCTTTTTGAACTATGTTATGTGGCTGTAATACATTCTGTTGTTAAACTCTTAAAAGAGAAAAATCATTAAGTCTGAAAAATCAGACCACCTTAAGACCTCAGGTCAGGTCGATAACCATCAGACCTCGGGTCAGGTCGATAACTCTTAAATGAGAAAAATCGTTAAGTCTGAAAAATCAGACCACCTTCAGAGCTCAGGTCAGGTCGATAACCATCAAACCTCAGGTCAGGTCGATAACTCTTATAAGAGAAAAATCAGACCACCTTCAGACCTCAGGTCAGGTCGATAACCATCAGACCTCAGGTTAGGTCGATAACTCTTAAAAGAGAAAAATCGTTAAGTCTGAAAAATCAAACCACCTTCAAACCTCAGGTCAGGTCGATAACCATCAGACCTCGGTCAGGTCGATAACTCTCAAAAGAGAAAAAGCGTTAAATCAGAAAAATCAGACCGCTTTAAGACATCAGGTCAGGTCGATAACTCTTAAAAGAGAAAAATTGTTAAGTCTGAAAAATCAGACCGCTTTAAGACCTCAGGTCAGGTCGAGAACCCTTAAAAACGAAAAAATTCGTTAAGTCTGAAAAATCAAACCACTTTAAGACTTCAGGTCAGGTCTTAACCCATCAGACCTCAGGTCAGGTCGATAATTTGTTCAAGAGTATGACATGTACTTCACACACAAATCACATGTCATACTGGGGGTGCAGAGGATAAAGGAAAAGCACAATATAAGGCACAAAGGCAAACACATGTTATAGAAATTATGCAAATGGTGCCACAGAGGCACTAAAATCCCAAAAACCCCATATGGAAACGACAAAACAACAAGTTTTGAGAACAATGTTTAAAGTCAGAATGGAAAGAAAAAACCAGTTAAGTATCTTCAATTTGAAATGGGGGGAACTCGAGATTGAGACGATGAGCCAGTTTGAGCATTTGGAGGCTTTTTGCCATATTTGGAAACCAAGTCCACTCCATCTCTAAACTCTTTAAATCTGGCCTCATAAGTCTGGGCCCCATCTTCCCTATTCCAACCCGAATGAGGAAGTTTGGCAGCATCCACATCAAGACATACTGCCCTCACATCTTCAATAGTTGAGGAGTATCCAAACCAAATAATCGGAGCAAATAACATCTTGATACTGTCGGCCAGCTCGTCGGATTTTCTGTAATCAGCAAGGGCTTTAGCAATCTGCTCAGGGAGTTTGCTCTTCAAATTGTCTCTTTCCACTTCAAGATCGGCTACCATCTTTTCCAGCTTGGATTTAATTTGATTAGCAGTAGCAACATGAGTTTGGAACTCAACATCATTGGTCTTCAACTCACCATCTTTAGCCAGCAATTCATCAGACAAGGCAATTTTCTCAGCTGTAGAAGTGTTCAACAAATCTTCATACTTGGCTTTCCATTCAGATAAAGAGCTGGACAGGTCCTCTTCAACTTTTCCAGAATTCTCCAGTATGGACATGATCTCCCTACCCAGTTTGGCACCCTAAAAAGGAGTACAGGGGGTAAAATCATCATATATTATCCAAAAAAGACAGATTACTACCTTTGAGAGAGGATCCTTACAAATTTTGACAAGTCTTGATTGGACCACTCTTTCCAGTCATATCTTTCCCCTTGAGCTTGCTCAGAGGCCTCATCATCTCCATCAGCTTGATTGTGAGATCTGATACGTTTTGAGGGACGTCTAGTCTCAACAGTGGTTTCCACCAGAGCAGTGCGTGGGACCATCTGATATTCATTGGAATTCTCAGAATCATCGTCAGCATGATCGGTTTCGATTGAAGGCTCATTTAAATGAACGTCACCAGAGTGAGCAGTCTGATCAGACACGTCTGGATTGATAACGAGATCAGATGCATCCTGGGCCCTGGGAGGTGAGGCATCATCAGCTATTTGAATGATGTCGGTGAAACTCGCCACTGCAAATATCAACAAGTAATTAAAAGCATGTCTCAGGGGAGATACATAAACATTCAAAATAAGAAATCCTACTTATATTGTATCTCTCCTCCGATAGCGCAACATAAGGTTCTGGACTAGTGGTTTCCAGACGGGCAGCATCGATTAAATTGAACTGTAGTTTTTCAGACCCAGATATATGGGGGATACTCTGTTATCATTTAACAACTTCTTATCCAGTTTGCTTTCTAACACATCACTATTTTTAGTGGAAGTGTTCCACTTGCCTATATCCCTGGCAGTTTGAGGCCTAATATAGAAGAAATGTTTTTTCCAATCCGAGAAGGATTGGTCAGTTTTCTTAATCAACCTTATGCTGCTCAGACTATCGGTTCTCCTACAAAAGCAGTACTAGCCATGACTTTTCTTAACCTGTTTACACTGATAAAAAGTCCTAAAGAGTAACAGCGTGAAAGGGTTGACAAAACACCTACACCAAATCAAGAAACCGGTAATGGCTCGTATACTATTCGGGACTATCAGACCAATCCATAGATCGTAATATCGAAGTATTTCCAAATAGGCTGGAGGAAGGGGAAATCTGAGACCACAATCAAATTGCTCCTTATAAACAGCGCAATATCCGGCAGGAGGAGCAGCGGCACTTTTCCAGACTCAGGTCGAATGGGGGCATAAATATTCTTGTTTATCCCATACTTATGACAGATGTTTGTGATATCAGAATCCTTCAATTTGGAGTCGATTGCGTGATAAGCCATCATCTTTTTAGTCTCGTAGGTCCACATTAATGCTCTTCTGGGCGCAGATAACCCGGAAATGTTACACTGAGTTGGAGGCGACTCAATAAGTGCAGGAACAATAGAAGCAATCAAATGAGGAGGGAGAATAGAGAAAAGGGGATTTTCGCCAGGATTAGATACTTCAGGCTGGTCTGGATTCATAAGGAATAAAAGAAGATCACGCAGAAAGAAGAAAGACTTGATAATTGAGGGAGCAAATCCAGCAGATCTGACGTATGTGTCTATAAATAATGATAGGCGCTTGCAGGGTTTAGTAGATTTAATAGCCTTTGGCCAAAAGATAGGACGTTTGGACTACACATCGATTGGAAAGACAAAGCATGTGCAATTATGGTGGCGTTTGAGATAACCGAGGCAACAGTGAATTTGCTATCTGCATGATACACGTGGAAGACCCTGGACCCTCAAATCTTAATCCATTTAAAAGGCCAAACCACATCGATTAAGATCTGGGGGCTTTGATTGGGGGTGACCCGAATACGTCCACGTGTCAAGTATATACCTAACGGACCAGCAGAACAGGACATGAGTATATCCGATCTGGAAGTCAACACGACCACCTAGACCAGACGATTAGGGAAGATCCCTGGCCAAGTCCTGGGTGCAGGCCAACCTTCAGGAGGCCCCTAAACTAGAAACCAATTAAGATCAAGATCAGACCAGGGCAAGTCCCTGGTCGGAGGAAGCAAACGGATCATACCAGGGCAGGTCTCTGGTCGGAGGAAGCAGATCGGAAATATACGCATCTTGGAGAAAGAGCAGTTATATGCGGACGTGAGACGTGGGTGGATTACATAACCACGCATTAACTCCATTATGATGGATAACCGCTTGAACTACAGTTGGACTTGATTCCAAAGATATATTTGGATACGTAGGCAGCTTATCTTCCTAAGTTCAGTCCATAATAAAAACTACTCTAACTTTGATCCTAGAGCAAAAAGAATCATTTCCAGTATATTTCATCTTGTGCGATTAGGGCCAAAGGTTTTGAAATGCCAAATCACAATGAAGTCAAGGCTATCCGCCCAATTATAACTTCAAAATCAGCTAGGGGCCAAAGGTCCTGAAATGCCAAATCACAATGAAGTCAAGGCTATCTGCCCAATTATAACTTCAAAATCGGCACGGGGCCAAAGGTCTTGAAATGCCAAATCACAATGAAGTTAAGGCTATCCGCCCAATTATAACTTCAAAATCGGCTAGGGGCCAAAGGTCCTGAAATGCTAAATCACAATGAAGTCAAGGCTATCCACCCAATTATAACTTCATATCGACTAGAAGCTGAGAACCCAAATAAGCCATATCATACGAGGTTAAGGCTATCTGCCCATTATAGGCCCCAAAAAAGGTCAAGGCTATGCGCCCCATATGACCACCAAAAGGCTTAAGGCTCTCCACCCGTTATAGCCCCCAAAGACTAAGACAACATATTTGGAATTCGCCCTCGAGCGAATGTTCTATAAGACCGACCTTCAGGTCGACAACATATTTGGAATTCACCCTCTAGTGAATGTTCAATAAGACCAACCTTCAGGTCGGCAACATATTTGGAATTCGCCTTCGAGCGAATTTTCCATAAGACCGACCTTCATGTCGGCAACATATTTGGAATTCAACATTATACGTAAGCCTCTACTATGTCGTATCGAGTTTAACAAACGGAAGCCAAAAGAATCGGCGTGAAATCATAAATGCTACTATGAAGAGAAATTCCAAACATACTAAAGGTAGAAAGGTAACTTACAACAACGAAGTAAATTACAACCAACGATGTCCAAAGAAACAGTACAACAACTAATCTTACAAAGATCTTAAAAATGTACAACACTTGTCTAGGAATTTAAAATACAACAAAGTTTAGTACATCGTAGATAACAAAGAAAACATCTAGCAAGGCATCATCTCAAACATCCTCCTCAAAGTCGCCATCCAACACTTGTTCAACCTGTTCATCTTCTCACCCCACAATGCATAAAAACAAAATGCAAATGAGGTAAGTACAAATTACATAGCAAGAGTGGGAAGCTAAAGTATAACTAGAGTTTACAACGGAAATGTGTACGTTATTATTAATAAATTATCTTTGTGAGGCCGACTCCAACTCTAGGGTTCACTTCATGCTCATCCACATGTTGTGACTAACTATTTCTAACTTAGCTTATCTTTGTTACAACCCCATTCAAGGGCACTACGCATGGTGTTCACTCACCACGAAGTATCTGGGTGCAACATATTGGTGGATCACACCAATAACCATGGGTTGAGCCTGATAATGCACGCGTTCGGTGAAGTACCTCTACTCCGAGTGCCTCTTCGAGCCCTATAAAGTTATTCATTCATGAGGTCCCTCCACTCCCGGTGGCTTTTAAAGGCCAGTGGAGTTGCTCGCTTTATCCGAATAGCCCACACATCGCGATATGATCTTGTGCCTTACTAAGAATGACATGTTGTTTAGTCTTTTAACTACACAAGTACGTTTGTTATTTGTTATTAACTAGCCACCTAAGTATTTTCAAGTAAACTCCCTCACATCTACTACTCTCTTTCCTACACCACTAGCCACGGAAAATGCCTAGAAATTACATAGACATTGATGAATACTAATCCATCAAAGCACAATCCAATCATACTCTTCCAACGGTCCCGAACTTCAACTCTTAGGAAGAGTACATTCGGTGTCGAAACTAAGCGCATTAAAAGCTTAATCAAGGTCTGTTCATGTTCATTTAATGTTATTAGGTCTAGAAACAACCTCCAAAAGTAGATTTAGGGCTAAAAATAGGCTAAACACAAAGAAACAGGGTCAGTGCGCATGCACTGTCACGGATTTTATTAACAAGTAATAAATTTATAATCCGATATACCTCAAGTGCAAGGATCGTAGTAAAGAGGTTGATACCGGGTCGATCTTACGGGGAATCGGAGGTTGTTAACTCTAGTCTTTATTCTAACCTCACTATGTCACGATTGCTAAACTAAACAGATACGAAAACAGTAAATAATTCACAAGAAAGATAACAATAACGTAAACTGGACAGAAGATCAAAGACCTAAAGCCAGGGAAAATACGGGTTGTGAACAATTTAAACTAAATCTATACCTAATATGCAATAAAGAAGATTTGATTAAACTAAACAATTCAAGTTCAAGGGATTTGATCAAGTTATAACGAGCAAACGAGCGATTGATCCACCTATCCTAACAAGTATCAACTCCTATCTCGATTTTATTGTGTTTTCTAACCAAGTTGTGATTTCACCTTGTCTAAAACATGAACCCTAATTTCTTAGATAGTTCACCTATTAATCTATATCTTTCGATTTAAAGATTAACGACTTTACCAATTGAAGGTGTAAACTTTAACGTTCGTAACCTAGAAATCTAACCTATTAACTCTCGTTATATAGATTAAACATCTATTCCTTATCACGATGATCTAATGTTTATATGACTTTCATCAACATAAAACAATCAAGCATGCACATCTTTCGATATAATTGCAATGAACAATACAGAACATGATAAAGGAAACAACTTTAGATAAAAACTCACAATATAATCGAAGAAACGGAATCAAAACATGTTGGATAGGCTTCACAATGCTCGTTTGATGAAGGCCTAGCCTCTAAGCATCCTCTTGCAACTTGAGATTGTAGAAGAAAAGTACATAAAAACTACTAAGTTTAATCTAGGATTTGAATCATAAAAACTGGAAAAGAAAGTGTAAAAACGCAGCCTAAAGCCGCCCCTAGGTTTAGGGTTTTGAGTAATGAGTAAGTAGTATCCCTAGGGTTGAGAAACTGCCGCCTATATATAGATTTTCAAGTCGGTTTAGCTAAGTCGGCTACTGGACGCCCGTCCACTCAGTTCTGGCCTTGCTTCAAACGCTCGTCCATTCAGCGTCCAAACTCTCTGTATCAACTTTCTTCCCCTGGATGCTCGTCCATATCTTCAAACGCTCGTCCATTCTGGACGCCAGTCCAGGATCGACTTAATCTTGATTTCTTCATCTCTATCATTTTTCATCAATCCAAATCATCATTATCTCTTTTATCATCAATGAAATTCGACTCTTATCTCTTTTTGATCATCATTTGAGCATCAAACACGTACCTATAACACATCAAAACATCGCAAAATGTAATATCATCCAAATAATCATAAAATCACCATTAAAACACCAAAATTAACCTATTTTGCGAATAACTCATTTAAGACACCATTTACTCAATAATTCCCTTAAACACTCGTTTCTTATGCAAATTATACGAAATATGAGGGAAAATATCATAAAATATAGCGTTATAAATCGTATAAATTCACCCTTAACAACTCCCCCACACTTAGCTTTTGCTCGTCCCGAGCAAAACAAAACGAAAATTAAGGCTCGAGACGTAAACAGACATCTCAGACAATACAGCATAGATCCAATAAATCAGAAGTTCACCACTGTGTGTGTGCAAAGCCATAGAAAACTTCCACTAAATCCAAACTTGAGAAACTCAAAGCAAAACTAACTAATACCCCCTCGTAGACTAGCAATAAATGACACTCATAAGATGTACCCTACAAACGTAAAATATCCCGAAAAGAATGATCGAATATATCTAGGGCCTTTCTGAGATACTCAGAGGATAATCCCTACAGCATATCTTTCAGTTTCTACTGGGGATAAGATAGACGATAACTTAGTCTTTTATCCACTTCATAACACTTCTTTAGTTGATTTAACTATTTCACTTTTAAACGCACATCAGAATGAGCTATTGCCCTGTCATAGCAGAATAGGATATTCGAGATATACCCTACCTTACTCCAATCATAAGGCAACTTTTTCTGACTGTCGTGAGCTTTTGGCCATCATAGTGGTATAGGACATACGTGGTATGCCCTATCGCACTCAAATCATTGACTAGCTTCCGACACACCCAATTAATACATTTTAAACTCACCTTTTTCATTTGACGATAAGTTACGTGTTACTTATCACATTCAAACCTCAGATATTCACAGTATATCATACTTCGGTTCTAAATACAAACTATCATAAATCTCAAGATATATACGTAGCACTAAGCACATGACTTATAAGAAAATCAAAAACCACTAGTCCAAAAGGGGTATAACTTTATAAATTAGCTCATCATTCACTATGGCTCGTGAAAAATAGATCTTGGGTGAAACAACTAACTTATCAAACATACGATATACAGCTTGGATGACTATAAAAATAACGAACATTGAATTGAATTGCCTACTCGGGACAAAACAAAAACAAAAACGTCGAAATTTTTTGAAAATTCTAGCTCATTTTGCATAGACTCGTAATGACTTAAGTAAATGTATAGGTACATATCAAATCATTCCCCTCCCCCACACTTAAAGATCAACATGTCCTCATGTTGTGCAGAATGAAAGAAAAGATAAAAGACTTAGCTGATTTCAATCGATACTCGAATCGATGGTCAGGCCGGAGCCTACGTAGTGACAGTTCAAACTCGTAACCATACAATGTAGCTCTACAAAACTGCTAAAAATATACCTGCACGACTCGACAAACACGGAAAAATCTCGGGGAAAACAGGGAACCATACCAAAGTGAAAGGATATATCAAAAATGAAGAAAAATCAAAAGACGAAACATTAAATACATCCAAAAGTTGAGACAGAGTAGAAATGAAAGTACGGACGCCTTATGGCTTACATGATTCAGTCGGAAAAATAAACAGTAGCAATATCAAAAGTACAACGAATCAAGTAAGGAAAAGTAGCAAAATAATACAAACATCGTATCTAGGAGAAACCAAAAGAAATGGACAAATAAGATCAAGGTTGCCCCGGTGCCGCAGAATCACCAGCCGGAGGTACATCACCCGCAGGGGCATCAAGCTGCTCCTCATCCGAAGAAGACTCAGATTCCTCCAGAACATCCGCAATGGCCTGCTCAATCTCATCAGAATAAACATAATTAATGAGGCTTGGATCGAAGATTCGCCGCCCTCGGCCGCCGCCCTCACCGATACACTTTAATCGTCAAAATGTTGTTTTGCGTAGTCCGAATATCCTCCATCCAGTTCCGTACACTGTTGGCCATACTCAACCTCATCCGGACTGAGGGAGATAAAGTAGGAAGGGAGGATGCTCGAGGCGGTGCCGAAGAAGAACCAGGCTCACGCGGTGCCTCCGTCTCAGAATGTCCCGAAGACTTACCCCTTTCTCTCTGTATAGGTCTCGGGTTCTTCGGTTTGTGATCCACTCTATACTCAGGCACACCGGCATCAACACACAAACTGTGAATCAGGTGAGGGACAATCAAGCTCCGCGTATAAACCTTCTGATTGATAGATATCTCGTCATATAAAGCTTGCCCCACATTCACATTTAATCCAAACGTCAAAGCATATAACATGCCCAGGTCACCGATGTGAAAATGTGTCAGATTGTTCTTTGGCAACAACCGACTCTGTATGAACCTACACTGGACTTTCCAGTCCTCCGTCCAGGTAGTGGTAACCAACTCCTTCCGGTCTCCTCCCGGTCTCAATGTCCATGCCACATCCGGGCAAACTCTCAACCTCAACTCCTCCAATGGATCTTGCCCCGCACTCTGCCTATGAACGATCTCTTCCTTATAATCCCGACCCTCAAAAGCCGCCAAGTTATACTTCTGATTAATCACGTCCGGCGTAAAAGGAACTTCCACCCCTCGAACCACAACTACTCCCGTCTCCAAGTCGATCTCCGAGCAATTAGCTTAAAATTCCCGAACTAGGGAGTCGTTGACTGGGGTACTCGGAATAGTCATCAAAGCATCCCATTTCCGGTCCTTTAATAACTTGACGAACCCCGGATCTACATTAGCCTCCATCGTAGCCCTCTCGATCAACATGGTCCTAGAAAAATAATGTTTGGTATAAGCATCGTGGGCTCTAGGATTCACAAATCTACGAGGCATAGGCATAGGGGCTACGGTCTTTGCTTTCTTCCTAGGTTGGGCAGCCCTAGGCTCAGCCGGTTCCTCCTCCCGAGTAGCATCCACAGCCTCCTCAACCCTAGACGATACTCCACCTCTCTGAGCCCTAGGCATCCGTACCAATGGAACATCATCATCCGTCTCAGACCCCGAGGTAGGCTCATCCCTCAGAGTGGCCCTAGTTTGGGTGGCCCTAGGAGGTTGCTCTCTAATGCTAACACCTCGGTTTGGATCGATTAGGTTGGGATCAAACTCCTTACGCTTCTTCCCAGACTCCCTAGCCACATCCTTACCATGCCTCTTAAGCACTTCCTTCTTGTGGACCATGATTCAAGCCTAAACTAAACCAAAACAATCCCCAAACAAAGCAAGGTTACCCGTTTAACATCCAAATCGGGATTTCAAAAACAACCAAACCACAAACCACAACCATCCATCATCACCAAGCAACCCATTCATCATCCACCATCAACAACACAGCAAGACACCAACACCAAAACAAGGAGAAAACAAATAAGGTACAATTTCCATAAAAGAGTTGAGCCGAAAATCGAACTCCAAAAAAAACGTGAATTAATCCCAGAAAAGTTACTAGAAACTTACCAATGATGATGAAAGGTAAATGATGAAGGTGATTTGCAGCCCTAACAGTCCCAATTTGAGCCCAAAATTCGACTTTTTCACCCAAAAAGTCGGACCAATGAGGTTTCTGATTCGTCTAAATGAGTGTTGATTGAGGAATAAGGCTTAGAAAAGTGAAAAGAGGGGATCGAAAGCGGTTTATAGCAACTTAAATCGCCCAATTTGGTGCAATATCGAAGAATTTAGGGTAAGAGGAGGCAAAAAGTCGGTTTTCTCAATTTGAAAATCTGAAAAAGTGAAGGTTCATGGGTTGAGGGGGTATATATAGGCAGGGGCTGGACGCTCGTCCAACCCTGTGGATGGGCGTTCAGTGAAGAACAGACGAACTGGACGGGCGTCCAATGTATTAGACGCTCGTCCAAACGTTCAAATTACATACTGAGATTGGAGGAGAATTCGCACGGGCGCCCAGGATAGTGGACGCTCGTCCAGGAATTGGCCTTGGCGGACGGACGTCCAGACTTCTGGACGGGCGTCCAAGCAGAAATAATGCAAAAATTATAAAATTTCATACAATTTAAATTCAAATTTGCATTTTCTCATTAAACTTAAATAAAACTTCAAAAATACAAATGAAAAACGACGAAAAAACATAAAATCACTAGAAAATAGGTAAAAACAATAGAAAATAGTGGGTTGCCTCCCACCGAGCGCTTTTGTTTTACGTCGTTTGCTCGACGAAACAACCAAATAACGCTAGTCTTCGTAAATTTCCGACCAATCCACAACTCGGATAAGACGGTGGAGCATGTCAATCGCCGGAGGGAAGTCATACTCATCTTGTAAACCCCAATCCTCACCAGCTACATCAACACCTCGAAAATGTTCAGCTTGCAGCACTAGCGCTAAATCTGTCAGCATCGGATCATTCAGGATTGTGTATGGGCGTCCTAGAGCTGCCTGCAACTCCTCAGTAGTGAAGTCTCCACCTCCCGAACATTGGGGAACAATAAGAACATAGGTGACAGTCCTGATGCGGGTACTAATATCAAAGTCTACGTGCAACACTATAGTCCCTCCCGGTCCGTCATCTACAGTGATAAGTGGGATCCTCCTAAGGAAAGGTAACTCCTCTGGTAGACCCCGAAATCCATATATAGAAAGCACAACTAACTGACAGATATAAACAAAAGCAAAACTCAGTAAACTAAACTTAAATACTAAAACTACAAAAACATAAAACAAAAACAACTAATATAACGATATCTAGGTTGCCCCCTAGTGGCGCTTTTGGTTAATGTCGTTAGCTCGACACTGTTAAAAGCTCAGCCTGGGTCAGGCCATTTAAATTTTCTGCCAGCCACTACCTCGTCGAGACTTGGGTCAGTAGGTCGGTTGCAGAAACAGCACTGAACACATGGGGTGAAATCTTTGATAGCTTTCCAAACACGTTTAAACTTCCCCATGGTTGACTTCTGCTTCTTCTGATTCTTCTGATGACGTTTCAGCTGACGCTCCCTCTCATACTCTTCCATATCCCAACTACCTGCTAGAACTTCTTCAGATCGACCACTACCGTCATCTTCCGAAAACAGGTCGGGTGAAAACTCGTCAAATTCTGCGACTTCTTTAGTACCACACCCGAGGATATCGAGAAACGAACTATCAAAGGCTTTTCCTTGGGTTCACCAATGTAGTGCTTACACCTTTGACCATTTACTCGAAACGGTTGGTCACCATAACCTCGTAGTTCTAAAACGCCTCCAGGAATAATTTGGAGAATCTCAAAGGGACCGGACCATCGTGTCCTTAACTTTCCAGGAAACAGATGTAGCCTGGAATTATACAAAAGAACTTGTTCCCCGACTTGAAATTCTCTCTTCTTAATCTTGGCGTCATGGAGGAGTTTCATCTTATCTTTGCTGATCCTGGCGCTTTCGTAAGCCTGGAGTCTGAATTCGTCCAACTCATTACAATCATTGCGATCGATGCTTACCACAAGATTGGGAATCAAAGTTCAGAAACTTTGTAGCCCAATAAGCTCTATGCTCTAACTCGACTGGCAGATGACATGGCTTACCATAAACCATTTGATATGGAGATGTACCCATAGGGGTTTTATAGGCGGTTCTGTATGCCCATAGTACATCATCCAATTTCGAACTCCAGTCTTTCCTATGACTGTTGACCGTTTTTTCCAAGATTTTCTTAATGCTTTGGTTGCTTCTTTCAACCTGACCGCTAGTCATCGGGTGATATGGTGTGCCTGTCTTATGACGAACACCATACTTTTCGAGCACTTTTTCTAAGGTTCGGTTGCAGAAATGTGTCCCTTCATCACTGATCAAGGCACGTGGACATCCAAATCTCACAAAGATGTTATTTTTTAAGAACTTCATGACCGTCTTATGATCATTGTGAGGAGTGGCTTGAGCCTCCACCCATTTCGACGCGTAATCCACGCAGACTAAGATGTATTTGTTACCACAAGATGATGGGAATGGTCCCATAAAATCGATGCCCCATACATCAAAGACTTCGCATTCTAGGATGGGTTTCAAAGGCATGTCGAAACGCCTTGTCAAAGTTCCGGTTCTTTGACACCTATCACAAGCTTTGCAGAAAGCTTCTATATCTTTAAAGATCGTGGGCCAATAGAAACCGGATTGGAAGATCTTAGCAACGGTTTTCCAGGGACCAAAGTGACCTCCAGTGGGTCCACTGTGGCACTGCTCAATAATATCGCTACGCTCGATTCGAACACATCTTCTAGCGGACCATCTTTCTGAGATCTTAAATAGATAAGGTTCATCCCAAACGAAAGATTTCAAATCCGAGAAGAACTTTTTCTTCTCCTGATAGGACAATTCTGGATCAAGATATCGGGAATGAAGGTAATTGACAATGGAAGAATACCATGGAACATCAGGAGGACAACCATCGATAAGCATAATGTTCTCTAGAGGGAAGTAAAGATCTATATCGTCAGGGTCATCCTTTTCCTCACTTAACATCCTTGAAACATGATCAGCCACTACGTTTTCATTGCCCTTTTTGTCTTTAATTTGAACGTCAAACTCTTGTAGGGTCAGTATCTAACGCAGTAGGCGCAGTTTGTCCTCTTTCTTCTTCATCAGATACCGCAAAGCAGCGTGATCAATCCACACAATCACTTGAGCTCCTAACAAGTAACTACGAAACTTGTCCATAGCAAAGACTACGGCCAATAATTCCTTTTCAGTAGTAGTATAGTTAACTTGAGAAGGATTCAATGTGTGACTGGCGTAATAGATTGGCTGGAATTTCCCTTCGATTCTTTGTCCTAAAACAGCACCAACTGCATAGTTTGATGCGTCGCACATAAGCTCAAAAGGTAGATTCCAGTCAGGCGATATAAGAATTGGAGTAGAGATTAAACGGTCCTTAAGCTCCTCAAACGCTTGCTTGCAGTCCTCATCAAAATTGAACTCAACGTCTTCCTTAAGTAAAGTAGACAGGGGCTTGGCTACCTTGGAGAAGTCTTGAATGAATCTTCTATAGAAACCGACATGTCCAAGAAAACCTCTGATTTCGCGCACATTTTAGGATAACTCATCTTCTCGATAGCTTCTACTTTTGCCCTGTCAACTTCAATACCCTTGGCGGAGATCTTGTGGCCAAGAACTATTCCCTCATCAACCATGAAATGGCATTTTTCCCAATTGAGCACTAAGTTCTTTTCCACACATCTGGATAAGACCTGGTCAAGGTTGTCAAGACAATCATCAAAAGACTGACCAAAGACCGAAAAATCATCCATAAATATTTCCATACACTTTTCTACTAGCCCGTCAAAGATGGCCAGCATACATCTTTGAAAAGTAGTTGGGGCATTGCAGAGACCAAATGGCATTCGCCTGTAAGCGAATGTACCATAAGGGCAGGTGAAAGTGGTCTTTTCTTAGTCAGCTGGATAAATGGGTATCTGGAAGTATCCTGAATATCCATCCAGGAAGCAGTAGAATGCATGTCCCGCCAGACGCTCAAGCATCTAGTCAATGAATGGAAGGGGAAAATGATCTTTCATGGTTACCTCATTGAGCTTTCGATAATCGATGCAGACTCTGTAACCAGTGAGAAGTCTCAACGCTATTTCCTCTCCCTTCTCATTCTTCTCAATCGTAATTCCACCTTTCTTGGGAACTACCTGAGTCGGGGAAACCCATTCACTATCAGCGATGGCATAAATGATTCCCATGTCCAGAAGTTTGATGATTTCCTTCTTAACCACCTCTTGCATATGAGGGTTGAGCCTCTCTCTGGAATTTGTTCAACACATTTCGCACCCTCATTAGTCTTGATCTTGTGCATACAGATGTCCGGAGATATCCCTCTGATATCTCCTACTTGCCACCCAAAGGCCTTTTCATTCTTCTTTAAGACGTTGATTAATTTCATTTCCTCTAAACGAGACAACTTGGCAGATATGATCAAAGGAAGCTTGTCACCTTCTCTTAAAAACACATACTTAAGATGTTTAGGCAACGGCTTCAACACCAAATCTGCAGGGGGGTCTTCTAAACTTGATTTGAGCTCTCCACCTTTCAACTCAATATCGCTGAGTTTACTTAGCGGTCCCACTGCCAAAGCTTCTCCTTTAAACAACTCATCCTTAAATTCAGCTTCTAACTGCTCTAGACTTACCACACCATGATTATTCAAATTATCAACCAGTCGCTCATACTCAGTTGCCACAGCCATGACTTGCTTTTCCATCAAATCATCGAAGTCATCAAACGTATCCTCAATGGAAAAACGGTTGGAGGACGAGAGGTATTTGAGTGGATCGGAGACATTATAGCTTACCTCTTGATCACCAACACGGATCGTCACCGCCCACCATCATGATCAATGAGGGCTCTGTTCAGAGACGAAAGGGTCTTCCAAGAATCAGGGGGACATTTTCATCTTTTTCAATGTCCAGGACGTACCAGTCAATGGGAAAGGTAAATCTATCGATTTGAACCAGTACGTCTTTTAAGATTCCCGCTGCTTTCTTAGAAGATCTATCAGCGAATTGCAAATTCATGGTAGTGGGTTCTAGAAGATCAATTAAACCCAGCTGTTTGCACACGGACAATGGCATGAGGCTTATAGATGCACCCAGGTCACACAAAGAGTTAGGGAAGACCAGGCCTCCCATTAACACTGTAAGCACGAACTTTCCAGGGTCACCTCTCTTGGTTGGTAGGTTTTCATAATTGATCATTGAACAATCCTCACCAATCAGCCTCTCCATGTCTGACAACTTTTTTTTCGAAGAAACAACATCCTTGATAAATTTTGTATACTTAGGCATTTCAACCAAGACCTCGGATAATGGAAGATTTACCTGAGTATTTTTTAAGAGATTTAGCACCTTTTCATACTTCTTATCTTCACTCGAGAGGATGTTGCTCTTACTTGGTGGAAATGGAAGCTTTTCAGATCGTTCTCGTAAAAGACTTTCTTTGAAGATGCATCGATGACTTTGTCTTCCGAGATCCTTCCACCGAACAGCTTTTTCAATCTTTTTATTAGTCGAGGATCACCTCCCGACTTCCACTTGATTCTTCATTCCTCGAGGATCACCACACGAGGACTTCCATCTTTTTCACCTCTCGGGGATCAGCCACCGAGTATTTTCTTTCGGCCAAGGAGTGTAGGTGTCACTTTCCCCTCCCGCCTTATCAATGGCGAGGAGGGCTAGTGGTTTCCTGGTGGGAAGGACCACTAACTTGAGTACCGCTTCTTAGATTCATTGCGCCGCCTCCTCTCTACCGTATGGAATTGATGGTACGAGGTCGAAGACATTGGCCATTGTTTAAGTCGGTTTGAGCAACTTGACCGCCCTTTGGATTTTTCTCAGTGAAACTGGGCAACTGCCCTGGGGGTCTAGAAGCTAACAGTTCAGCCAGTTGCCCGATTTTCCTCTCAAGGTTTTTCATTGATCTATTTTGCTCCTCCCTAAAGGAGTCCCATTGAGCTTTGATATCACTTGAGGAGCCTTGAGAAGTTTGGGGTTACGAGAATAGGAAATTTGGTGGGCCGACTTTGGACAGCGGGATTTGAATTGGCGGGCCAATTCTGATTGAACCTTTGATTAGAATTGGAAAAATTGGAATTCTGGTTCTGAGGAAAACCAGGGTTTCTATTGAAGTTTTGATTCTGATTGAAATTAGAATTTGGATTGAAACTTGAAGATTGATTGAACCCTTGGTTTTGGAGATTATTCTGGCCATGTGGCCATGAAAGAAGGATTAAGTGGATGGGTGGTAGAGTCGTGGAAACGCCTGTTTCTTCCATATTTTTGACCTTAGCTCCATGGAACAGAAAACTGATTGAACCTTTGATTGTTCTGGCCATAGAATGCATTTACTTCAACATTCTGTCCGTTCATAGGATAGAATCTAGATGTGTGCCCCACCTCGTCATAATTCTGACATGTGACTTGATTACACTGTCCATAATCATGAACAGCATTCACTTGATAAGGTGCAGGGGGATTGAATTGACACTGGCCACTCATGTGGCCAGTCTGACAACAGCTCTCACAATATAGAACCTGAGGGTTCTGTGGAAAGGAAGAAGCTTGATTCATTTGATTTGGAACTTGAGAAGTTGCCATCTGCTTCTGCAGCATGGCGATCAAACTTTGCATGTTGACTTCCTCAACCTTAGGAGGAGGAGGTGCTTGAATGGCTTGATAAGAGGGGGCATAGTTGTATTTGGCAATGTCCTCGAATAGTGCCCACCCCTCATCAGGCGTTTTCTTCAAAAATACCCCACCAGATGAACTATTGACCATGCCTTTGGTAAGCTCGGTCAATCCACTAAAGAAAGTGTTGACTTGCCTTTGCAGTGGCAAGCCATGGTGGGGGCACTTCCTAAGCAGATACTTGAATCTTTTCCAACAATCGAAAAAGGATTCATTCTCTTTCTGATAGAAAGTGAATATGTCATTTAAACACTGGGCTGTTTTTGAAGGTGGGAAGTATTGACTCAAGAACTCTTTTTCAAGTTCAAATTGGTGGTAATAGATTCAATGGGGAGAGAGGTATACCACTCTTTAGCTTCTCCCTTTAGAGAAAATGGGAACAGTTTCAGTTTAATAGCATCCTCACTTACTCCTTGAATGCGTGTGGTACCGCATATCTCTAAGAATGTATGTAAGTGAGTATGGGGATTCTCTGACTGATAACCGTGGAAAATAGATGCATGCTGCATCATCTGAATAAGTCCCGGCTTTAGCTCGAAGGTCTGTGCAGTTATGGCTGGGAAGGTCTGTGCAGTTATGGCTGGGATCACAATAGCCGGGTTGACTTTGACTTCGCCTGGCATGGCGTAGTCTGCCAACGTACGTCTATCCTCAGCAGCCATGATTATGAAGTTTTCGAATTCTTCGGCTAAACGATCATCTAGATCTTGATCAGCTTCTTCAGAAAGAGCCACGGAACGGATTTTCCGCCTGTTTGGCCGGACTATGGTCCGCTCTAAGTCAGGGGTATACAGTAATGGTCCTTTCTGACTTCGAGTTTGCATAAACCGAACCAAAATCAGGTGGTTGAAACCTAAAGACTAAGAATTTAAAAACCTAAACTAAAAGTTAAAGCCTAAGAAAAGAAAAAGAAATAAAATTTGTTAATATAGGGTAACAGACGGACGCCCGAAAAGCGGGCGGGCGTCGCCTCAAATTGAACTAGGACGGGCGCGCCGGAAGTCCAAACGCTCGCCCCGATTAGTGAAGAAGCTCGGACGGACGCCCAAAGTGGATGGGACGCTCGTCCAACAAAGTTGAAAACGATTGAGTTGAAAATTTTAGAACAGACGGGCGCCCACTCGGTCTAGACGCCCGTTTGAAAGCGAAAAACGAAGCGAGGAGAGAGAATAAAAAGCAGGAAAAGATGGGAAGAAAAGCAGAGAAGACAGAAAACGAGATAGAAAGAAAGTCTAATCCTAAGGAGAGATTGGAGAACTATAAAAGAAAAACTACGAAAACCCTAATAACCTAAACTATAACTAACTAGAAAAAGAAAGATTAAAAACAAGGAAAATAAAAACTAAAGCAACCGTCCGGTTCCCCGGCAACGGCGCTAAAAATTGTCACGGATTTTATTAACAAGTAATATATTTATAATCTGATATACCTCAAGTGCAAGGATCGTAGTAAAGAGGTTGATACCGGGTCGATCTTACGAGGAATCGGAGGTTGTTAACTCTAGTCTTTATTCTAACCTAACTATGTCACGATTGCTAAACTAAACAGATACGAAAACAGTAAATAATTCACAAGAAAGATAACAATAACGTAAACTGGACAGAAGATCAAAGACCTAAAGCAAGGGAAAATACGGGTTGCGAACAATTTAAACTAAATCTAAACCTAATATGCAATAAAGAAGATTTGATTAAACTAAACAATTCAAGTTCAAGGGATTTGATCAAGTTATAACGAGCAAACGAGCAATTGATCCACCTATCCTAACAAGTATCAACTCCTATCTCGATTTTATTGTGTTTTCTAACCAAGTTGTGATTTCACCTTGTCTAAAACATGAACCCTAATTTCTTAGATAGTTCACCTATTAATCTATATCTTTCGATTTAAAGATTAACGACTTTACCAATTGAAGGTGTAAACTTTAACGTTCGTAACCTAGAAATCTAACCTATTAACTCTCGTTATATAGATTAAACATCTATTCCTTATCACGATGATCTAATGTTTATATGACTTTCATCAACATAAAACAATCAAGCATGCACATCTTTCGATATAATTGCAATGAACAATACATAACATGATAAAGGAAACAACTTTAGATAAAAACTCACAATATAATCGAAGAAACGGAATCAAAACGTGTTGGATAGGCTTCACAATGCTCGTTTGATGAAGGCCTAGCCTCTAAGCATCCTCTTGCAACTTGAGATTGAAGAAAAGTACATAAAAACTACTAAGTTTAATCTAGGATTTGAATCATAAAAACTGGAAAAGAAAGTGTAAAAACGCAGCCTAAAGCCGCCCCTAGGTTTAGGGTTTTGAGTAATGAGTAAGTAGTATCCCTAGGGTTGAGAAACTACCGCCTATATATAGATTTTCAAGTCGGTTTAGCTAAGTCGGCTACTGGACGCCCGTCCACTCAGTTCTGGCCTTGCTTCAAACGCTCGTCCATTCAGCGTCCAAACTCTCTGTATCAACTTTCTTCCCCTGGACGCTCGTCCATATCTTCAAACGCTCGTCCATTCTGGACGCCAGTCCAGGATCGACTTAATCTTGATTTCTTCATCTCTATCCTTTTTCATCAATCCAAATCATCATTATCTCTTTTATCATCAATGAAATTCGACTCTTATCTCTTTTTGATCATCATTTGAGCATCAAACACGTACCTATAACACATCAAAACATCGCAAAATGTAATATCATCCAAATAATCATAAAATCACCATTAAAACACCAAAATTAACCTATTTTGCGAATAACTCATTTAAGACACCATTTACTCAATAATTCCATTAAACACTCGTTTCTTATGCAAATTATACGAAATATGAGGGAAAATATCATAAAATATAGCGTTATAAATCGTATAAATTCACCCTTAACATGCACCATACTCAGTGCGCTCGCACTGAGGAACTAGAAGCTCCCCAGAACTTTCTGTTTAGCCGGTGCGCTTGCACTAGCCTCTGTGCACTTGCATTGGCCTCAGTGCGCTTGCACCAAGCGCAGTAACCCCCAAAAACTCAGTTTTCTACACTTTAACGATCTCCACTCGATTCCAAACAAGTTTAACATCAATATACACAGCAAAACAACAGAAATACACAACTTTTACACAACCAATCATCATATACTTCTTTATCAACAAGTAGGCATGATTTCTAAAATTAAAACACCACAAATCATACCCAAAACACAACCTTAACATCATAAAACCTTAGTTAAACATTAGGAAGAGCCTCTTACATTTCAAGCAAGCAAAACCAAGCAAAAACTACAAGAATGTCTGAAGCACTTCCTCAACCCTCAATCAAAACCTATTTGCTCACAATTAAACTTGGATTAATTGATGATCAAAAGCTTCTAAACTATTAGATCTACGAATTCAAACCAAACGGTGCCTTGAAACTTGATCAATCCTTGACAAAACCATAATTAGGACTAGATTCATACCTTTTCAAAGTTCCAACTTTTCTGTATCAAAAGAACGCCCTCTTGTCGCTGATTCCAAATCCTCAAACGATTCTGAAAACCATTAACAGACTTGTGAGAATTTAGGAGAGTTCTCTTGAAGCCCTTTCTTCTTCTTCTTCTTCTTTTTTTTTTTTTTTTTTTTTTTTTTCTGATTTGAGAGGAGGGGAGTTCGAACTTGCCAGGGAAAACTGATGTCTGATAACTTCCTCTCTTAATGGGAAGTTAATTCTTTTCCAAAAAAAACTTCCCTTATAATTGCTCCTATAATCTCCTTTAATTACCCTTTAATCCATTTTCTTTTATACTTAAATCCAAATTAGTTAAACATAATATTCCACTTTTCATAAAAAGACACGTCCGTCATTTTTCGAAAAATCGGGATATTACAGATAAACAACGTACCGGCCCCTTTAAGTTGACGCATATAAACACGCTCATAAAGAGTATTTATAAGACTAATTTTGGCAGCAGTTGGCGTCCTAGGTCACCACTGTTCTGCCGCATAAGCGGTAGCGGTGACTTTTCAAAATTGAATTTTAACGTTTCTTTCTGGTGGGACGTGAAGTTATTACTAATGCTATTTAAAGTGATATAACTTACTTGTGATGTGTCTTATATATGTTTAGAATGATGTAATATTCGACAAAGGATTCGGTTTATTATTTTAATTATTGATTACATACATCTGACTCGCTCTTGATCAAAATACTCTAAGAGAGTAAAATGCACTCTCCACACAAGTATTTCTCCTCCCCTCTAAAACCTTAACTTCAAAATATATTTTAGTTCATTTTAAAATCCAGATTTGTACTCTAAGGATGGACCCGTCCTTCGCCATGGACCTCAATGGCGAGGAGCGCTCAACAGAAGAAGATGACCTGATGCGGCGGAGCAATGACAGGAAGAAATCGGATGTGGACCGAGTGACAGGGCAGCAAAATGTTTGGCAGCAGAGGAGTGGCGTCGATCTTTTGCAAAGAAAGGCCCTTCGTGAAAGGCTATATACCGGCGAAGGTGAGGATGAATCCGATATTGCAGATTTTTTTCAAATTGCTGAGAATTGGAGAGGAACTGAGGTAGATGATGACCCAATCGATATCCCGGTAGAGGATTGTGTTGATTTATGGAAGCCGTGGAGAAGAGCTGTGATCGTGAAGGTTCTAGGTCGAAATTTATCATTTCGAATTCTTCAACAAAGGTTGAACAGCATGTGGTGTACTCAGGGCCAACTGGACATTGTCGACCTTGATATGGATTACTATGTGGTGCGATTTTGTTGTAGGGAAGATTATGAAACAGCCCTGGGGAACGGTCCATGGCTCATTCAAGGCCACTATCTGACTGTTATGAGATGGAGGCCATTTTTTGTCCCGTCCAAGGAAAAAATCACTTCGACATTAGTGTGGGTAAGATTCCCAGCAGTCCCCCTCGAGTTGTTTGATCTAAGGGATTTTGTTATTAAGCTGGCAATGCGAGTGGTGGGCAGGCCAATAAGAACAGATATTGTCACTACTGAGGCTCGAAGAAGAGGAAGGTATGCGAGAGTATGTGTGGAGATGAATTTACACCAGGTTTTGAGGCATGCTGTAGTCCTCAATGGAAATAAATTTAACGTCGAGTACGAAGGCCTGCAGATGATATGTTTTGAGTGTGGAAAATTCGGCCATAAAACTCAAGAGTGCCCCCAGTCACACCCAAATGGAGCAGGTGATCATAATCACTCCAATTCAGACATCTTGAACCCAAAGATCCCACAAGGTCCCACAGCAGAGAAGCCATTCGGGCCATGGATGATTGCACAAAATCGAAGGCGTAGACCAACAGGAGGCCAAAGAGGCAGAGGCGGTAAAATGAATTTAAATAGCACAAGTAATGCTGACGATGGCAAGAGGAACAGGGATAATTCAGGCCCTTCGGGATCGCTGTTTGTAGTTTTATCTGATGGAGAGGATACCAATGGTACAAATGATGATGAGGAGAAGCAGCCGGATGAAATTATAAATTTAAGGAAACAATTGGAAGAGGCGGCATCAGTCCCTGTGGCTCCCAATGTCACATTATTGCGAAGGGAGGAAACTAAAAATCATGAAAAGAGTAAGATAGCAATGGACAGCTCGAGTAGCACTGGAAAAAAACATTCAACGAACACGGAGCAAACCAAAAGAAAAGAACCTTCTGCTGCAACCCCCAGCAATATGTCTACAGCAAAAAGGCCAACCTCTTTTGTAGGGACGGGCAGACACCTTGAAAACGCATCCCCCCTCTCACCGACATCTCCAATCAGAGAAATGCACAATTAACATCAGTTGTGCCGCCGGATAAATCGACAGACCCTCCTCAAGATGGGAATTCAAGGATGTACAACATGAACTATAATAGGGGAGCAAACTTAAAAGCCAAACCACCGGATAGTAGTGGGGACCGAGGAGTGCAACAGAAGAGAAACGAGGAAGGCAACCGTGACAATACTAGTTGGACATTACGTGATAAACCGTATGAAGACATGGACAGCATGGACGGTAGGAGTCCGCCATCCTTTTAATCATTTTTTCTCTATGAAGATCATCATTTGGAACTGTAGAGGTGTGGGTTCCTCTGATTTTTTTCGAAATTATAAAGAGTTGTTAAAAAATCATAAACCGGACATTTTTTGTCTCCTAGAGACCAGGGCAGCTAGCAATAAAGCCATTCGGCTTATTAACAATTTTTCCTTCACTACGGCTGTGTGTGTCGAAGCGAGAGGCTTTTCTGGGGGAATCTGGTGTTTGTGGAATGGTAACACCGTTGATCTGAAATACCTTTCGTGCACACCTCAATGTTTAAATATGGCTGTTTGTAAGGACTCGAGTATTATTTGGGTCCTTTCGGTCATTTATGCCTCACCTACCGCTAGTTTGAGAACGGAGCTTTGGGACTACTTGAACCGTCTGTCAGCCATCATAAAATATCCAAGGTGTCTTATGGGCGATTTCAATCAAGTGATTGATCAAGCGGATAAAAGAGGGGGGAGACATGTCAGGGGGACTAACGTAGAGAGCATGAGATCAATGATCGAGAACTGCAATCTTGTGGGTATGGATTACCAAGGCCCAAGGTTCACGTGGGGCAGTCCTCTTTTCAGCGGTCTCATATCAAGAGCGGTTGGATCAAGTTTGGAGTACTGGTAACTGGGTATTAATGTTTCCAGAAACTACTCTTCTTCATTTACCAAAAACGCATTCAGACCATTGCCCCATCCTTCTCACTATGATGCCGAGGTAGCAACCTCAGAAAGGTACATCCGGAAACCGTTTTTTAAATGCTTGGTTTGATCATGATGGGTTTATGGAATTTGTGCAGCAGTCCTGGGATGTGACTCAGCCAAATATGAGTACTACGATCCAGAATTTTATGAAGAAGGCTCAAAATTGGAATCAGAGAGTTTTTGGAAATATTTTTTATAAGAAAACGAATTGTATGAACCGTTTAAAGGGAGTCCAGGAAGCAATTGATAGACAGCCAGCCTATTTTTTATACGACTTGGAAAGGCAACTGAAAGATGAATACAATAATATCCTCATCTAGGAGGAACAGTTGTGGCACCAACGATCTCGCCTTCAATGGTTTGTGGAGGGAGAACGGAATACTCACTACTACCACCTTACAGCTGTTCGAAGGAAACAACGCCAGTCCATCAAAATTCTAAAAAATTCAGCAGGTAATTGGACTAGTGATGAAAGTGATATCCAAAATACGGTGAGAGATTTTTTTGTGGATCTTTATTCGGACACCCAGAACACCCACCAATGCAATTGTATTTTTCAATTCCCAAAATTGCCACCCTCGGCCCTTCATCTGTTAAATAGGGATGTGAGTGAAGTGGAGATCGAAGATGCTGTGTTCGACATGGGGACCTATAAGGTTGCTGGGCCAGACGGTTTGCCTCCCATTTTCTACAAACGGTGCTGGGGTATAGTCGGGCAGTCGGTGATTGATTTTGTCAAGAAGGTTTTTTCGGAACAGAATATTCCGGCAACTATGAATGAGGTGTTGATTACTCTTATTCCTAAAGTAGATACACCTGAAAATCCTACACAGTTTCGTCCTATAGCCCTTGCAAATGTCATTACTAAAATTGTCACCAAGGTTCTAGGCAACAGAATGAGGTTGGTAATAGGGGATATCATAAGCAATAGCCAAAGTGCCTTTATACCAGGTAGAAGTAGTGCTGAAAATATAATTTTAGCTCAAGAGGTGATGCATTTTCTACACAATAAAAAAGGGAAGAAGGGTTTTATGGTGGTTAAAGTGGATCTTGAAAAGGCTTATGATAGAGTTGATTGGCATTTTCTAAAAAATATTCTGGAAGAAATAAGGATGAAAGAAAATATTATGAACTTGCTTATGCACACGATTACTTCGGTTAGTGATGAGCGAAAAATTCACCCACTAAAAATACATTTATAAAGACTCATGAATCGTGGGTAAACTAACTCTCTGGCCAGCAGAGTACTGTGTCGATTGCTAGGATAGCTACAGGAGTACGAGGTCGTCCCAAGAGAAATGTGGTTGTGAATACCAAAGTGAACGTAAAACTTAGTCTAGGCGGTCAAAGTTTAGGTGGAGTGTTATACTAAAAATAGAAAAGAAAGAAAATTAAATTACTTGGTTTTAAAAGACATAGCGAACCATGATCAAAATAGTTAATTTCAACCCCACGGATAGACAAAACTGGAAGTGTGCAAATGAACTCTCACACTCAATCTCACGGGTGCGTGCTCCTAATTCTGATGCTAAAATCTGAACAACTCTCCTTCAACATCCTATGTGAGGTTAACTAATTCTCCCTTTAGAAAACCGATTAATCTAACATGATTAAATCTTTGTGAGGCGCTCTGTTTCCACAGAAAAACCTCGTTAAGGAAACAAGTCCGAAATTACTCGGTCGACGTTACTACCCCGATACTCATCAACGTACTACACCGAACATCTTAACGAGAATGTGTCAAAGCAGTAAAACCGAAGCTTTACCTAATCCATGGTCTACCCGAAATACTCCGTGAAACAACTTGTCATCGTTGGCTCAAGAACCACCCGGCACTTCATAGTTCAACCCCGGGTCTAACACTAAACTACACTAATCTAAACTACCACATTCGAATTATTATGTTGATAATAATACATCGATGAGTGGCCTGAATTCACGACCTAAAACACGGTATGTTTTACCTCCCGATTTTAGAACCCTTTTCCCACACCACTCTATCTGAACAACTCTTCAAGAGTGATGTGTGTGATATTTGACCTAGGTTGTCAATCTAGCCCAAATGTTATAACAAGTTCTAAGACGTGAAATATGTGAGATATAACAATAAAAAGCACTACACACTCCTATTTCATTTTCCAAGGGTTGATTTCACCAAATTTTACATGATTCGACTATGTGACTTACTTTAGCTATTCATAACAACGGAAATAACAACGAAATAAAAATATATATATATCTAAATACATACATATATATATAAATACTAGTATATAGATATATATATGTATATATAAATATATATATATAAAGAAACAAAACGAAAAGAAAACAAAACAGAAATAAAATGACTAAAGCTATATAGATATACGTATAGATATATATATATAGATATATATAGATATAGATATATATATAGTATACGTATATATTTATATATATTTATACTAATTGCATAAAAGTAAAAGAAAACAATAAAAGCGAAATGAAATTATATTAATACGATAACTAGTCGGGTTATTACATCGACATTATAACTACATATATATCTAATTTATAGGTTTCAACAACATAAAATAAAGAAGGAAAAGATGGAGAAAGGAGGGGAAGAAGGGGCTTCGATCACTCAGATCTGCTCATATATATAGGCAAAGACCAAAGGCCGGACCGGTCTCGAAGGGAACCGGACCGGTCCGGTGTCATCATTGCCAGATGAGTCACTAGTTTTCGGATCCTTCGATTATGTATATTTATTGGAATAAAACTTTAAAATTCATATCTTGAGTTGTAGACCTCCAAAATTATGATTCAAACGTCAAAATTAAGCTCTCGGAAAATTCTTCAACTTTCATGAAGGACACTTCTTCAGAAAACGTCGCTTTGATGGGCCATTCCCATTACGTGTCGTTTGCGACATTTTCCTTAATACAAATCAATTAGCCACTTGACCACCATTTGAGTTGTAGAAGTCCGATTGACTTGATTCAAAATCCATTAGAAAGCTTTCTTGAAGATATACAACTTTCATGAAGGATTCTTATTCAGAAAACGCCGTTTTGATGAGCCATTCGTATGTCGTGTCGTTTTCGGGATTTTTACTATTACGAATCGGTTAGCCACTTGGTCATAACTTGAGTTGTAGACCTCCAATTAACATGATTCAAAATGCGTTGGAAAGCTCTATCAAAGATCTACAACTTTCATTAAGGCCACCTCTTCAGAAAATGCCTCTAAGCTGGTTCAAATCTCCGTCGAAAATATGTAACGATTTAAGTACTTAGAAAAAAAGCACTTTTGAACTCGTAAGCTCGCAAGCACCTTCTTCTAACCCTCTAAACACCTCTTTTAGGGCTCAAAACATGTTGTTACGTAGGATCTTGGTCCACTTATGATTACGCAATAAATCACCAAAATACCAAACGTAAATCCGACCACGACATTCCGGTTACTAAACCGGTATAAAAACTAATAAAAACACATAAAAACACGATATTTTATAAAATAGTCACGACTTATACATTTTTATGAAACTAAGGAATTAATGACTTAAAATGATATAAAAATGCTCAAAATGATATTAGAAACGGGGTAAATTGTTATCAAAATAACAGTGAATTTTTCCGTTATCACAACCCCCACTTAGCTTTTGGTCGTCCTCGAACAAAACAAGCGATAAAATAAAATGAATGAGGAAAAATTCATGAAGATGTAAAATATAAAGGCCAACCAGATGATGTAACCAATAGAATCATAACCACATGTTAACCTTAATATAAATGTATCACAGAGTGTGTGTGTGACAAGCCTTTTCAATTTCCACTATCCTCTCTTGAATAAATCAAGCAAACGCACAAATATCCATTCAGACAGTCCTAATGACTTTTCTAGGTATAGGCAGTAACAGTTCCACACAACGTCCTTCTGTGTACTTATTAGGATAATCCCTAAAGCATATCATTCAGTTTATACTGGGGATAGTCAGAAGATAAATTTTTTTTTTTTTTTTTTTTTTTTTTTTTTTTTTTTTTTTAATGTGTAGCATATGCCCTCATTCCCAGCAATAGGATGTTTCGTGATAACACCCTAGCTGGACTACTATCATCAGGCAGTCGGGAGCTTTTAAACCTCATAGTGATATAGGACGTTTCGTGATAACACCCTACTGCACTCAAATCATTGGTAGCTACAACCGACATATTTATATAGTTTATCTTATTTTAGTATTCTTCCTATCACATTCAAACCTTCAGATATTCACAATACACGTTCAGAAGTTAGGTACTAAGTTACTACTATCTCTAGGATAAACCACTAGGATACTGAATGGATACAGTTTAAAATTTTCGTTTCAATATCAAAGGCTTACGTGAAGAAATTCATGTTACACAAATAAATTTGAGGTTAAAATGCACTTACGGTTCACTTTGGTTATATACATCCAAATCGATCATTACATCTTCAAATCCATGAAAAATATACCTTATACAGTTCATTTTAATCAACTCAATAATGCTCGAAAAATATCAAAAACTAAGGGTTTAAACACTTACTGCCATTTCTAAACCAACCAGACTCAACCCCCCACTTACGATTTTGCATTATTCTCAGAGTGTAAATGAGATAGAGAGGAAGACTTAGCTTATAAACCAGGCAGAAATGTGCTATCGAATCCCGTAACAGCCATAAGAAAGCACGTCCCGAATCCCTATATGAAAACAACTAAAACAAAGCAAACACGGGACATGGTCCTCGTGCAAAAGTATCGAATAGGGATATGGGAATAATAAGATAATGGCCCTGTCACGTCAGAAAATTCGATAGGCAATATAATAGCTTTAGATGGAAAAATAACCCACACGGGTAAAGCACAGAACATCTAAGCATATGTGAGCATATATCATAGTCAAGTCAGCTATTCCTAGATTCATTTTTTATTACACACAGTTTTATTAAGGTGGGAATACTCACCACTATACTACAACTACTAGAAATTTGAAACAGACTAGATCATAAAATGAAATGTAGTGAGTCTTTTATACCCAGATCCTCAAGGGTTCTACAACCTAAGTCCAAGAAATGATGTATTTGAATGTTTTCTTTAAATTCCCTCGGGATTTTCGGATAACCACCTAATCATTCCTCTTAATGACATTCAAACATTCATCCCGAGACTTGGTTGTGCTTTGTGTTCATCTTTCATACAAATTCTACATTTCATTCAGACTAGTCTTATCCAAATTATCTTTATTATCGGGCTGCCTCCCGGTAGCGCTTTTGTTTAACGTCGTTTGCTCGACAGAAGTAGTATTTACAAGTTATCAACCAAAATCAGAACTTAAGAAGATCAATAGCTTAAGAAAAATTAACAATGCGAGAACCAAAGAAATTAAATTGTCTAGAAACGTACCTCGTTTGGCCCTCGATGCTATTTCCTCCCAGCCAGAGAATCTTCTTTTATCAGACTGTCGAACCATCTTCTTTTGAAAATCACCATAAAGCTCATCCATCGGGGAGTATACAAATTTGATCGCAGAAAATTCATCCTCACAGAGTGGACGAATATAGTAATCCGGGACCGCCGTATCAAATATTACCAACTCTCCCAGTGGCTCTACCAAAGATGGCCAATCAACCTCTCGCTCCTCTAACTCTGTCATCTCCAAATCTTGCACTTTTTCTTTGTAAACTGAATTATCAACCTTATTCTCAACCTGAACTTCTTCAGTGATAACCTCATCATCATCCCTAACCACCTTACATGTCTCTGCCTCTTTCACATACCTCACTAATTCAATTAAATCCCCACCTTGTCTTGAAGATTTCTTATAAGCGGAGTCAAGATTTACCTTGAACTCTCTGCATGTCCAACGATCGCTCTTCCAAGATCTGGTTCAATCGTTCTAGTTGCTCTATTTGACTGTCGGTGAATTCTTCTTGTGGCATGGGGAAAAGCGATCATATTGACTTTGATTCATCGGAGGTGAGTAGTAGTCCTCTTGCCATTCCAGACTCTGATCAGGAGGCTGAATATGGCTGAAGCTATCAACGTGCTGAGTATGAATACCATAATCCTGATAAGCACTAGGGTTAGGACAACCCTCGTAATATTGTGGCTCATAACTCGAATAACCATAATTCTGGTCCTGGTTATTCTGCTGTTGATACTGAGGCTCAGACACGAACTGTTGTTGATAAGGTTGGTAGGGGTATTGTTGTTCAGATGAGTAATATTGATTGAAATATTGATCCATTTAAGCTCAATCTGCAAGATCTCAGAAAACAACAGGAAAACAATAAAATTCTTTTTTTTTTTTTTTCGTTTTTTTTTTTATTTTTTTTTATTTTTTTATTTTTATAAAACCTAGGCCCAAGCCTTCGGTTCACTTACAAGATATCACAACAATATCACACATTTCCCCGGCAACGGCGCCAATTTTTTGATGAGCGAAAAATTCACCCACTAAAAATACATTTATAAAGACTCGCAACTGTGGGTAAACTAACTCTCTAACTGGCAGAGTACCAGGTCGATTGCTAGGATAGCTACAGGAGTACGAGGTCGTCCCAAGAGAAATGTGGTTGTGAATACCAAAGTGAACGTAAAACTTAGTCTAGGCGGTCAAAGTTTAGGTGGAGTGTTATACTAAAAATAGAAAAGAAAGAAAATTAAATTACTTGGTTTTAAAAGACATAGCCGAACCATGATCAAAATAGTTAATTTCAACCCCACGGATAGACAAAACTGGAAGTGTGCAAATGAACTCTCACACTCAATCTCACGGGTGCGTGCTCACAATTCGATGCTAAAATCGAACAACTCTCCTTCAACATCCTATGTGAGGTTAACTAATTCTCCCTAGAAAACCGATTAATCTAACATGATTAAGTGCTGTGAGACCGCTCTGTTTCCACAGAAAAACCTCGTTAAGGAAACAAGTCCGAAATTACTCGGTCGACGTTACTACCCCGATACTCATCAACGTACTACACCGAACATCTTAACGAGAATGTGTCAAAGCAGTAAAACCGAAGCTTTACCTAATCCATGGTCTACCCGAAATACTCCGTGAAACAACTTGTCATCGTTGGCTCAAGAACCACCCGGCACTTCATAGTTCAACCCCGGGGTCTAACACTAAACTACACTAATCTAAACTACCACATTCGAATTATTATGTTGATAATAATACATCGATGAGCTGTGAGCCTGAATTCACGACCTAAAACACGGTATGTTTTACCTCCCGATTTTAGAACCCTTTTTCCCACACCACTCTATCTGAACAACTCTTCAAGAGTGATGTGTGTGATATTTGACCTAGGTTGTCAATCTAGCCCAAATCTGTTATAACAAGTTCTAAGACGTGAAATATGTGAGATATAACAATAAAAAGCACTACACACTCCCTATTTCATTTTCCAAGGGTTGATTTCACCAAATTTTACATGATTCGACTATGTGACTTACTTTAGCTATTCATAACAACGGAAATAACAACGAAATAAAAATATATATATATCTAAATACATACATATATATATAAATACTAGTATATAGATATATATGCGTATATATAAATATATATATATAAAGAAACAAAACGAAAGAAAACAAAACAGAAATAAAATGACTAAAGCTATATAGATATACGTATAGATATATATATAGATATATATAGATATAGATATATATATAGTATACGTATATATTTATATATATTTATACTAATTGCATAAAAGTAAAAGAAAACAATAAAAACGGAAATGAAATTATATTAATACGATAACTAGTCGGGTTATTACACCGACATTATAACTACATATATATCTAATTTATAGGCCCCCAACAACATAAAATAAAGAAGGGAAAAGATGGAGAAAGGAGGGGAAGAAGGGGGCTTCGATCACTCTGCATCTGCTCTCATATATATAGGCAAAGACCAAAGGCCGGACCGGTCCTGAAAGGGAACCGGACCGGTCCGGTGTCATCATTGCCAGATGAGTCAGCTAGTTTCTGGATCCTTCGATTATGTATATTTATTGGAATAAAACTTCTAAAATTCATATCTTGAGTTGTAGACCTCCAAAAATTATGATTCAAACGTCAAAATTAAGCTCTCGGAAAATTCTTCAACTTTCATGAAGGACACTTCTTCAGAAAACGTCGTTTTGATGGGCCATTCCCATTACGTGTCGTTTGCGACATTTTCCTTAATACAAATCAATTAGCCACTTGACCACCATTTGAGTTGTAGAAGTCCGATTGACTTGATTCAAAATCCATTAGAAAGCTTTCTTGAAGATATACAACTTTCATGAAGGATTCTTTTTCAGAAAACGCCGTTTTGATGAGCCATTCGTATGTCGTGTCGTTTTCGGGATTTTTACTATTACGAATCGGTTAGCCACTTGGTCATAACTTGAGTTGTAGACCTCCAATTAACATGATTCAAAATGCGTTGGAAAGCTCTATCAAAGATCTACAACTTTCATTAAGGCCACCTCTTCAGAAAATGCCTCTAAGCTGGTTCAAATCTCCGTCGAAAATATGTAACGATTTAAGTACTTAGGAAAAACGACCCTTTTGAACTCGTAAGCTTGTGGCACCTTCTTCTAACCCTCTAAACACCTCTTTTAGGGCTCAAAACATGTTGTTACGTAGGATCTTGGTCCACTTATGATTCTGCAATAAATCACCAAAATACCAAACGTAAATCCGACACGACATTCCGGTTACTAAACCGGTATAAAAACTAATAAAAACACATAAAAACACGATATTTTATAAAATAGTCACGACTTATACATTTTTATGAAACTAAGGAATTAATGACTTAAAATGATATAAAAATGCTCAAAATGATATTAGAAACGGGGTAAATTGTTATCAAAATAACAGTGAATTTTTCCGTTATCAGTTAGCCTCTCAGTTTTATGGAATGGTGCCAAACTTAATGCTTTATATCCTAAAAGAGGCATTAGGCAGGGAGATCCGGTTGCTCCATACCTTTTTGTGTTGTGTATGGAAGTGCTCAGTATGCGGATAAATGACGCCGTCGATTCAGGTAGCTGGAAGCCGTTGCGGATATCGAAAAATGGGCCACCAATTTCCCACATCTTTTTTGCTGATGACCTCCTTCTGTTTGGTGAAGCAACTGAGAAACAGGCTAAAGGGATGGAAGAAGTTTTGCAATATTTTTGCGGTTGTTCGGGCCAAAAGGTTAGTCTATCAAAGTCACGGTTCTTCACCTCTAGCAATGTTGGCACAGTTGTTCACAATAATATTGCTACAGCTCTCTCTATGCAGTATGCCCCGTCTCTTGGAAGCTATCTAGGGGTGCCTCTAATCCAAGGCAGACTCAAGGTGGCTCTTTTCACACCACTTATTGACAGAATGAAGACTAAACTGGCATCCTGGAACTCTAAAGCCCTATCTAAAGCAGGCATAAACATTTTAATTAAAAGCTCCTTGGCGTCCCAGGCGTATTACCAGATGCAGATTTTTAAGCTGCCAATCTCTACTATAGAAGCAATGGAACGAATTTGTAGGGACTTTCTTTGGGGGGATGAGGAGGGTTCACGAAAAATGCATACAATCTCCTGGGATAAAATTTGTAAACCTAAAGAAGTTGGCGGACTAGGCATACGTAAATTGAACGAGATGAACTTGGCTTTATTGGGGAAGTTACTATGGCAATTGTTGCACCATAAAGAGAAGCTTTGGGTCCGGGTTTTGTCCTATAAATATGTCGAGCTGTCGGCGAATCCCAAACCCGGATGTTCACCTATATGGCGAGGCATATGTAAAGCATATTCGATTCTGTGGAAAGGCTTGGAAGTGTCCCAAGAGGGTGTGATGTGGAAAGGCGAAAATAAAGGTAACTATACAGTTGCGTCCGGATACATGTTTCAAACCATGGGGTGTGACCAAGGCTTGAATATTGCAAGCGAGGATCCTTCTTGGAACCGAATTTGGGGCTTAAAAGGCCCAGCTCGAGGTAACTTTCTGCTATGGACTATGAAACACGAAGCTCTACCGGTGTATGAGTTTCTTGCAAAGAGGCATATAATCCCTTCCCCGGATTGTCCTCTTTGTGGAATGGAATCGAGTCCCCTCCTTGCTTTGAGAGATTGTAGTTGGGCAATGCATGTGTGGTGTATCTTGACCCCTGGGATCATTGGGCAACGTTCTTTTGGAGCATACGATTGATGATTGGATAAATGTGAACATTAATCGATCCACCGATCTTTTATTGGTTTGTCGGATTGGAAATATACGTGGAAAGCGATTTATGGCATTTGGCTTTGGAGGAACCGAGCTTTGCACAACTCGGAGGAAGAGAGGCCCCTCACCTTCTTCATATTTGCATCTCAGACGGTAGAACGGGCGAAGAATTTACGACTTGCTTGGCAGGATTTAGATTAGTAAATAGTCTATTTTTGTCGATTTGTTGCTGTTTTGGCGCACAAAACTTTCTACCTGATTCAGACCTGTTAAAGGCTTTCTGATTAATAAAGTGCTCGTTTTGAAAAAGAAAAAAAAATACTCTAAGAGAGCCTTAAAGAGCATCATATTAAATCCACATGCAATTGTCTTTAAACACATTTCAATAAATGTCTATTTTTAAACTTTGTTTCGGTGTCAAAAATAGATTTAGAGGGTTTTATCGGCACACCCCTTTTTAATTACTACTGGCGTCCTTTTACCTCCGGTACCACATAAAATTACTCCGACACCATGATGATTTTTGCTGTGGCACTGATGTTGCTATTGAAAACCAACGTCAGTGACACTGACACTGACGTTGGTGTTCAAAAACGAAAGTTAGTGACACCGACGTTTACGTTATAAAAGTGTTACAACTTAGAAATGTCAGTCCAATGACTTTCCATTGACTTTCGTTTTTGAAGAGGTCAATGACGTTGGTATTTCAATATCAACGTCAGTGTCACCGATGTTTCGTTAATCAGAAAAAAAAAAAAAATCAAAAAATAGATGACAATAATAAAAATGGGTGTGCCGATAGAACCCCTAGATTTATTGGAAAGTTTTTGTCTAGTATCTTCATATGCACCGAAGTGACTGGAGGAATGATCTGGACCATACAGTTTGAATCTAATTTTAAAACAGATGGTTCCTGTGATGTCGTATGTATCTCCACACCATATGGAAACACCACCTAAAAACCTCTCCCAGATTTATTGTAGTGATCTCAAAAGCCCCTACAATAAAATTAGATAGAAGTAACTGGAAAATAGAAACAAGAGGAAAGAGCATCCAATATCATTGTCACTGGAAATTTTATGGAAGGTACTCTGATTGACCATACATGTGCGACTATCCTAGGGTGGGCCTCTCTTGTTGACACATTTAAATTTAGTAACGTGTATTCTATTCACTTTTTTTTTAATACATATTCTATTCATTATCAAATTGTACAATTAATATTGAATTTTGTTTTAGATACTGTATTCTTTATACTACCTCAATCCCACAAAAAGTGTCCATAACGAAAAAATGAATTGTCCTATAAAAAGTGTTTATTTAAATTTCCAATACATCATTAAATACATTTTTTTCCAATCATACCCCTATTTTAACATTTAATTTTCCATAATCCTTTCATATTCCAAAACAAACATTTATAATTAGTTAAGGATATATTTGTCTATTCATTCTTAAAATACAACACATTAATTATTTTCTTAATCTCCGTATCCAACAAAAAGTGGACACTTTTTTTGGGACGGAGGTAGTAATTTTTTTTATTATTTTCCGCAACCACCGACGATTCTACCAATTATGTGACAGTGACGTTCATTATGTACAGTAAATGTTTTTATCATTGACGTGTGATATCCCATGTTGGATGTGAGGGAAATACATCACCACCGTATAAATATGAGGCATTAATGTCTTGTCAACTTGAGTTAGCACTTTTAGACCAAACGAGTGCGACCGTCTAAATAGTTGACAAGACCATCGGATCATTTATAACTCATTTACCGCTAGCAGACCCGGTCTCTGGGAACGTTATAAGGAGGGGGGACAATGTTGATATCCCACATTGGATGTGGGCGAAGCACATCATCACCTTATAAGTGTGAGACATAAATATTTTGTCAACTTGGGTTAGCCTTTTTAGACAAATAGGACGACCGTCTAAACAGTTGATCGGACCATTAATTTATGACACATTTAGCACTATCAAGCCCGGGGTCTGAGGGCGTTACATGACGTTTCCCACAATTAACCCCGTAAGGTGACGGTTCTAGATTTATTCTATCCGTGGAGCCCGAAACAAAATTTTTATGACACATTTAGCACTATCAAGCCCGGGGTCTGAGGGCGTTACATAACGTTTCCCACAATTAACCCCGTAAGGTGGCGGTTCTAGATTTATTCTGTCCGTGGAGCCCGAAACAAAATTAGATGTCATACAACCGTTATAAAATGTTATACAAAGTGATACACATCATTAATACCATTATGATTCATCTGCCATTGTTACTTTCTTTCAAACAATTTGCATGTATTACAGGAAAGCAAATAAAAATGAAAGAGTGGCATATATGTCGCAAAGTATAACTATCATAAAATATAATCCCTAAATGAAAAAGGGAAAATTTTGGCGTCCAAGGCCCCCGACATCGTGGCTAGTTGTTTCTTGTCCCTCATGTTTAATTTCTATTGTTTGAAAGGACATGCACGTCATTAGACATATCACAAAATCGTGTCAACAACCTTGTAAATGAATCAATTTAGGTTCGATTGTTTGGAAAATACTTGTGTGGTGTAGAGATTTTGAGCTGATGTGACGGGTGAAACGATCAGAACCACACAGTTTAAATGCAGAATGAAATCGTGTGGTGTGTGGTACTGCACGTGGCGTGTATCCGTAGCGCAGAACACACACCACACAAAAACCTCCCCGATTGTTTAGGCTCCATTATTATTACAAAAATCATAGTACAATCGATCACATTGTTTTATGGTACCCTACAGACATATCTTTATCTGGATCGAATCATAGATTATAAAAGTTGGTTTTGATTGATTGACGTAATACATACATATATATATATATATATATATATATATATATATATATATATATATATATATATATCTTAATAAAACTCATGCGATGTGGCGATAACAATATAAAACATAAATTATTAGAATTTAATTGTGTGAAGATTGATAATATTAAGTTAGACATGCAATGTCATATCATAGAGAACTTGAATAATGTGTTATCTATCAACACATTATATTGGTTATCTTAAGAAAAAATATATTTAAAACGATTAACTCGTGAAAAAAGATTAGTTTTGATTCCAAAAGAAAAAACAACATATGTAAGAAACATGCTACCCCTACCGGTAGCAATCCTCTCAAGACATCTTCTCAATGTACACCATCTCCTAGCCTCACCTTACCCCTCTCTCTCATCTCAGCTTGTCCCCCAACCAAACTTAAACAATAAAAAAAACCTTGAATTGTGCTTGAGAAATCCCAAATCCTCTCAAGACATTTTTTTATAAGAAATCATAAACACCTCTTTTCAAATTATCTGTTGAAACAAAAAGAGGTTTGAATAACAACAACAATGTCGAAACGCAGGAAAAACTAAAACCGCAGAAATTTGGTTTGCTTGGTATGAACGTAGAATCGTGTAAACACTTTCCTACAAAAGTTATTTGCCCCTTACTGAATGCCTAGGGTGTCACAAATACTTTTATGAGATAAGACTACGTTTCCCTTCAAATTTAGGCACAAAAGATGAAGAATACTCTTGGAGACAGTTTGCAAGATGTTTTTTCTCTCAAAGATGAATGCGCTCTTTTTTATATCTCTTAAAGCACTCAAAATGATCATATATATTGGTGGAAAACCGACCTCTTATGTATGTAACCCTTGGAAATAAGTTACATATATAAATCAGTTGAAAAGGATGAAAAGACACACCATTTCAGAATTTCGAGCCACAGGCGGGCGCCTGTGGCCAGCATGTGAAACCAAAAAATCGACCAAACTTTCTGATCAACTTTCTGCACAAATTTTTCCCACAGTGGTGCTTATGGTGACAAAGACGACTCACACACTGTTTCTCCGAATTCTGAATTTTGGTCCTTTAAGTGGATTTTCAGTCCTTTAAGTGATTTTCCCGAAGTATACTTGATCATTTTAAATCTGTAAACTCATAAATACTTATATGAGCGTACACTCCGTACCTCCAAACTCATATTATAGCATTCTGAGTTCACCCATCTTTGTACCAAACCCCGATTACATAAATGAACATGGTAACACTTAAATTACCAACAATCATCCCCCATTTAAGTGTAATCCTTGGTTTAGCTGAAGAATAGTCAAAACATAACAACTCATGCATCAATGATAATGTCACGAAGATTGAATTATCACCTAGTAATATTACACATTTCAAATATTCGAGTATTGGGGTGTGTCTAAGCATTGAACCCCTTTACATGTTTTGAATACATGAAGATAACATACACACGAGTTAATATAACTCCAAAAGCTTATTCTTGACACTAATTATTCAGGCCTTTTGTCCATATCCATTCATGAGCATATAGAAAGCCAACTCTCGAACTTCCTTGAAGTGGCCAAACTTCATACTCATATAGGTGAGTCTTTATATAATCGTGCACCTGCAATAGCACTTTATCAAAGACTCATTAAGAAGAATCCCTTCATCCTTAACTTACAGGTAATAGCACATACCTCGGGATAATATCATGTGCTCAAATCTAGATAATAGGCCTTTCACATTGAATTCTGCCTCTAACATTGTATTAGAAGGGAATTGGGTATCCTATCACCAAGATTCAAATGAGTTGTAAACCCATCCCGATTACAAACTTTTGTACCATGTCTCTAGCCAATCCTTTGGTTAAGTGATCGGCTAAATTATGTTGAGATCTCACAAAGACAACCGAAATCACCCCATGAGTGATCAACTCACGTACCGCGCTATGTCTAACGCCCAGGTGTCGCGACTTACCATTTTACACTTGACTATATGCTTTAGACAAGGTAGAAGCACTATCACAATGGATAGAAATGGGTGAAATTGGCTTTGGCCATAACGTAATTTCATATATCAAATTCCTAAGCCATTCGCGCTCTTTTCCGATCACGCCAAGGCAACAAATTCGACTCCATAAGTAGAGCCGTGAATACATGTTTGCTTTTGGAAGCCCATGAAATGGCACCTCCTCCAAGTAAAAACACCCAACCACTAGTAGAAGAATGATCCTCTACATTGGATATCCAACTAGCATCTGAATATCCTTCTATTACTGAAGGATGTCCAACATAAGTCAAGCCAAAATCCTTGGTCAACTTAAGATACCTTAGTACATGAGTTACCGCACGCCAATGATGACTACTCGGATTACTCGTAAACCTGTTTAGCTTTCCAACCGCATAAGCAATATCTGGACGTGTGCTAGTCATAGCATACATCAAACATCCTATCACCCGAGAATACTCAAGTTGTAATATCGGATTTCATGTATTAGGCATGAGTTTCTCATTAGGATCCATGGGAGTATTAGTTGGAGTAGAATTTTCACAATTGAATTTCTTTAACACTTACTCAATATAATGAGATTGTGTAAAAGAGATCCCTTTGTCACTCCGTTTGATCTTGATTCCAAGAATCACATCCGCCTCCCCCATGTCTTTCATAGAGAAACTTGATGACAAAAAGGCCTTACAAAGGTCAACTTGTTCTTGGTTAGTTCCAAAGATTAACATGTCATCAACATATAAGCAAATGATCACACCATTACCGGTATTGTCAAATTTGCTATATAAACACTTGTCTGATTGGTTAAGCTTAAAACCATTAGACAAGACAACTTCATCAAATTTATGATGCCATTGTTTAGGTGCTTGTTTAAGCCCGTACAATGATTTAATAAGCTTACATACCTTATGCTCATTTCCAGGCATAACAAACCCTTCCGGTTGTTTCATATAAATTTCTTCTTCTAAATCTCCATTTAAAAAGGCTGTTTTAACATCCATTTGATGGATCACCAGATTGTTAATAGCAGTTAGGGCAATCAACAATCTAATTGTGGAGATTCTAGCAACCGGTGCATAGGTATCAAAATAATCAATACCTTCCTTTTGTCTAAAGCCTTGAATTACCAATCTGGCTTTATACCTGTCGACAGTGCCGTCAACTTTCATCTTTCTTTTAAAGATCCACTTGCAACCCAAAGTTTTGCAACCACGCGGAAGATCCGCAAGGATCCACGTGTTATTTCCCATTATGGAATCCATCTCATCATTGACGGCTTCTTTCCAAAATGACACGTCTCTAGACTCCATAGCCTCCTTAAAAGTCTTAGGATCCTCATCAATATTATAACAATATGAATATTGGAATCCTACTTCATCTCTTGTTCCTTCTACCAAATAAGTTTGATAGTCGGATCCAAAAGACTTTGCTTTCCTAGCCCTTTTTTGCTTCTATGAAGCTCCAAAGGCTCATCTTGAGAATTAATATCATTATTGTTCTCCACTCCAACATTAATAGGAATTATATCCTTCGGTCTTTGTATAGACGAAAACCGATTTTCATCAAAGATAGCATCTCTTGATTCAATCACAGAATGAATAGCAACTGAATCATTAGGCTCTATTACATAGAACCTATAAGCCTTGGAATGAATAGCATATCCAATAAATATACAATCAATGCCTCTCTCACCCAAGGTTTTAATCTTAGGCATGGTGAGCCTTACAACAATTTCTACATCCCCAAACTCGTAGATAACTCAAGTTTGGCTTCTTTTTGAACCAAAGTTCATATGGGGTAATAGGATTCTTTTATTAGGAACTCTATTCAAACCAAATAACAAGCCGTTAACATGGCTTCTCCCAAAATCCCTCACTCAAGCCTGAGTAAGATAGCATGGAATTAACCATCTCTTTAAGAGTACGGTTTTTCCTTTCCGCTTATACCGCTTTTGCTTTGTGGTGTAAGGCGCCGTAACCTCATGTATAATCCCACATGACCCGAAAAAGGTTGGATCAAAGTATTCACCACCTCGATCGGTACGCAACTTTTTAATTTTAGAGGTTAATTGCAACTCAACTTCACTTTTATAGATTTTGAATTTATCGATTGCCTCATCTTTAGAATGAAGTAAATACACATAACAGAACCGAGTGCAATCATCTATAAAAGTCACTACATATCTTTTGTTGCCAAAAGAAGGTGTAGCACAAAAGTCACATAGATCACTATGGACAAGATCCAAAATTGAAGACGACCTTTCAACACTATGAAAAGGTTGTCTAACAATTATGTTCAACATACATGTATCACATTTATTTATATTCATATCAAGAGATGGAATCAAATCATGGAATAATAACATGTGTTTGTAAAAAATGTCCTAACCGAGCATGTCATAAAACGAAACATTAACATCATGATTCATACAAACATTATTTGGTCAATTTATGGAAAAAATTTTTGAGGAAGTTGATCAGAAAGTTTGGTCAATTTTTTGGTTTCACAGGCTGGCCACAGGCGCCCGCCTGTGGCCCGAAATTCTGAAACGGTGTGTCTTTTCATCCTTTTCAACTGATTTATATATGTAGCTTATTTCCAAGGGTTGCATACATAAGAGGTCGGTTTTCCACCAATATCTATGATCATTTTGAGTGCTTTAAGATATATATAAAAAAAAAGAGCACATTCATCTTTGAGAGAAAAGACATCTTGCAAACTATCTCCAAGAGTATTCTTCATCTTTTGTGCCTAAATTTGAAGGGAAAATGTAGTCATATCTCACAAAAGTATTTGTGACACCCTAGGCATTCAGTAAGGGGCAAATAACTTTTGTAGGAAAGTGTTTACACGATTCTACGTTCATATCGAGCAAACCAAATTTCTGCGGTTTTAGTTTTTCCTGCGTTTTCGACATTGTTGTTGTTATTCAAACCTCTTTTTGTTTCAACATTCTACAAAAGTTATTTGCCCCTTACTGAATTCCTAGGGTGACACAAATACTTTTGTGAGATAAGACTATGTTTTCCCTTCAAATTTAGGCACAAAAGATGAAGAATACTCTTGGAGATAGTTTGCAAGATGTCTTTTCTCTCAAAGATGAATGTTCTCTTTTTTTTATATATATCTTAAAGCACTCAAAATGATCATATATATTGGTGGAAAACCGACCTCTTATGTATGCAACCCTTGGAAATAAGTTACATATATAAATCAGTTGAAAAGGATGAAAAGACACACCGTTTAGATTTTGGCCACAGCAAAGGCGCTGTGGCTACTGTGAAACCAAAAAATCGACCAAACTTTCTGATCAACTTTCTGAACAAATTTTTCCCACAAAGGGAGCGCTTATGGTGACAAAAGCGCCGCTTTCACACTGTTCTCCAATTCTGAATTTTGGTCCTTTAAGTGAATTTCCCGAAGTATACTTGATCATTTTAAATCCGTAAACTCGTAATTACTTATATGAGCGTACACTCCGTACCTCCAAACTCATATTATAGCATTCCGAAATTCTGAAATGGTGTGTCTTTTCATCCTTTTCAACTGATTTATATATGTAACTTATTTCCAAGGGTTGCATACATAAGAGGACGGTTTTCCACCAATATATATGATCATTTTGAGTGCTTTAAGAGATATAAAAAAAGAGCACATTCATCTTTGAAAGAAAAAACATATTGCAAACTATCTCCAAGAGTATTCTTCAAATTTTGGCACAAAAGATGAAGAATACTCTTGGAGATAGTTTGCAAGATGTTTTTTCTCTCAAAGATGAATGTGCTCTTTTTTATATCTCTTAAAGCACTCAAAATGATCATATATATTGGTGGAAAACCGACCTCTTATGTATGCAACCCTTGGAAATAAGTTACATATATAAATCAGTTGAAAAGGATGAAAAGACACACCATTTCAGACTTCGACACACAAAGCGGGCGCTTTGTGGCACTGTGAAACCAAAAAATCGACCAAACTTTCTGATCAAATTTCTGCTCAAATTTTTCCCACAGGCGGGCGCCTATGGGCCGCCTGTCACATGTTTCTCTGAATTCTGAATTTTGGTCCTTTAAGTAGATTTTCAGTCCTTTAAGTGATTTTCCCGAAGTATACTTGATCATTTTAAATCCGTAAACTCGTAAATACTTATATGAGCGTACACTCCGTACCTCCAAACTCATATTATAGCATTCCGAGTTCACCCATCTTTGTACCAAACCCCGATTACATAAATGAACATGGTAACACTTAAATTACCAACATTATCTCATGAACGCACCCATAAAAAAATGAAAAAAAAAAAACATTGTGCCCTACAAACCTTTAAACTAAATATACTAAGTTTAAATTTATCGGGTTTTCAACATGTATTAAATGAGACCGGTGAAACTTATTATTGACCACAGTTAAAAAGTTTTTTTTTTCTCGTTCGGTAACACTTGAAATGACACAATAGAGTAAAACACTTGTTTGTGGATCATGTGTCATTTAAAGGGACTCTCCTTCAGCCTCAACCTTAAAACACTTTTATTTATGACATTTTGGGAAAGGAGTAACCACACTCTCTTTTTTCAACATGTGTTCTTTACTTCTATTTTATTTATTTATTTATGTGCTTTGCTTTTTATTGCTGTGATTTATTATGGAAACATTTTAGGAAAGAAGTTACTACACTCTCGTTTTTCAACATATTTTTTCCCTCTGTTTTACTTATTTATTTATGAGATTTGACTATTTATTCACGGGAATGGACCGGATCTAATGGGTAATTACCGGGTTTGGGTCAAAATTGATTTTATTTTCTTTCCTAAATATGTATATCGTATAGATGTTGTTTTTTCTTCTATTCTTTTTTTCTTCTATTGTGGAAACATTTTAGGAAAGAACTTATTGCACTCTCTTTTTTCAACATGTTTTATTTTCTTATGTTATTTATTTATGAGATTTGGCTATTTATTCCTGGAATTTATTATGGAGACATTTTATGAAAGGAGTTACTATACCTTCTTTTTCAACGTTTTGTTTTTTTACCTTTCAGGAAAAAAAACATGTCTAGGGATTTATTGTGGAGACATTTTAGGAAAAAAGTTACTACACTCTATTTTCCATGTGTTTTTTTCTTCTATTTTTTTATATGATTTCTCTATTTTTTAATTTAAATATAAAAGAATTGAAACTGATTATGTTGATTGAGGAAGAGAAAGAGTTTTAATTTACTTAGGAAATATTCTCTCTTTATTTAACGTTTTTTTTTTTTACTTTTCGAAAAAGAAAACGTCTTTTTTTTCCTTCTATTTTTTTTAATGAGATTTGGCTATTTATTCATGTGATTTATCGTGGAGATATTTTAGAAAGGAGTCACTACACCCTCGTGGAGATATTTTAGCAAAGGAGTTACTACACCCTCTTTTTTCAACGTATTTTTTTCTTCTATTCTTTTTTTTTTATATTAGATTTGGGCTATTTTTGTGGGATTTATTGTGGAGACATTTTAGGAAACAAGTTACTACATTCTTTTTTTCCAACATGTTCTTTTCTACATCTATTCTTTTTATTATCTATGAAATTTGACTATTTATTCCTGTAATTTATTATGGATTTTAGTAAATGAGTTACTACCATCTTTTTTCAACATGTTTTTTTTACCTCTGTTTTATTTATTTATGACATTTTAGGAAAAGAGTTACCACACTCTCTTTTTTCAACATGTTTGTTTACTTTTATTTTATTTATTTATTTATGAGCTTTGGTTTTTATTGCTGTGATTTGTTATGGAGACATTTTAGGAAATGAGTTACTACACTCTCTTTTTTCAACATATTTTCTTCCCTCTCTTTATTTATTTATTTATTTATGATATTTGACTATTTATTCATGGGTTTGGAGCAGGTCTAATGGGTAATTACCGGGTTTGGGTCAAAATTGATTTTATTTTCTTTCCTTATAGATTTCAACTCACAAAGTAATTATTAAAGAAAAAAGTGTAAGATTAAATTGAATGAATACAAAATACATGAGATCTAATTCCCTTCCCACATAAACAAATGTCATATATCATATGAAGATTTAAAAGAAAGACCCAGAAAAAGTACATGCTTTGATTTACCTCAAAGGGTAGCAAGTCTTTGTTTTCAGAGTATCCACCTTTCGTGCAATCATAATGTTAATATGTGAAATTAGCATTAAAAGTAGAGACCACCTGCAAAAAAATCGATTATTGGTAGATTGCATGGAAAATTTTGTTTACAAAGCCCACATTACCTTGAACAAATTAAAACTATAGAATACATATTTGATCAGCTATTGTAGAATCTTTCTCCATCAATCATTTTATGCAATGATTGTTGTAATGTACAGGCATACTATGAGATGATCGCCCATGAAAATACTTACAAAAAGAGGAAAAATATCATATTCCAGAAAATACCACTTGAAGGAAAAAACTATATAACAATAAAAGTCGAAAATAAACATGAAATAAGTGAAAACTAAAATACCTCAATATTTTACATGATTTTCTTTGATCTATTCATGTATCACATGAACACAAATTTGTGTACGAAGTGACGATGGAGCGATTATGCATTGAAATTTTGATTTCTTAAACAGAGAGCAAATGGTTGAAAATTTCACATAATTTTAATATGTGAAATTAGCATTAAAATTAGAGACCACCTGCAAAAACAAAAAAAAAAATAATAATCGACTATTGGTAGATTGCATGGAAAATTTAGTTTACAAAACCCACATTACCTTGAATAAATTAAAACTATATAGTACATATTTGATCAGCTATTGTAGAATCCTTCTCCATCAACCATTTTATGCAATGATTGTTGTAATGTACGGGTGTACTATGAGATGATCGCCCATGCAAATACTTACAAAAAAAGGAAAAATATCCTATTCAAGAAAAAACCAGTTCAAGGAAAAACTATAGAACAATAAAAGTCGAAAATAACCATGAAATAAGTCAACTAAAATACCTCAATATTTTACATGATTTTCTTTGACCGATTCGTGTATCACATGAACACAAATTTGTGTGTGAAGCGATGATGGAGCGATTATCCATTGAAATTTTGATTTCTTAAACGGAGAGAAAATGGGTTGAAATTTTAGGAGGAGTGCAATCCTCAATCAAATCAAGCATAAATTCTGAAAGCAATGGGATTATGAAATCAATCTAGATTTGAATTTTATAATTGAATAAAATATAGGCCAAAATTTCTGCATTTATTTAATTTAGGAGCGTTGACCGAAAGGAATATAAATGTTATGAAATTAATTATATTGAATGTCGTCAACGGAAAGAGAAATGAAATTATAGGCCGAAATCTTTTACTGAATGCGAAATCTTTTTTCCCATTTTTTAGTGTGTTATCTTCTCGGGTTCGGGTCAAAAAATTGGGTATTTTCCATATTTCCTCTATATATATATATATATATATATATATATATATATATATATATATATATATATATATATATATTATATACAAATAAAATATAATAATAGATAATGTGAAGTAACGATAGTCTATTGCTGATGTGATGTGGATTATTGAGCGTGTGTTGGGTCTTATGGTCTTAGTGACTCATAAGCAAGATGAGCAAAACAAAACCAAACAACAGAATGTAGCAACACATGAACCTTCAAACATACATACTTTATCAAGATCACCTCATCCCCTGGATATGACCTAGTGGTGAAGGCATGGGTGCGTAGTGCAGCCTCTAACCTAAGCTGGAGGTCAGCGGTTCGATTCCCGTAATGGGGTTGATTTCCGATTGATAACACCCTTCAGTGCAGAGGTTTCAAAGGCAGCCCATGTTGGAGCTAATAGGTTACCTGATTAACCTCTCCTCACTTTCCTGTGGGATCGGGGGTGAGGGGACCCTTAATGGTAGGGTTTACCATTTTTTCATCAAGATCACCTTATCCACATAATCTCTTATTACAACCAATATACATGTCCTGTCAGACCACATTGCACTAAAGATATCTCATACCTCTCATAGTCAACATTTAAGTCTATCTCAATCCAATTCACCTCAAATAACTACTTCTGCACCAAATTCTCTACCTATTCAAATTGATGCAATTGTTCTTTCAACTCATCCTATGCAAACCAAATCCAAGAGCGGGATCTTCAAACCTTAAACCTACACCACCTATATTGGTACTAGTAAATAGACATTTCAAACTGAACCTTCTAATGCATCTGAAGCAGATATTGTCTTAGCATGAATTTAGAGAGGCTATGGTGGAAGAATATCAAGCTTTAATGAAGAACAAGACACATGAATTAGTACCATCTTTATCAATTCAAAATGTTGTTGGAAATAATTGAGTGTTCAAAGTGAAAGTGAATCCTTTACATATATAAGATGTGTCAGAATCTTTCCAATCCCAAAGAACGTTTTCTATGAGTTTTACCTGTAAAGGTTTTCTAATTGCAGCAAGCTTAGGGATATATCTCTCAGCATAAGTTAATATTTCTAGAAATCTTTGCAATTGTTTCTTGTCTTCAATCTTATCTGGAAATTTATGAATATGTTCCAAAATATGATTTTGAGGACATTGATGACCTTGATCAATTTCTAGTCCTAGAAAATTAATCTTTGTTTTAAAGAGCTGTGTCTTTTTTAGTGATAGAATTATTCCTAATTCGTCACATTTTTAAGTACTATTGCAGCGTGCAAATAGTGTTCTTTTTCCGTGTTGCTGAAGATAAGTATATCATCTATGTAAACACAAAGTAATTTTTCAAAAGATCTAAATGCTTTTTGCATATGTCTTTGAAATATTGATGGTGCTTGTTTTAACCCGAAAGGTAAAACAGTCCATTGATAATGTCCTTGTGGACATGTGAATGCAGTTAATAATTGTGATTCTTCATCTAGCAATACTTGCCAGAAACCAGATTTACAATCGAAACTACTGAAGATTTTCTTTCCTCTAATTAGAGTTAGAAGCTCATCTTTATTGGGTAGATTATGACTATCACCTATAGTAGCCATATTAATAGCTTTATAGTTAACAATCATTCTCTTTTTTCCTCTTCTCTTTTCAGCTTCATTTTCAACAAGAAAAGCTGGAGACAAGTGGGGAGAATTAATTACTAGGCTTACTGATTTTTAAGTCTAATAATTCTTGAATTTGTTTTCCATATTCTTCTCTATCCAGTGGACTATAGATCATAGGTTTAACCTTGACTATAGTATTAGGATCCGTAAGCTTTATAGTTGTTTTCATCCATTTTTTAGACTTCTTAGGGTCTATAGGATTTTCACTACAAACTTTTTCTATCAAGTTTTTAATCTTTTGAAATTTTATATTTTCTTGATTAAATTCTTGTTCAGATTTGCATTATTCTATCATTCCCCCTTCTAAAAAGGTGATTTTGTCAGGGCTGACATTGATAGATGCTGGTTTTAGAGTCTTTGAAATCTTTTTCATAGATTCTAGAAACCCTTTTTGTGCTATGGTAATAGCTTTTCTTATTTTTCCTATAATCACTGATTGATTATTGAGGGAATTGATAATATATACCTTTGGGTAAAAATAGTATTTTTTGTATACCATTATTTTTAAATCTTACAAGCGTAACCCCGTCAAAATACTCAGTAGGACAGACAATTTGGCATTCAGGCCGGGATTATTGTCATTAGGCCGGGTTATTTTTCATTGAGACCGGGCTAAAATAACACGTCCTGAGCAAATTTTCTCTCTTGGCCGGGCTAAGAATTCTCCTGCATTTTATTTTATTTTTTGCAATTGTCCGACGTTTTTTTATTTATTCCGAGGCCGAATTATATTTTGTTTCAATAACGAATCTCCAGTACACATCGTCGTGATTGAAAAATAAAGAAAAAACCATCGTCGATCATGCGCAAAAAACCTTTCTCCTCCGACGATTTCTTCTCCCACCACCATAAGAAACCGCCGGCATCATCAAAGCTGGAGTGGTATGATGAAACATTATTTCAGCTTCCCTCCTCAAATTCGTCTCAGTTCACTTTCATCAAAACCAAAAAAAAAAATGGAATCTGATTATTAATGATGAATATAATTCATTTCGCCTATATATATATATATATATATATATATATATATATATATATATATAGCTGCAATTCAGCTTCAAACTCTTGAAATTAAATCCTTTTTTTTTCCCAGAAATTGTTGCTTTTCGACTTTTATTTATCTCCTCATTTGATTGCTATAATAAAATGCTGGCGAATTTCGCTTTTTGATCTCACACTTTAGTTATACTATAGTATAAACAATGTTACGAGAAGAAGAAATCCCTTGCTGCTGCGAAATTAGGGTTTAGATTTGGAGGGATGAAATTGGGGGAAACTGGAAGGAGAAACCAAATAAAAAAAATGTAAAAAAAAATTGTTAGAGAATTTTTAGCCCCGCCGAGTGAGAAAATTTGCTTAAGACGTGTTATTTTAGTCCGGCCTCAATGAAAAATAACCCAGCCTCATGACAATATATCCCGGCCTAAATGGAAAATTGCCCGTCCTATTGAGTATTTTGACGGGTTACATCTGTAAGAATTAAAAATAGGGGTATATAAAAAAAAACTATTTTTACCCAAAGCTATATATCTTGAATTATCGTCTTGATTATTTAAGGTGAAAATAATTCTATTTGTAAATTGTGTGAATGGTTCATACAATTGACAGAAATTATTACCAAGGATAAGGTCCATACCTGTTTCCTCTTGGTAAATGGTGGGAATGTGAAATATTTCTCCTGCAATCTTTATGTTAAGATTTTTACAGACTTTAGAAATATTTATTACTTCTCCATTTGCAATTTTTACCTTAATGGTATTGGGTGCATTTTCCCAATGTTCGTTTGGTATAACAAACTTTGAAGCTATGCACAAACTAGCGCCTATGTCTACATAACAGTGTAAGTTTATCTGTTTATATCCAGAGAATTTTAACTGTCCCTTGATATAAATAGAATTTGGATTAGTAATGTTGCCAGACATTACTGTTTCCGTATTTAAATCATCCCAGGAAATTTCCTGTATGTTTAAATTATTCTGAATTCTCTAAATCGTATTCATTAGATGAATAGTCAGAGTTTTCTTCAAAAAAGTAAACCTCCTTTAAAGATTCATATATTTCTTCTATAGGATCATATCCTATTAGAACAATTTCTTCCATAAATTTTACTTTATGGGGGTATTGTTGTTTATTAGGATCATATCCTATTAGAACAATTTCTTCCATAAGTGTCAAACTTGCAGTGCAAGGAGATTTCTAGGCAGAAGACCCATCGTTAAAAATCTAAGTGTCGAACTTGCAGTGCAAGGACACTTCTGGGCAGAAGACCCATCGTTAAAAATCTAAGTGTCGAACTTGCAGCGCAAGGACATTCCTGGGCAGAAGACCCATCGTTAAAAATCTAAGTGTCGAACTTGCAGCGCAAGGACACTCTAGGCAGAATAACCATCATTAAATAAACAGAGTGTTGAACTTACAGCGCAAGGACACTCTGGGTCGAACTTGCAGCACAAGGACACTCTGGGCAGAATATAAACTAAGGGCCAACTTGCAGAGCGAGGGCCTTCTGGGAAGAAGCCCCACTACACAAATGGACTAAGTACCAAACTTGCAGCGCAAGAATACTCTGGGCAAAATACCCAGAAGTCAGTAAAGTAAATGTAGGGCATTCTAAGCAGAACGACGGAAGTTGGCCTCGTTTCGCGTTATATTAATGACGGAAGTTCATACATTGCAGACTAGGGTAGCTGTAAAGCAGTCCACCCCAGTCTGGGGGGTTTATGATGATATATAGGCCCACTGGGCCGGGTTATTTAGAATTGGGCTGGGCCCATTATAAAGACTAGACAATAAAGATAAGTGAACTGGTAGAGCAGGACTGTACCAGACTCTAGCCAGAAAGACCTCTGGACAGAATAATCAAATGAGCAGGACTCTACCAGACCTCTGGACAGAATAATTAAATGAGCAGGACTCCGTTATGTTCTGACCAGAAAGGCCTCTGGGCAGAATAATCAAATGAGCAGGACTCGATTATGTTCTGACCAGAAGTCCTCTGGGCAGAATAACCAAATGCGCAGGACAAAAACAGAGTCAATAACGGCATAACCGTTTACAAACATGGGTAGATCCCACGTCTTATAATTGGTAGAAGAACCGCTGATAACTCCCCACTATAGTAGAAGGAGTTATCCCCATGATCTAAAGGTATAAAAAGGCAATCTGAACTACGAGGGGGACTTGATTCGGATTCAGTACTTGGATTGGATACGTAGGCAACTCTCTCAAAAGAGTTCAGTCCAAATTCATACAAATATACTTGTTTTGATATTATTTTCCTAACTCGAATCATTTAATTACCCGATTGCGATTTTAAGCATCATCACCAGACTTAAACCTTTTATTTTTCTTTTTATAAGAATATTTTTCTTTTCTAAAGTTTTCTTTAGAATAACCTTTTGGTTCACATCCATATTCTGTGGATGGTTCTGAATTTTTTTTACAACATTTCTTATTGAATTTCTTCAATTTCTTTTGTTGTTTGGAAAGATCACAGATCTTTGCAATTTCTTCCTGTACAATTTTTATTGCAAAGCCAAAGCTAAAGAGATTAACTCCCGTTGCTTCTGTAGTAAATCTCTGAAGAGATTTTTCTCCTACATTGGGGATTTTGGTCAAATATTGTTTTATAAATCCACTATATTCAGTTTGTGGAAGATTATACAAATTTGTCTCAAAATCACAAGTGAAATCAACTAATTTACAGATATCACATATTTGTAATTTGATAAGGCGATTTCTAGACTTTTCTTGTTGTTTAAGAATCTCATTTGTTTTGTCAGCACTATAATTGATTCCTAAAAACATAGTGTAAAAACTATCGATGATAGTTTCAAACATATTTTCCGATGGAAATTCCGACCAATTTGTTGCTTTAACAAATGATTGAATAATTCCAGAGGTTATGTGTTCTACTAAAAGAAGTATATTTTTAGGTTTTCCATATGCTTCTTTATTTGTTTGAATGATCAAACTTAATTCTGTAGCCCATTTATCTATGAGTTGTTTTCTATCCTTTTGACAATCAATGATAAGAATAGAAATTCTTGTATCCTTAGATTCACCGATGATTCTTCTAAGAAAAGAAAAGGGCCTGAAAAACCCAGTTTCTTTACAAACCATCCTAAAAATCTTGGTATCGGAGCCTTGTTAAAAGACTCAAAATCATGGAGTAAAATCCATTAAATGGAAATAGATCATATGTATCATAATGATCTTCAATATCAAGAAGAAATTGAGAATGAACCTTCTTCTCAAATAATCTTCAATGAATCTACAAGTGGATTCAATGCTAAGATAATAATTCAGCAAGAAATATTATCAAAAATTGATGCATCTAAGTTAAATCTTGGAACTGAAAAGATATTTATGATACCCAGTATCATAAGTAGTCTTTTAAAACGAGAAAACAAAATATTTTATTTTGTTAATACTCGAGAAATGCATGTAGACATCAAAGATGTCTCTGGTTCAGTATATCTACTTTTATTAACTAAGAAGAATCTAGGAAAAAAAATAGATTCAAAAACCAGATCAACAATTTCTATGGTTCATCTTGGTGCCATAATTTTTTGATAAAATCTGAATTTCAAACGGGTATAGATACACCCATTAAGCTAGAGTTAATTGACAACAGAATTAACGATAGAAAAGATTGTGTGCTATGAGCTGCTAAAGGCAACCTTGCATATAAAAAGTTCATGTTTACAGTATATCCTATGTTTGGACTTAGTTTAAAAAGTAAGAACTTAGACAAAGTTTTATCTTTGATTCATCACTTCGAAAGAGAAGACTTGATGAATGAAGGAGATAAAGCCTTCAGTGTAACTTACTTAGTAAGTTATGCATTAACAAATAGTCATCATAGTATTGACTATAAAAAGAAAGAATACATTGAAATTTATGAAGTATTTTCTGAAATTGAAACTATTCAAGAGAGACAATTCTCAGAAATAAGTTGTGATAATTATTGGGCAATAGATATTGCCAAAGGAAAACACATTTTAGGAGCAAAAGAAAATCCTAAAATACAAGGAACAAGGTTTTATGTAGGAGCTTTTTCCAGAAGAAGTACTTCAACCGAACCTTCAAATATTGAACTTCTAAGATCTATATCTAGAAGAATAGATATACAAGAGCAAAAGCTCAAAGATATTTGTGGTTAAAACCAATAATGAGTAGTGTAGGTTTATCAACCATAAATGAAACTATAAATCTTCTTCGAGAAGAAAATAAAGTTATCTTAAAACAATTAGATAACATTCAGAAAGAAATAGCAAGAAACGCTACTAGAAACACTCTATAAACAGAGCTAGCAGTAGCCAAAATATTAATGGAAGTAAAAGAGAAAATAAATGATTTTTCTTGTGTAACTGTAGACACATCTACAATACGCACTTCTACATCAGCTTTTCCAGAAAATGGAAAATATAGTTATCCCAACTATAATGTGGGAAACAAAGAACTTGGTTAAAGTGTTAATCCAAATGCTTTAAAATGGCCATTTGAGATAAATGAACCTAAGTGAGAAACTAGAAGATTACTTCTGGAACCATCTAGCACAGGATGATTTCATCTTAGATGGACAAAACACTTCACCATTAGATGGAGTTGTTAAGCTAATGACTCTTGATGAGTCAGAAATAGAAATTGAAATGGTAAATCGACCAGAATTAAGTAAAATTCTAGGTATAGAAACCATTAATGTAGTAGAACAAGTTTCAACTACACGACATAATCTTGAGAAAGATTCTGAGGAAGAAAATGAACCTACAGAAACTTTCAGAGTAGGAAAAGAAGAAGAATGAGAATACTCCACTTCTAAAGAAGAAGCACCCTCTGATTCTTCTAAGAAAAGAAAAGGGCCTGAAAACCCCAGTTACTTTACAAACCATCCTAAAATTCTTGAAATTATAGCGAGAATATAAATTTCTATCATAGCTATTGATAATTTCCTGCCCATTTTATGTATGTATTTGCTATTTACCGAGAAATAAGCACAATTTTAAAAGTTTCAAAAATATACCTCTCAGTACTTCTTTAACTTAGGAATATCAGCACCAATGGTCATGACGGTGGGTTCTTTCCCTAACGGCCTCCTGCCTGGCGGTACTCTCCCTGTGTCGATTCTACCACTCTAGGTTCTCAGATTGTTCTTAAGTGTTTAGAAGATTTGAGGAATATATAAAAGAAAAATTAAAAAATGTTTTTATTTCATAAATAAACAAAATACAAACATACTACTTAGAAATTACATACTATGCTAAATTTATATCCTCACTATAAGAGGATTTTACTCAGCCATTTGAGAGATAAGAATTCTAGGATTAAAGTAGGTTTGAATAACAAGAAAGGTGTGTCTTTCAAATGAAAATAACTTCTCCTTTTATAGATCAAGGATATATGAAGGATCCATTATTACAATGTTACGTCATTGCTGACGTTTATTCCACTAACACTCCATTATCTTAAAATTATTAAACCTAGTCGGTGTAGGCTGATGATGACTCTTTGTCTTCATGTGGCATTATTGCCTCTTTTTGCAAGTGGCTGGGCCCTGCTTTGTCTTTTCCCATTAGTGGGATTTCTTTTTCTTTGTGGTGGGGTCCAGAGCATTTTGTGCAATTGTATTCCACCGTAGCTTTTGTAAAAGCTTGTGGAAGCATATCACAAGTTTTGTCCTTGTGCCAGCTCATTATTTGTCCATTCTTGAACAATTTTTCAAACTGATGAACTTTCTCCATGTCTTCTTCCTGCAATTTTTTGTAGGTTTTTGAAATTATCAAAATACGAGAGTTTTGATAATTTTACCTTAATCTTCGAATCATCGTTGATTTTGAGAATTTTATCAACAATGATTTTGAATCCGGTGATATTGATATGCTCAATATCATTGTGACAGAAACTAGTATCCATAACCTTTGAAGGTCTATAACTGGTTTCTTCATTGCAAATTTCAATTTCAATGAAATGATATGGTAGTTGAATTTTTCCATCATCCCATTCTGGCAAACTGCTATAGATTTTTAGAAATATAGCTCGATCTACTTCTTTGACAACCTTGGTTCTAAAGATTTTGATTGCCTTTTTAATTTCTTCTGGAAACATAGAAATCTCCAAAAGATTCTTGCTAGGATACATCATCCTTTGCTAATCCATATGAAAATGCTGCATACACCATTTCTGGGTCAGCACCTCCAATAAAATTGAACAGACTAATTGAATCGCTGTCCGTTGTGAAGAGTTTTTCTTCAATGAAATGTTCTTCACTTGCCATTCTCGCATGTCCAAAGAGATAAGATAATCCTTCGAAATCAAACTTAATGACAACTTTCTTTTCAATATTTTTAGTTATTGAAATTCTACCTAAAGAAACCATAGTACTGGGTCTCTTTTCAGATTTTTAAAATTTCTGTAAAGGTGGCCTTTAAGCAATCAGAATTAGATATCAATTTTGGGGCTAATATCATGTGTTCTCTTGCAAATATTTCACCAGAAACCTTTGCTTCTTGGAGTGTTTTGAATTTCTTGTGTTTGACATCAGAAACTCTTTTTGTTGCTTTTTCTGCAACTTCCCATGATGTATAAATACATGCATAATGACCAGTATACACAACATAATAATCAGAATATTTTGGCTGTTGAATAGCCTTATCAAGACCTGAAACGTCCTGAGTATTTGGTCTAAAACCCGAGATAAAATCTGTAGGTTTAACCAAATTGTTAGATGTCTGTACATCTTTTACATCTTTTTCCAAGATGCTAGGAATCAACGGATTTGATGATTCTTTACCGATTGCCGTTTGCATCGGAATAGCTAACAGTTCGTTACTATTGCTAGTGCAAGGACTGTTAAACCAATTTGTCGCTTTAACAAAAGGATAGAAAATAGCTCATAGATAAATGAGCTACAGAATTAAGTTTGATCATTCAAACAAATAAAGAAGCATATGGAAAACCTAAAAATATACTTCTTTTAGTAGAACATAAAACCTCTGGAATTATTCAATCATTTGTTAAAGCAACAAATTGGTCGGAATTTCCATCGGAAAATATGTTTGAAACTATCATCGATAGTTTTTACACTATGTTTTTAGGAATCAATTATAGTGCTGACAAAACAAATGAGATTCTTAAACAACAAGAAAATGCTAGAAATCGCCTTATCAAATTACAAATATGTGATATCAGTAAATTAGATGATTTCACTTGTGATTTTGAGACAAATTTGTATAATCTTCCACAAACTGAATATAGTGGATTTATAAAACAATATTTGACCAAAATCCCTATTGTAGGAGAAAAATCTCTTCAGAAATTTACTACAAAAGCAACAAGAGTTAATCTCTTTAGCTTAGACTTTGCAATAAAAATTGTAGGGGGAAGGGGCCACAAGGACAAAAAAATTAATAAATGGGTCTGGAAGGACAAAAGTAACATTTTCATGATTATAAAGGACAAAAATCACAATTGTTACTTTAAAATTGTTACTTCATGTGTTAATGTTACTTTTTGTTTTACAATTGTTACTTCATATTTACTCTATTCCACATTTGTTACTTCATATTTGTTACTTCATAATTGTTACTTTTGTCCTTATTAAATTACAGTTTCCTTCTATCCTGGATTTTTTTGATAATTTTGTCCTTCTTGACTAAAATCTAAAAATTGTAAAGGAAGAAATTGCAATGATCTGTAATCTTTCCAAACAACAAAAGAAATCGAAGAAATTCAATAAGAAATGTTGTAAAAATATTTCATAACCATCCACTAAATATGGATGTGAACCAAAAGGTTATTCTAAAGAAAACTTTAGAAAACAAAAATATTATAAGAATAAATATTCTTATAAAAAGAAAAATAAAAGGTTTAATTCTGGGAAATACTTTAAACCTCGTCAGAAATACAAAAATACTGACAAACAGCATGAAAATGCTGATAAAAAGAAATTTTACCCTAAGGGTAAAAAGAATTGTAGATGTTGGATCTGCAATATAGAAAGTCATTATGCAAATGAATGTCCTAATAAACAACAATACCCCCATAAAGTAAAATTTATGGAAGAAATTGTTCATATAGGATATGATCCTATAGAAGAAATATATGAATCTTTAGAGGAGGTTTATATTTTTGAAGAAAACTCTGACTATTCATCTAATGAATACGATTCAGAGAATTCAGAATAATTTAACCATACAGGAAATTTCCTGGGATGATTTAAATACGGAAACAGTAATGTCTGGCAACATTACTAATCCAAATTCTATTTATATCAAGGGACAATTAAAATTCTCTGGATATAAACAGATAAACATACATTGTTATGTAGACACAGGCGCTAGTTTGTGCATAGCAAATGGAGAAGTAATAAATATTTCTAAAGTCTGCAAAAATCTTAACATAAAGATTGCAGGAGGAATATTTCACATTCCCTCCATTTACCAACAGGAAACATGTATGGACCTTATCCTTGGTAATAACTTCTGTCAATTGTATGAACCATTCACACAATTTACAGATAGAATTATTTTCACCTTAAATAATCAATCAGTGATTATAGGAAAAATAAGAAAAGCTATTACCATAGCACAAAAAGGGTTTCTAGAATCTATGAAAAAGAATTCAAAAACTCTAAAACCAGCATCTATCAATGTCAGCCCTGACAAAATCACCTTTTTAGAAGGGGGAATGATAAAAGAATGCAAATCTGAACAAGAATTTAATCAAGAAAATATAAAATTTCAAAAGATTAAAAACTTGTTAGAAAAAATTTGTAGTGAAAATCTATAGTCCACTGGATAGAGAAGAATTTGGAAAACAAATTCAAGAATTATTAGACTTAAAAATCATTAAGCCTAGTAAATCTCCTCAGATGTCTCCAACTTTTCTTGTTGAAAATGAAGCTGAAAAGAGAAGAGGAAAAAAGAGAATGGTTGTCAACTATAAAGCTATTAATATGGCAACTATAGGTGGTAGTCATAATCTACCCAATAAAAATGAGCTTCTAACTCTAATTAGAGGAAAGAAAATATTTAGTAGTTTCGATTGTAAATCTGGTTTCTGGCAAGTATTGCTAGATGAAGAATCACAATTATTAACTGCATTCACATGTCCACAAGGACATTATCAATGGACTGTTTTACCTTTCGGGTTAAAACAAGCACCATCCATATTTCAAAGACATATGCAAAACGCATTTAGATCTTTTGAAAAATTCCTTTGTGTTTATGTAGATGATATACTTATCTTCAGCAACACAGAAAAAGAACATTATTTGTATGCTGCAATAGTACTTAAAAATGTGAAGAATTAGGAATAATTCTATCACTAAAAAAGACACAGCTCTTTAAAACAAAGATTAATTTTCTAGGACTAGAAATTGATCAAGGTCATCATTGTCCTCAGAATCATATTTTGGAACATAAATTTCCAGATAAGATTGAACAAGAAACAATTGCAAAGATTTCTAGGAATATTAACTTATGCTGAGAGTTATATCCCTAAGCTTGCTGCAATTAGAAAACCTTTACAGGTAAAACTCAAAGAAAATGTTCTTTGGGATTGGAAAGATTCTGACACATCTTATGTAAATAAGGTTAAGAAGAATTTAACTAGCTTTCCAAAGCTATATCATCATTTACCAGATGATAAACTGATCATCGAAACTGATGCATCAGATGAATTTTGGGGTGGAATGCTCAAAGCAATAAACTCTGATCAAGAGTTAATTTGCAGGTATACTTTTGGAAGCTTCAAAAAGGCTGAAAGAAATTACCACAGTAATGAAAAAGAATACCTTGCGGTAATTCGAGTCATTAAAAAGTTTAGTTCATATCTTACTCCAGTTAAATTTTTAATTAGGACAGATAACAAAAACTTCACTTACTTTTTAAAAACTAATTTAAAAGGTGACAACAAGCAAGGTAGACTTGTGAGATGGCAGATGTGGCTATCAAGATACTGTTTTGAAATAGAACACATTTCAGGCAGTAAAAATATATTTGCTGATTTTTTAACTCGTTAATATGCAGGTTAAAAATCTCAAAAGAATCTCCTATTGGAGATAAAGGGGTAAAACCCAGGGACTATTTGTCCTTACAGAATTCCAGAAATGGACATGCGAGAACGGTAAGTGAAGAACATTTCATTGAAGAAAAACTCTTCACAACGGACAACGATTCAATTAGTCTGTTCAATTTTATTGGAGGTGCTGACCCAGAAGGTGTATGAAGCATTTTCATATGGATTAGTTAGGATGATCTATCCAAGCAAGAATCTTTTGGAGATTTATATGTTTCCAGAAGAAATTAAAAAGGCAATCAAAAACTTTAGAACCAAGGTTGTCAAAGAAGCAGATCGAGCTATATTTCTAAAAATCTATAGCAGTTTGTCGGAATGGAATGATGGAAAAATTCAACTACCATATCATTTCATTGAAATTGAAATTTGCAATGAAGAAACCAGTTATAGACCTTCAAAGGTTATGGATACTAGTTTATCTCACTATGATTTTGAGCATATCAATATCACCAAATTCAATATCATTGTTGCTAAAATTCTCAAAATCAACGATGATTCGAAGATTAAGGTAAATTATTAAAACTCTCATATTTTGATAATTTCAAAAACCTACAAAAAATTACAGGAAGAAGACATGGAGAAAGTTCTTCAGTTTGAAAAATTGTTCAAGAATGGACAAATAATGAGCTGGCACAAGGACAAAACTTGTGATATGCTTCGACAAGCTTTTACAAAAGCTACGGTGGAATACAATTGCACAAGATGCTCTCGAACCCACCATAAAGAAAAAGAAATCCCACTATTGGGAAAAGACAAAGCAGGCCCCAGCCACTTGCAAAAAGAGGCAATAATGCAGCATGAAGACAAAGAGTCATCATCAGCCTACACCGACTAGCTTTAATAATTTTAAGATAGTGGAGTGTTAGTGGAAAAAATGTCAGCAATGATGTAACATTGTAATAATGGATCCTTCATCCTTGATCTATAAAAGGAGAAGTTACTTTCATTTGAAAAACACACCTTTCTTGGCATTCAAACCTACTTGAATCCTAGAATTATTATCTCTCAAATGGCTGAGTACAAGTGCGTATTGTAGATGTGTCTACGGTTACACAAGAAAATTCATTTATTTTCTCTTTTACTTACTTTAATATTTTGGCTGCTGCTAGCTCTATTTCTAGAGTGTTTCTAGTAGCGTTTCTTGCCATTTCTTTCTGAATGTTATCTAATTGTTTTAAGATAACTTTATTTTCTTCTCGAAGAAGATTTATAGTTTCATTTATGGTTGATAAACCTACACTACTCATGTTTGGTTTTAACCACAAATATCTTTGAGCTTTTGCTCTTGTATATCTATTCTTCTAGACATAGATCTTAGAAGTTCAATATTTGAAGGTTCGGTTGAAGTACTTCTTCTGGAAGAAGCTCCTAAATAAAACCTTGTTCCTTGTATTTTAGGATTTTCTTTTGCTCCTAAAATGTGTTTTCCCTTGGCAATATATGTTGCCCAAGAATTATCAGAACTTATTTATGAGAATTGTCTCTCTTGAATAGTTCCAATTTCAGAAAATATATCATCAATTTCAATGTATTCTTTCTTTTTGTAGTCAATACTATGATGACTATTTGTTAATGCATAACTTAATAAGTAAGTTACACTATAGGCTTTATCTCCTTCATTCATCAAGTCTTCTCTTTTGAAGTGATGAATCAAAGATAAAACTTTGTCTAAGTTCTTACTTTCTAAATTAAGTCCAAACTTAGGATATACTGTAAACATGAATATTTTATATGCAAGGTTGCCTTTAGCAGCTCATAGCACACAATCTTTTCTATCGTTAATTCTGTTTTTACTCATTGCGGAGGCTCTCAATATTATGATGTGTGAAGCGGTGCAAAAGAATTTGATTAATGGAGTTGATTTGAAGAAAGACGGCTTATAGATTTCTCATCTTCAATTTGTAGACGATGCTATCATTTTTGGTAGGTGGAATATGGAGAACCTTCTAAACCTTGCTAAAATTCTAAAGCTCTTTGCTGCGGTTTCGGGCCTAAAAATAAACATGAACAAAAGCAAATTGTTTGGTATGAATATTAGTGGCATGGATCTCGAGAGGGGAGCGGCCTCTTTATGTTGCAGCTCCGGTTCCCTTCCTTTCACGTACTTGGGTCTTCCAGTTGGGAAAAATATGAATAGAATCTCATCTTGGCAGCCGGTCATTGACAGCGTGAGCGAAAATTGGCAGGGTGGAAAGCTAGGCTCTTATCGGTGGGTGGTAGATTGACTCTGATTAAAGCAGTTTTGGGGAGTCTACCTTTATACTTTTTCTCCATCTTTCATGCTCCTATTGCCGTGATACGCATCTTAGAACAGTTGAGAGCTCGCTTCTTTTGGGGAGGGGGTAACGGCGAGAGATACATTGCTTGGATTTCTTGGGACACTATTTTAAAACAAAAAAAAATGGGGAGGGTTTGGGGTTTGGGGACTTGGTTTGCAAAATGATGCCTTGCTTGGGAAATGGTGGTGGAGATGGAAGACTGAGGAGGGTGTCTTGTGGAACAAATTCATTAGTGCTTTGAATGGTAAAGATAGGGGATTTGGTGACGGAGTTAGTAGGAGTGGGTTATGTACGTAAGGTGTGGAGTGGAATAGTAAAAAATGGGTGTAGAATTGAAAAAAAAAGGGTGAAGCTTTTATCCTCCCTTGGTTGGAAGTTGGGCTCGGGAAATAGAGTGAGGTTCTGGAGGGATTCTTGGATTGGAGAGAGCTCTCTTGATGTGCGTTTTACTAGACTATTTCGCCTAGAGGTATTAGATGAGTGTTTGGTGAGTGATAGAGGGAGATTTGTGGATGGGGTGTGGTCGTGGGAATGGAGGTGGAGAAGAGAGATGAGGGGTAGGGAGTGGGGAGAGTTTGTAGACCTTATTGCTTTGCTTTCAAATATCTCTCCCATTGCAGGTAACTCAGATACCCCATTTTGGAACTTTACTCTAATGGTATCTTTTCAGTGGCTCGGCTTAAAAAACACTTCTTGGCACTACTTCTAGTGGATCTCCGTCGGCTACCTTCCTATGGAGGTGGAATGATGCTATCCCGTCGAAGGTCAACATCTTTAATTGGAAGGTTGCTCACAACCGTATCCCCACTCGGATTGATATCATGAAAAGAGGTATTCTTATTGATAGTTTGGTTTGCCCCATTTTCAAGGTGGTGAATGAGGACATCTCGCATCTACTCTTTTACTGCCCTTCTGCTTCTTCTATTTGGCGTAAGATTGTTGATTGGATCTCTATTCCACGAGCGTTACTTATGGATTGGGATTCATTCATACAATCATCTCCTTTTTCGGCTAGACAAGGTGAGAAAGTTAAAGTATGGGATGCTATTAAAAAAAGTTGATATTTGGTGTATTTGGATGGCTAGGAATCAAATTGTGTTTAACTCAAAGGATCTCAATGTGGACATGTTGTTAATTTGGGGAAATTCAAAGTAGAAGCTTCACCTGGATCACCGTTAGAAAAAGTAATATTAGTATCGATTGGACAACTTGGAAGACTAGTCCGCTCTCTTTTAGCATAGTTTAGTCCTTGTGTAGCTGATTCGCGTTTTTAGCATAGACTAGTCCGCTCTCTTTTAGCATAGACTAGTCCGCGTTTTTTTTTTCATTTTGTTTCACTTCGGTTTTGGCTTGGTCGGCTTGTTTCTTAAGATCAAGTGAACGTTTGTAACTGGGAAACTTTGGCCTTCTAGCGTCTTGCTAGACCCCTTAATAATAATATCACTTGCTGTTCAAAAAAAAACGCTAGCTTAATGTGTGTATCTATACCTGCTTGAAATTTAGATTTTATCAAAAAAATTATGGCACCAAGATGAACCATAGAAATTATTGATCTGGTTTTTGAATCTATTTTTTTCTAGATTCTTCCTTATATCTTCCTTAGTTAATAAAGGTAGATATATTGAACCAGAGACATCTTTGATGGCTACATGCATTTCTCGAGTATTAACAAAATATAATATTTTGTTTTCTTGTTTTAAAAGACTACTTATGATACTGGGTATCTTAAATATCTTTTCAGTTCTAAGATTTAACTTAGATGCATCAATTTTTGATAATATTTCTTGCTGAATTATTATCTTAGCATTGAATCCACTTTTAGATTCATTGAAGATTATTTTAGAAGAAGGTTCATTCTCAATTTCTTCTTGATCTTGAAGAACATTATGATCCATAGGATCTATTTCCATTTAATGGATTTTACTCCATGATTTTGAGTCTTTTAACAAGTCTCTGATACCAAGATTTTTAGGAAGGGGTTGTGGAAAAAGAGTTAAAGCAGAAAGGTTGAAATTATAGCGAGAATATAAATTTCTATCATAGCTATTTATAATTTCCTGCCCATTTTATGTATGTATTTGCTATTTACCGAGAATTAAGCACAATTTTAAAAGTTTCAAAAATATACCTCTCAGTACTTCTTTAACTTAGGAATATCAACACCAATGGTCACGACGGTGGGTTCTTTCCCTAACGGCCTCCTGCCTGGCGGTACTCACCCTATGTCGATTCTACCACTCCAGGTTCTCAGATTGTTCTTAAGTGTTTAGAAGATTTGAGGAATATATAAAAGAAAAATTAAAAAAGGATTTTATTTCATTTGTTGCTTTAACAAAAGGATAGAAAACAGCTCATAGATAAATGGACTACAGAATTAAGTTTGATCATTCAAACAAATTAAGAAGCATACTAATGGAAATGCATTGAAGCATAAGTAATGGAAATGTATTGAAGCATAAAGCCAGACTTATGGCTAACGGTTTTCATAAGAGTTATAGAGTCAACTTTAAAGAGATTTCAGCCCTGTGGCCAAGTCTTCCACAATCAAAGTTGTTATGGAAATAACTGTATTTATGAACATGCATGTTAATTTGATTGACATCAATAATGCATCTCTCAATGGACCTTTGAAGGAGCCTGTCTTTATGTCACAACCTGAGGGATTTGAGGATCCAACCATGCCTAATTACTTATGCAAACTTAATAAAGCTCTTTTTGGAACGAAGCAAGCATTCATGGCATGGTTTTAAGCATTGGCAAATCAACTAAAGATGTGGGGATTCACACAAGTTGTATCTGATAATTCTTTGTTTATATTCAAAATAGAGGCTTAGGTTCAGTATGTTCTTGTCTATGTAGATGATATCCTAATCACTGGAAACTAATAAAATCTTATTAAGAACTTCATTAAGTAGCTTAATACCTGATTTTCCCTCAAGGACCTAGGTCATGTCACTCATTTTCTGAGAATGCAAGCATGGGCGGATCCAGAAAGTCTTTTCAGTGGGGTCACCGGACCGTAAAACTATATTTTTAATCCAAAAATTTATTTCAATGGGCCACCGTAGTCTAAAACTATATTTTTTATCAATAAAACGATATTTTTTAACAACAAAACTATATTATTTTAATATTAAAAAAATTCTCGAATCTCAGTGGGGTCACCTGGCCCCCTATGGGTACATAGATCCGCCTCTGAATGCAAGCCTACAAAGACTCAAATGGTTTGTACTTGCATTAGTCTCACTATGCTTTACAATTGCCGAAGAGATTATGGATTGAGCAACTTAAAGGCCGTCCAACTCCTAAGGTCTTCAAAAACTTAAGGCCTAAACATGGAACTCATTTATCTAAGACGAAAGAGTACATAAGTGCTAGAAGTAATAGCACCGATCGAGACGCTCGATTTTCGCACAGCGGAAGCTTATGCGATTTACGATATGAGACATAACTAATTAATCCTACGAGAAGGTTAGTAGATTTACCCATACCGGAGAGAGATGATAAAATCGACCAAGGGAGAAGCCGTAGTCTTCCGGATTGTATCTCCAAGAGACGACTGGTGGACGTCGATCCTCGCCGTAGAACCTCCTCGAATATGCACTAGCAAAACCCTAGGTTTTTCTTCTCTAAATGTCTAAGGCAAGAAACAAATTTTTCTTCCTTTTTATGTGGATGTGGTGCCAATATTGATTGTATATTGTGTTAGGAGGAACTCTCTTTATATAGGAAAATAACTAGCCAAGAGAGTTATCCTTTTAACACCACAAAAACCTATTCCCATAAGGAAATGATATTTTTCCCACAAAATAAGAGATAATTCCCAAAAAATCAATATCTTAATTTTCCATTAATTATCCAACAAATAGGTAATTAATTAATTACACATTGACATAATCTAAGACAATTTCTTCTCCTAAATTAATTACAAGTGTGGCGCCAATTAGTCATTTATTTTTAACAGGAAATGTCTTTTCTATTTTACATATTATTTACCAAATAAATAATATTGCATATTCATTAAATAGACCAACTATTTAATTTAATCTCGAGGTTCCATAAAACGAGAAAACACTCGCGTGTTAAGAGCCAACCCGGGGACCATGGACCTATAATCAGTAGCTACAATAAATTGAATAAAATATTCATCGAACAGAATATTTCTACTCAACTCATTAATTCCGGAATTACGCCACCATAAATCCGAAACTGAACTCTATCGATTATAGATATAACTTATTCCCAAAACGTCGAAGCGAGTCGATAAGTCCATTGATATAATCATTACATATAAACTAACCCTCCATAGACTATCCGTACTGAAGTAGGATTATTTCGTAAACCTTCTTCACTACATCTTATCCTTATTTACCATTAACCCACTAGTGATCAATTAGTTCATAACCAATACGAACTCCCGGGATCGATCAGTTTCTAGGATCAACAAATAAGGGGATTGTCTTTCTACTTCCCGCAGGAAGGAATGTATTCCATATATGTGAGACACACACTTCTCACTCATTCCAGAATAATGCCAACATGAAAGTGATTCGGACCGCGCCTCTTAGCGATCCTTAACGAACACATCAAACCCTATCCTGAAACTAGTAGGAGTATGCAATCACTTCAGGATTAAGGTTAATCCATATATGATCATCTTGTGATTTAATAAGATTTCTCAATCACGGAATTATATGAGAAACTCAAATTAAATCGGTTCAGTCCTATATGACTCTCATCATATATAAATGCCCCACTTAGACAACCAATATCGACGGTCCGGATAATACGGTCACACCATAAAGTGTTCTGGGCGCATTAATGGTAGTTTAATCAATAGACATCATACTTTGATTAACTTCACCACGGACTTACAGTTCAAGTGTATCACCATAAACTTAATCCTCATGTGTGACACACACTAAGTTATATGGCTACATATGATACGACTTGGGGTTTTCAGTAGTGTATTACTTACAAGAACGAAGCAAAGTAATAAGATGAGAATAAATCTGTCATTTATTAATTCTAAAAATAATTACATAAATTGTCTTTCGGACACTATTTCCAACAATAAGTTTCATAGGTGGCTAACAATATCTTACTCTCACAATGCCATACATTGCTTATGCTGTAAACTCACTCAGTCTCTTTATGCAACAACTATATTCAGATCATTAGTTTGCTCTTAAGAGACCTTAGAGCTTGGTTTACATTTCAAGCCTTACTTTGACTTGATCTTGCAAGGTTTATAGATGTTGACTGGACAGTCAACTCCTTTGACAGGAAATCTGTTAGAGGATATTGTGTCTTTCTAGGTGGGAAGTTATTGTGTGGTGAGGGATTTTGAGGTAAAGTGACGAGTGAAACGATCAGAACCACACAGTTTAAATACAGAATAAAACTGTGTGGTCTGGGGGCTGCCACACGGTGTCTCCGCACCGTGTAGAGACACCACACAATAACTTCCCTTTCTAGGTGATTATATCCGAAACCATGTCATGACCAAATAACAAAAAGGTTAAAGGTTGTGAATAATAGTTTTAATCTAAAATGGTTAAGAAGGACAGTTACTACATATGTTACTATATTTTTGTACATGTGTTACTATATTTTGTTCTTTTTAACCATTTTGTATCTTATCTTATCCTTATGGACTCTGACACCATAACAAAATATGATAGAGTCTATAGACCTTCATTGAAATTGGAATTTCCAATGAAAAAACCAGTTATAGACCTTCAAAGGTTATGGATACTAGTTTCTCTCACTATGATATTGAGCATATCAATATCACCAGATTCAAAATCATTGTTGATAAAATTCTCAAAATCAACGATGATTCGAAGATTAAGGTAAATTATTAAAAACTCTCATATTTTGATAATTTCAAAAACCTACAATAAATTGCAGGAAGAAGACATGGAGAAAGTTCTTCAGTTTGAAAAATTGTTCAAGAATGGACAAATAATGAGCTGGCACAAGGACAAAACTTGTGATATGCTTCGACAAGCTTTTACAAAAGCTACAGTGGAATACAATTGCACAAGATGCTCTGAACCCCACCACAAAGAAAAAGAAATCCCACTAATGGGAAAAGACAAAGCAGGGCCTAGCCACTTGTAAAAAGAGGCAATAATGCCGCATGAAGACAAAGAGTCATCATCAGCCTACACCGACTAGCTTTAATAATTTTAAGACAGTGGAGTGTTAGTGGAAAAAATGTCAGCAATGACGTAACATTGTAATAATGGATCCTTCATCCTTGATCTATAAAAGGAGAAGTTATTTTCATTTGAAAGACACACCTTTCTTGGCATTCAAACCTACTTGAATCCTAGAATTCTTATCTCTCAAATGGCTGAGTAGAAGTGCGTATTGTAGATGTGTCTACAGTTACACAAGAAAATTCATTTATTTTCTCTTTTACTTCCATTAAAATTTTGGCTGCTGCTAGCTCTATTTCTAGAGTGTTTCTAGTAGCGTTTCTTGCCATTTCTTTCTGAATGTTATCTAATTGTTTTAAGATAACTTTATTTTCTTCTCGAAGAAGATTTATAGTTTCATTTATGGTTGATAAACCTACACTACTCATGTTTGGTTTTAACCACAAATATGTTTGAGCTTTTGCTCTTGTATATCTATTCTTCTTGACATAGATCTTAGAAGTTCGATATTTGAAGGTTCGGTTGAAGTACTTCTTCTGAAACAAGCTCCTACATAAAACCTTGTTCCTTGTATTTTAGGATTTTCTTTTGCTCCTAAAATGTGTTTTCCCTTGGCAATATCTATTGCCCAAGAATTATCAGAACTTATTTATGAGAATTGTCTCTCTTGAATAGTTCCAATTTCAGAAAATACATCATCAATTTCAATGTATTCTTTCTTTTTCTAGTCAATACTATGATGACTATTTGTTAATGCATAACTTACTAAGTAAGTTACACTGAAGGCTTTATCTCCTTCATTCATCAAGTCTTCTCTTTTGAAGTGATGAATCAAAGATAAAACTTTGTCTAAGTTCTTACTTTCTAAACCAAGTCCAAACTTAGGATATACTGTAAACATGAACTTCTTATATGCAATGTTGCCTTTAGCAGCTCATAGCACACAATCTTTTCTATCGTTAATTCTGTTGTCAATTAACGCTAGCTTAATGGGTGTATCTATACCCGCTTGAAATTCAGATTTTATCAAAAAATTTATGGCACCAAGATGAACCATATAAATTATTGATCTGGTTTTTGAATCTATTTTTTTTTCTAGATTCTTCCTTATATTTTCCTTAGTTAATAAAGGTAGATATACTGAACCAGAGACATCTTTGATTTCGACATGCATTTCTCGAGTATTAACAAAATAAAATATTTTGTTTTCTCGTTTTAAAAGACTACTTATGATACTAGGTATCTTAAATATCTTTTCAGTTCTAAGATTTAACTTAGATGCATCAATTTTTGATAATATTTTCTGCCGAATTATTATCTTAGCATTGAATCCACTTGTAGATTCATTGAAGATTATTTGAGAAGAATGTTCATTCTCAATTTCTTCTTGATCTTGAAGATCATTATGATCCATAGGATCTATTTCCATTTAATGGATTTTACTCCATGATTTTGAGTCTTTTAACAAGTCTCTGATACCAAGAATTTTAGGAAGGGGTTGCGGAAAAAGAGTTAAAGCAGAAAGGTTGAAATTATAACGAGAATATAAATTTCTATCATAGCTATTTATAATTTCCTGCCCATTTTATGTATGTATTTGCTATTTACCGAGAAATAAGCACAATTTTAAAAGTTTCAAAAATATACCTCTCAGTACTTCTTTAACTTAGGAATATCAGCACCAATGGTCACGACGGTGGGTTCTTTCCCTAACGGCCTCCTGCCTGGCGGTACTCTCCCTGTGTCGATTCTACCACTCCAGGTTCTCAGATTGTTCTTAAGTGTTTAGAAGATTTGAGGAATATATAAAAGAAAAATTAAAAAAGGATTTTATTTCATTTGTTGCTTTAACAAAAGGATAGAAAACAGCTCATAGATAAATGGGCTACATAATTAAGTTTGATCATTCAAACAAATAAAGAAGCATACTAATGGAAATGTATTGAAGCATAAGTAATGGAAATGTATTGAAGCATAAAGCCAGACTTATGGCTAAGGGTTTTCATAAGAGTTATAGAGTCAACTTTACAGAGATTTCAGCCCTATGGCCAAGTCTTCCACAATCAAAGTTGTTATGGAAATAATTGTATTTATGAACATGCATGTTAATCTGATTGACATCAATAATGCATCTCTCAATGGACCTTTGAAGGAGCCTGTTTTTATGTCACAACCTGAGGGATTTGAGGATCCAACCATGCCTAATTACTTATGCAAACTTAATAAAGCTCTTTTTGGAACGAAGCAAGCATTCAGGGCATGGTTTGAAGCATTGGAAAATCAACTAAAGATGTGGGGATTCACACAATTTGTATCTGATAATTCTTTGTTTATATTCAAAACAAAGGCTTAGGTTCAGTATGTTCTTGTCTATGTAGATGATATCCTAATCACTGGAAACTAATAAAATCTGATTAAGAACTTCATTAAGCAGCTTAATACCTGATTTTCCCTCAAGGACCTAGGTCATGTCACTCATTTTCTGAGAATGCAAGCATGGGCGGATCCAAAAAGTTTTTTCAGTGGGATCACCGGACCGTAAAACTATATTTTTAATCCAAAAATTTATTTCAATGGGTCACCGTAGTCTAAAACTACATTTTTTTTACCAACAAAACGATATTTTTTAACAACAAAACTATATTATTTTAATATTAAAAAAATTCTCGAATCTTTGTGGGGTCACCTGACCCCTAAGGGTAGATAGATCCGTCTCTGAATGCAAGCCTACAAAGACTCAAATGGTTTGTACTTGCATTAGTCTCACTATGCTTTACAATTGCCGAAGAGATTATGGATTGAGCAACTTAAAGGCCGTCCAACTCCTAAGGTCTTCAAAAACTTAAGGCCTAAACATGGAACTCCTTTATCTAACAGGAAAGAGTACATAAGTTCCATAGGTGGCTAGCAATATCTTACTCTCACAAGGCCATACATTGCTTACACTGTAAACTCACTCAGTCTCTTTTTGCAAGAACTATATTCAGATCATTAGTTTGCTCTTAAGAGATCTTAGAGCTTGGTTTACATTTCAAGCCTTACTTTGACTTGAGCTTGCAAGGTTTACAGATGTTGACTGGACAGTCAACTCCTTTGACATGAAATCTGTTAGAGGATATTGTGTCTTTCTAGGTGGGAAGTTATTGTGTGGTGAGAGATTTTGAGGTAAAGTGACGGGTGAAACGATCGAAGCAGCAACGGTTTAACGCTGAAAATACAGAATAAAGCGTGTAGTCGGGATGCCACACGGTGTCTCCGCACCGTGTAGAGACACCACACAATAACTTCCCGTTCTAGGTGATTATATCCGAAACCATGTCATGACCAAATAACAAAAAAGTTAAAGGTTGTGAATAACAGTTTTAATCTAAAATGGTTAAGAATGACGATTCTACTACGTGTATTCTTATATTTTTATGCGTGTATACATTATATTTTATTCTTTTTAACCATTTTGTATTTTATCTTGTCCTTGTGGACTCTGACACCATAACAAAATATGATAGAGTCTATAGACTAGGGAGGTCCCAATTTTGTTACCAAAAATTTCATTTCCACGTGTAGTACTTCTTTTTTTCGTGACAAGTAAACCACACCGACTTGTTCGAGTAGCCACCCTCAAAGCTATCCCTCTCATGGAAAGAGAGAATAGATTTCTCCCCCATACTAGTATTTTTCACTCTGTCCGCGTCACTTTTCCAAATAAATAGTCAAGCTTTGTTATCTCTCTCTCTCTTTCTCTAATTTTCATGCTCTCCTTGTCCTTGTCCCCCCTTCTGGAGTTTTGAATTGAAAACCCCTCCCATTATCTTTTAGGAATCCATGATTTGCATTATACCATCAATTCCAACCATTTGATAAAAAAAAGTGAAGTGCTATAAAGGGTACGTTCGAAACTTGCTCATTTGATCTTATTTTTCTGTTTCTTTACTTTTTTTTTCAGTCCTAAAGCATTTTAGATCAGAACCCTCTTACACAATTTTGATTTAGACCACCTTTTTCATCATTAGGTATTCAAGATTCAGTTTGAAAAGCGCCCAAAAGTTTGATATTGTTGTTCTCTAACACATATTTGCGCAGCTTTAACAAATATCTGGAATTCATTTCTGTATTGTCATTTCTCAAATACAGTTTTGGCCGTTTGAATTTGTAGTATTGAGTTTCGGGGTGGTATGTTAGGTAGTGTTGGAGATGCCAAGGAAAAACTTGAATGTGGATGTAGGGATTGAAGGAAATCAGGGGAAGGTGAGAAAGAGAAGGATATCATCATCATCTCCATCGTCATTAGTCCGAAATCATAGGTCAAAACGAGTGATTTCGGTTGGAAAAAGAGGAGGATTATCAAGCATACCAGTGCCAATTTGGAGGGTAACTTCAAAATCACCATCTTTTCTAAATGAAAAGAGTGTGGCACTGGATTTAAAGAGTTTTGATAATAAAGGGCATCAAGAATTGTCTGTATCAGCTCGAAAACTCGCTGCTAATCTGTGGGAGATTAATGGGGTTGTTAGTCCTAAACATCAAGATAATCTAGATGGAAAGAAAGTGGTGAGGAAAGATAGGATTTTGAGGGAATCCCTTTTGGAACCAATGGAAATGAACTTGTTTGATGTAGTCAAATCATCAAACAATGTTTCTTATCAGGTAGGGTGCAGTTTCTTGAGAGGATATAATGTTTGCATCATAATCCAAGAACAAGCAAAATGTTTTGATTTTTAATCTACTAATTAATGTGTGTTTTTCTTGTGTGATTTGCAGGCGATGGATCGACGTGATCTCAATGCTCACCGAAGAAGAAACTCTGTTGGCTCTCAAAAGAATCTTCATTATAGCCTCAATGTAGAAGGATCAACTTCAATAAAAAATGCTACTTTAATTGAGGTAACTCCATGCTTTCATCCCTTTTTATTAGCTACTCAAATAAATTGTCTTTATTTTTTGCATTAGTAGCCAGACAGATTCTTGATGTCATAAACTAAACAGGGCATTGTGATTTAGTCCCATTTTTGTTAGTCCTGTATCTATATATGCAAATTGTAATTATCATGAGATTTGTGTGTGATAATTAGTAAGTACTAAAAAGTTTGTAATATTTGGCATATTTGTCATTAAACAATCTGCAGGTTCTTGAAAATCGTAGAAGGCCTAATGGATCAAGAGATAAGAACCGATTAAACGAGTTAGTTGCTGCACTGACAACATCTAAAGAGCTGCTAAAAGTTTTGAGTCGCATTTCCTGTGTTGAAGAGCAGCAGCCTACAAACATATCCTTACTGTCTGCTATAAAAACCGAGCTTGATCGCGCGTGCATTCACGTCAATAAACTGATTCATGATCGGAATTCGAATGAGCAGTTGATAGATCACCTGTTGATTCAGTTTGAGTTAGAAAAGGCCAATTGGAAAATCAAGGAAAAGGAAAGGATTCAAAGTGCCATAAGATCAATGTCAGAGGACTACGAAGCCGAAAAGAAGCTGAAACGTCAAACCGAGAGGCTAAATCAGAAGCTTGGGAAAGAGTTAGCGGAAACGAAGGCGAAGTTGGGAAAGGTAACAGAAGAGCTCGAGAGAGAAATACGAGCAAACAACGTCCTACAGAAAGTCTGTAACGAATTGGACACGAAGATGGGAAAAGACAGAGAGAAAGTGGAAGAAATTATAAGGGAATCTGCGAAAATCCGTGCAGAAGTAGAAAAGGAAAGAGAAATGCTTCAACTAGCTGATTTACTAAGAGAGGAAAGGGTGCAGATGAAGCTATTAGAAGCAAAATATGAATTCGAAGAGAAAAACGCCGTTGTTGATAACTTAAAAACCGAGCTTGAGGCTTACTTAAGCACCAGAGTCGATGAAGAAGAAGAAACCAATGGATCTCCAAACTACGAGAGGATAAAAGAACTCGAGAATTACTTAAAAAAGACGCTTCCGATCCCACCTCAATACCAAGATGATAAGAAAGACGACGGGAAAGAAGAAGAAGAAGAAGATGACGACGACGATGATGATGACTCAGTTGGTAGTGATGTTGTCCACTCCGTGGAGTTAAACGTCGATGGTATTGTTCAAAATGGCTCAAAGGTAGACACAATCAGTAGGAAGTCATCTGTGTTTGAAGAAGGACTAAGACAAAGAATATGTTATGGAAGGCCAACTTATGAGGACATAGAGTGGGAATTCTCTCCAAAAAGGAAAGGGAGTGTGAACGCGTTCGACGGGAAAGGATCCTTTGAGATATTTTCTTCTGATTCATGGAAAAAGGAATCAGAAGATGAGATTGAAAGATATAATATGATCAAAGATCTTAGAGATCATATTGTTTCTGGCTCTAAAATGACACCATCTAAACAAGTATGCATGCAAATTTGAACAGAACACCCCCCGGGCCAGTAACTGGGAATTATATTTTTTTTTTTGTGTTCATTTATGTTTCTGCTAAGATATCTTCTAAAAGTTTGTTTACAAGTTATACAATGTGTGTGTGTGTATATAATATGCATGCAGTTAATGGTTAATACCTCTATTATTATTTCCATTGAAAAAGAAGGGGGGGGATTAAAAACAAGGATTCCCTTTGCTCTATCTACATGTAAATTTCTTCTTTTGGCCAATGTGTTTTTGATGTTGAAACTTTGTTATATATAAATGATGATCATATATAAATTAAATATGTTCGTTTCCTGAAAGATTTCTATACTTCAATTTCCTCTGTATTCTTCAGTTTCCTCTGTATTCTTGAAAGATTACCATCGAAAAGTTGATTCTCAGCTGTAGAATTAATCGACTATGCAAAAGTCTCTTATAGTATGATGCAAACATAGGTAGCTAGATCAATTGCATGTGGTGTCATTAAAAACTTTATACATGAAAACTTTTGGCGAACTATGTTAAATTGTGTTATGAATGAGATGTTGTGAATGAATGGTTCATGTTCTTCTCGGCTTTCGGTAGTGCAGCTTTTTTTTTTAATAAAAGGAGGCCGGTATATGATATCGAACTCCCGCACCTAGCTTCAAGGCAAGACTGTTTTATCACTAAGTTCATGACCGTAGAGACGATAAAGTAATTTTACTTCAAGAGAGAAAAGATCAAATAGTGTCATTCCCAATTAAAAAGGGAGGGGGGGATAATGAGGAATCAAAAAGTTTATTGGAGTGGAATAAATATTATTTTGGCTGGGAGATATATATATATGTAGTAGGGTAGTTGTCTCAATAATTATCATAATGATTATAAAAAACATGATTTAGACTAGTACACCACATGCATGCCTCTAATTGACGGTAGGTACAAAAACATAGAAAAACATAAGGTGATAATAGTTATTAATTTTTATTGCTTTGTTTTCAAGAACCAGACAAAGAAACACATCAAAGTCAATAAATGGAAGTGACATGCATGTATGTGGTGGTGTTTCTGCTTTTTATTGTCCAATTTCAGTTGCATACCTGCACATGAGCCCATTCTTGGATAATTATATACAAGGGCGGAGCCAGGATTTTCATTTGGGGTGGACTAATGAACTATATCGAATTCGTCGGGTGGACTGGATTAAGAATATTTTATGGATCGAACAGGACTACATACATTTATTAGTGTAATATTTTTTTTTTTCGGGTGGACTTAACCCCCCTAAGTCTTAACATGGATCCGCCCTTGATTATATATACTAGTTGCGTTACATACGCCGTGCAAGCGGCGGGCCAACACAGTTAATGTCATAATTCAACATATACCTTTTTTCTTTATGGTAAAATTTGACAACATATCTTAGTACATATTGAACCAATCACACAAATGATCATTCCCCCAATAAACATTAATCATCTTCTTGTTTTACTCTTCTATAACTACAATTAAACACAACCACCACACGAGCTACAATTTTCGAAATAATAATCATACAACATTTAACGAACTATATATAAGCATCACGGTTAGTGCTATAGTTTTTTTTCTTTTAAACAAAACATACTTACAAACTTCAAAGTTCTCAACATTCTAATGCTGATTAACATCCTTACAATGACCATTATACCATATATACCCAAAGTAGTAAAAATTCAACATGCCCTTTATTTAAAAACATAATTAAAACAAACATATTCAACTAATCTTATCATTTATATTTAGAAGGAAAAAAAAAAACCAAATTGATATGATCAAATGATCATTAGTCTCCGCAGATTTGCATATGTATGGTGCATAGCCGTTAATACTCCCTCAAACGAATTTGGGATTTGGGGGAGGCGGGACCGAGTTTGCATGGCGCGTAGGTCGGAAAGAGATGCTTGGGCAATGACTTAGTGAAAATGTCGCCTAGTAGTCGCATGAGCGGAGGCGTGTCGGGTGATCAAGAGTTTTCCGGCAACTTGTTCTCTCGACATAGTGATAATCAAGTTCAATATGTTTGTCGCGGGCATGAAAGACCGGGTTGATGGTCATGTATAAAGCACTCAAATTGTCGCAGAGAGCAAGTGGAGTATGTGGTAGGGCATGTGGAGTTCTTGCATAAGAGACGCGAGAGCAAGTAAGCTCGGCGCAGCAGATGAGCCACGGCACGATATTCGGCCGGCCGATCTTTGGAACGGAGGCGATGTGGGTCGCTTTTTGAGCACCAAGAGATGAGATTGGGACCAAGGAAGGAACAATAGCGCGAATGAGCGGCGTGTAGTGGGGCAACTCGCCTAATCGGCATCGAAAACGCGTAGAGGCGAAGATGAGATATCGCCAAGAGAGATCCGAGCGGATAACGTAGACTTAACATAACGGAAAAGACGTTGGACTGCGCCGCATATGGAATCGAGTCGGAACTGCATAAGCCCGGGACAAATGATTGACCGTGTAAGTGATATCGGACGAGTAAAAGTCAAGTATTGAAGCGGCGCCAATAAGACTCGAAAATAAACCAAATTCTCATACATATACACAATGAATGGTTACTTTATGGAGGATGGTGAGAAATGAGCGCAGTAAGTGCGGAGACCGTAAGAAGCATATCATCGACATACAACAAAAGCACTAGAGTGCTTTCAATCCCATTCGAAGGAGAGAAAGGAATCACTTGTTTTAACCCGTAAAAGGGCCTTTACGGTGACAAACATGAGTAGGAAATTTAGGATCACATACCTGGGGTTGCTCCATGTAGATCGTTTCGGAAATATGACCATGCAAGAAGGCGTTTTTGACGTCAAGTTGGCGGATGGGCCACCCGGCGAAAGAGCGAGAGAGAACAACACGTATGGTGCTAGGCTTGACCACTTTGGAGAGTAAGTCTCAACATAGTCCAAACCATCGACATGGGCATAGCCCTTGGCAACTAAGCGAGCTTTGAGACGATCAAGCGAGCCATCAGCTTTAAGTTTAGCTTTAAACACCCATTTGGAACCTATGACATGCATATCAGGAGTACGGGGAACTAAACACCAAGTGTTATTATCAGATAAAGCATTCAACTCATCAAGCATAGCGGACTGCCAACCCTCATGTTTTAACGCACTTTTGACTGACTTAGGCTCAGTGGGAATAGAAGTATAGGAGGCATTAAGGGCATACTAGGGTTAGGTTTAAAAATACCACGTTGAGCACGAGTGATACGGGAAGGTGGAGAGGGTGGGGGGAGTATGGGAGAAGGTGGGACGGCTCATCAGTGGGAGTATCAATATGGACGGGGGTGGGGTGGGAGGCTTCATCGGTGTTGGGTGGAGGAGCATCATTTGTGGGGGAATCTGGCTGGGGAAGATAAATATCAGTGGCATGTATGGGGAACGTCACAAAGACAACGTGGACGAGATAAAAAAACTTTCGGGAAGAAGGGTGAAAACATTTATAACCTTTATGTTGGTTGCTATAACCGACAAAAACACAAGGAAGGGTTTTAGGATCGAATTTATGACGCTTAGTATCCCAAGTATAAGGATAGCACTTGGACCCAAAATCTTAAGAGATATAATCAGTGGTGCTTATGGTGCAAGAGGAAGAAAGGGACTCGGTGTGATTGGTGAGGAGGAACACGATTCATAACATACACAAGCAGCAGAAGAAAGGCTTCAACCCATAAAAAAAGGGCAAACGACTATGAAAAAGCATGGTAAGACCAAGTTCACGTATGGTGCGATGACGCTGCTCAACGGTGCCATGTTGAGGTGTGTGTGGACAAGTAATTAAGAGTGATGCCTTGAGCAAGTAAGTGAGTGATAAGAGGCGCACTATAAATTCTCCTCCTCCATCCGTGTGTAACTTAATAGACGCATTGAATTGATTTTTAGCATAGTTTTCAAAATATAAAAACACGTTATAAAAAATCGATTTATGTTTTAAAGGAACAAGCCGCACATACTTGGAAAAAATCATCACAAACCGACATAGTAATGAAACTTGCCTATTGACTCAACAACAGGCCGGACCCCAAAGATCACAATGTATGAGTTCAAAAATAGCAGAGGAAACATGCTCGGAATGTGAAAAGGGAGTTTGGAAAGTTTGCCTAATCGACAACTTTCACAAATATGCTCCTGCTTATTAGATCCTAATAAATTAATAAAGCCTTTATTTATTAGGGCATAATGTTCTTGAAATCAAGAATTCCAAGCTACAAAGTTTCGATCTCATTCAAACGTTCTTGAAATCAAGAACTACAAGCTACAAAGGTTTGCACAATCACACATAACCTAAATCAATAAATAATTACAAAATTTATAATAAATTGGTTGGCAAAAAAATTACATCCACTAAAGAACTTAAGGCTTGTGTTGTGTTACCTGTGTAGATTAAGATTGATAGTTGAAAATTGATATTCGAATTTGAAGGGAAAGATTAAAGGATGGTGTATTAAAAAAGAAATAATGAAAGCAGCGAGGAGCGAGCTGAGTAGGGAGTTGGGGAGGTAAGGAGGGGCGAGAGAACGGTGAATTATTTAGGATAAGAACTTAAGAAGGAATTGGTCATTTAGTTGAGAGGTTGACTTTGTTTTATTATTTTCTATATATATAAAATTATTTTTAGAGATTCTTTTCTTTTTTGATAAAGAGAGATTCTTTTCTATATTTAATATTTTGTAATTTGTATGTTTGTTTATATAATATTTTTTCATGTGTCTTTTTCCAATATAAAAAAAACTTGTTTTATGTATACATATGTGTTGTATTTCTATAATTTAGTCATTGTAATTTTTTTAGGCCTATATTAACACGTTATATTAGGTGATATGAGATTAGATCTGCACAGTTTTTTCTTTTTTTGCGGAATATGAAATTTCGCGCCCGGGGAATTATTGGGCCTTCGGCGACCGCCTCCGCCGCGTACAACATGGGCCGGCCATGATTACAGTCATGGCCGTAAAAAGCAAGTTTATCAACAACGTGATTCCTTCTCTAAAGGTATATAAAACAAGGTATTTTCTCCAAGTAGTCGATCAATGTCAAATTCTCATTTACATGTTGATCAACCGCTTGTTGTGCTAATAAGATTGCCACCAAAGTGTCCCCAGAACATGGCATAGTGGTAGAGGGCTTACATGCTTTAAAAGGGCAGTTGAACTTCAAACTAGACTTCTTTAAGTTATTTGGTATAAGAGCCACCGACGCCTACAGAAATTACTGGTGCTATATGATTAATATTTTCACTCATCCCGTGGAGATGACAAGTTAATGGCCTCATCATAGTTTTTTTTTTTTTTTTTTAGAGTGAAGGAGTCTAAAATCCATTTTTTAATACTAAATAAATAGATATGACACAGAATTTGAAAAAGTTGCAAAAAAGGACAAAATTAAATGCATCGGACAAATATACCCTTATGTATCTAAAAAGAAAACACGCGCTGCCTGTATGTGCTCATTTACCATAACCTTTTTTTTCCCTTTACACGTTGCTGCATCATCTTCTTCTTTGTTTTTTTTCCAACTACCGTAACTTTCGATTTATAACTCCATACATCAAATTTTTTTTACCAAAAATCATATTTTTCCCTCTTTATATTGATATCTAATATGATACCCTTTCGACGTAATTTTTGAAATCCAAAAAAACATTTGCATTAATCGGAGCGTTTTTCTTATAAACGACCGTAATTTTTTATTATAGAACACAGATCATCAAAATTCTTTCACCAAAGTTCATGTTTTTTTTTTCTCTTCATTTTGATATCTCATATGATATCCTTTCGACGTAGTTTTTGAAATCCGAGTTGAATTAATTGCAGCGTTCTGAAGAATACAAGAATAATAAATAATAAGAATGAAGAATGATGTAGTCCAAGATTCAATAGCATCACGTCTGATCTAAAATATTTAAATATAATACTAGTAGTTTCCAGAATGCAAAAATATGCTTATAATGAACATATAGTACTTGTCTTTTGTATGGTACTTGTCTGATCTAAAAAAAGACATATTATTGGAAACTGATCAACATTTGGAAAGTTCAGAGCAAGAAATGGATCACTCATGCCATTGCTATATAAAAAAAACATAGATTTACGAGAACCAACTAACTAGGCGTATGTAAATGCAACATATGGCTCTTAGACATGTGATGAACTTGAATTTTTCTTGTATACTTGTGATGAAACAATTTATCAAAAAATGCTTGATATCGTAATGAAACAATCTATCAAAAAATTATGGAGATGCAACTCCCAGGGAATCAAGAGAATCAAAGCCTACTAATATTGGATATAATCAAAAAGCCTATCAGAGGAGCTAAAACATTCTTCAAGTTGTTGAAGACCAAAGCAGTCTCTTTTACCATCTATGGATCTTTATCCTTCAAACCCGCACCACAACAAACTTCATGAAAGATGTATGCAACAGCAGAAAATGCATTAATTAACAGCAGCTAAGCCTCATCAATAGGAAATCTAGGCTCCTCCATTTTTCTAGAGACAAAAAACACCAGCATTGCCTCACCATTTTGAATCAACAACCTTCAATAACCTGGCCAAAACCACACCAGAACAAATAGTTGAATGCAAGGAAAGATTAAAACCAAATAAAGTTACCATATGCTTGCAATAACACATTTTACTAACAATACATAGCGATATTAACAGTTATAGTAACACTAACAGTAATAGTAACACAGTAACAGTAACAACCCTCAAAACTAGTGTATTAGAAAGCTTAATAATATGAACCAAGTGAACCACACACTTAAGGCATTACTCCATTTAGGTATATCAACCGAAGACCGACTCAAGAACAACCTCAAAACAGCTCAATATCTGGCTCATATAAGGCTCATTTAAGGCTAAATTCAAAGGACTACTTCAAGGCTCACATATGTCACAAATTCAACCAAGTATATTAATATATAGCATTAAAATCTCATTGAATCACGGCGGGGGAGCAAAGCCAAATAGAAAAACTCACATTTACCAACTTTGAGTTACCTCGAACTTCCAGTTGATGTCACGAGCTAGTTCCATTCCTATAATCAGCGCCATGTATTCTGACACGTTGTTGGAACATGACTCCGACAAAGTGAAGGAATGTAGGATCATGTAGCCTTCGGGAGTAATAAATACAATTCCGATCCCTGATTTTATACGTCATTTCTCATCCGTTTTTGAGGCGCCATCAAAATACATCTCCCAGACTTTTGATGTGGGTCTTGATGCGAGTTCAGTGCAGTAGACTACTTTGTCGGGCAATTCTTCTTGCTTGACTTCTCCCGTAGAGGATTTGCTTTCAATAAATGTGCTAGTGCCTGTCCTTTCACGGCCTGTTATGTATTTTACATATACATATGATTGAGTTCTTAGGTTTCCGAAAGTGTAAAAAGAAGTGCTTCGAATCATTGTTATTTCCGGTGGAGCGGTGAAATGCATAGAGATCGAAAAGAACACCAACGGAGAAAGCACACTGCTGGGCCGACACTGACACTGAGAGACGAAAGCTAGGGGACCGAATGAGATTAGATACCCCAGTAGTCCTAGCTGTAAATGATGGATACTAGGCGTTGTGCGTATCGACCCGTATCCATTTTTTTGTTCATTTTTTTTTTCATTTTTACCCCCCTTCTCATTTAATTTAGAAAAAAGTGAAGAAGAATGATCTTCTTCGGTGGATGCCAGCCCTGAAACTATTCCAATTGGCTGTATTGTAAACCTACGAATCCTGCCGACAAGGAAGAAAGTGCTAGTATCGGGAGGGAGTCTCTGTCCTATTCTCAAAGAAAAAATTGAACTAAAATAGGACGAAGCTCAATATAATAATAAATTCTCAATTTCTAGTAATCATTTATTACTATTAACTGGTGAATTTTTGTCCCATTCTTCTACTTTTTCCCGGAAGTCGATGACTATTCATAGCTATTACCTTGACACAAAAGAAGAGTTCAACCCAATGCCCTAAATATTTGCCGCTACCATCTCCCAAAGGGAGGAGAAAATGGATTATGGGAACTATTAATTAGTCTGTGTAGATATATGTCCAAACCCATGATCTTATTATCTTATGTCTGAACAAGTTGATAGGATCCCCTTTTTTACGTCCCCGTGTCCCCCCGTGCGGCGACATGGGCGAAAGAGGCAAAGAGAGGGATGGGGTTTCTCTCGCTTTTGGCATAGATGGCCCCGGTGGGAGGCTCACACGACGGGCTATTAGCTCAGTGGTAGAGCACGCCCCTGATAATTGCGCCGTTTCTTACCAAGGCGATGATCAGTAGCTGGTCCGAGAGGATGATCAGCCACACTGGGTCTAAGACACGGCCCAGACTCCTATGGGAGGCAGCAGTGGGGAATTTTCCACAATGGGCAAAATCCTGACGGAGCAATGCCGCGTGAAGGTAGAAGGCCCACGGGTCGTGAACTTCTTCTACCGGAACCGTATAAACTCACGATTCAGCTCAATCACAAAGCATCTTAGTTCATCAATTTTCAGCTCAGCTTGATTCGTCTATCAATCATATAAGTGTGCTTGAATCATAACAAGAAATCAAAGATAGATTAAGAGTGAGTACTTAGCTTTAGAAGATGATTTCTTGTTCATTTAATAGCATTGAGCTCATCCTATTTTCTCGGTTCAACTCGTTTAATCAAATTCAGCTCCATTTCAATTCTAAGAGCTCTACTCCATTAATCATCATCAATAGCACATCACTTTGATGCATATTGACCCCGATCTTAACACTAATGCAAATAACCACTTTGATGCGAAGACATACACTCAATAGTGCAATAGAAAAATGATTGAGAATAGCTGGTTGCAAGCTTAGGAAATGAAAGCGCTACCAATAACCACTTATAGATACAACTTTCCACCCCTACCAATAACCAAAAAAATCATTTGCATTATATATAGTGAAATATCATCTCATCGAAAATCGTATTTTGGCAGCCAAAAAAATCGTCTTTTTAACCGGATAGATCTCAATGTTGATGATGGAAAAATCTTTTCTCGATAATGTAGTATTAGTTGCTAGGAAAATATGTAAGCTGAAAATCAAGAAAAATGTTCTATTAAACAAATGCTACAGCTGTGTTGTGTGTAGTTATTTCAACAAACAACTATATGCTAATCAGTTGGGAAGTACTAGATGACACTAAAATTGCCTATATGGGCAAATGCCATAATTATCAAATTCATGTTTTCAATGGAAATTATTCATTACATATATACACTAATAGATCAACAAGTACTGTTCTTTGGGATAGAGATTGAAGATTCGTATATAAAATATGGAGTAATTCAAGTTTGATGTGTAAGTTAGCTCAATAATTTTCTCTACCAGCAAATGTACCAAAAATGGTTGGAAATGAGCGTCAGTTAAATAACCAGCGCGGGTTGGACTCTAATGGATTGAAAGACTAACCAGCTATTTGGAGGAAAGCTTTACTCTCCAATCTGATTGATCTGATTAAAGAGGAAAGATTACTATGATCTTTATCGTCTTCATCAGAGTTGTTTAAATGCGCAATGGAAGCAAGGGAGTCCGATTCGATAACAATCCCGCCACTCCAGATCTTCCCAGCTTCCTTCAATCCATATTTGATGGCCTGCAAATCTGCCTCAGAAAGTTTAGACATGGAAAAAAAATGGGAACTTTGGCCGGATAGATTAGAGCGGGTATTTGAAGATAGAACTAAGGGTATTTTAGTCCAGCTAATTTTATTTTGTCCTTAAGGAAACAAAAAAAATTAAAGTTGGATTAAAACTTAAATAATTGTGGAAAGGTGGATTTTACCTAATTTTTCCTTTTTTAAAACCTTGTAAAATTTTATTAAGATAAAAAAGGATTACAATGTTTTATGCTCTCATGGTTAGGGTTTAACCATATAAGATTGCCACCAAAGTCTCTTTATCGATTTAAGAGCATTGACAATGCCGACTCTGCCATTAGTAAAGTCTCTTTATCGATTTAAGAGCATTGACAATGCTGACCCTGCCATTAGTCCACATAGCCATTGTCCATGGGCCCACCACTTCATTAGTCCCTTAAACTATATATTTAGCTAGTCTAAAACAAAAACGAATAACACTTATGACACGTTTGTTTCATAGGAATTGAATTGAATGAATTAAAATCCAATGAATGTAATGGAATGAAATAGAATAAAATTATTTCATTTCTGTGTTTGAAACAAAACTGAATGGAAATAAACAAATTCTATAATTATTGAACCACTGAGTGATGTTGAGTGATGAGGGATAAAATGGGGTGGTAGGGTAGGATCGGAAAGGGTAGAGTTGAAGGGTACAGTGGGTTGGGGTAGGGTAAGGTGTAAAAGGTAGGGTTATGTGGGGTGGTAGGGTAGTTTTACCTCACCACCCACCTTACCTTATCCCACCACACATCATACCACTCATCATATCCTACCTTACCACCCCACCAACCTATCCTACCCCACCCACCATATACCATTGAGATTCCAGAGCAGTGTTTGGGACATTAGTTTCCTTTTTTGTTTCCATAAGAGAAGGGAGGAAGTCGCTGGTAGTAAATAGTAGTACTGGTTGGGCTTTCCCAGTAACCGATGAGCTGAAACTTCGACTTGGACGATTTCCTCAGATTTTTAGTTCTATGCTCGAAAGTCAACCATTGCGGATTTCATTTACATGCAATCAACAATAGAGGGATTTGCTGCTATCTCGAGCCCTGGCCCTGACAACTATATATCCATTCTCACATTACCTTACCCTACCCACTCTTTCTTGCCCACCGACCTTTCCATACCATTTCCTACCTACCATCCATCTTACCCATCACCCCATTGCACTCTACCTCTCCACACACCATACCCTGCCCCAACCCATCACCCAACCTGCTCCACCGTTCACTTACCAACCTTACCCCACCCCACCATACTCAACACTACTCCACCACCCTACACCACCCAACCTACCCTACCTTACCATACCATTAATCTACCATACCCAACCCCACATCTCCCCTACCACCCAACCTACCTACCCACCATTTTCTCATCACCGACCCTACCTAACCACCAACCTCCACCGCACCCCACATGTTGGATCGTAATGTGCTCACAAGTTCTGAGGATTGGAGGGGGGGAGGAGGTTGAAAGAACTTTTACCATTTTTAATATTTCTACTATGCTTAATTTAATTCAAAGTTACTACGTGAATCCTAAACACTTCAACCGTGGAAGAGAGCTTAAGTGATTATTAGAAACGAGTAGTTTTTACCTTAAATGATCAAGTAGTATTTTTGGTGTGTTTCTAATATGCTGCCTTAAATTCAATTTCACACAAATAAAATCCTAATAATAAATTCTAGAATATAACCACAATTTTTTATATATTTTTATAATATGCAAAAATTAAATCCTAAGTGACAAAACATTTTTGCAAATAAATCAATTAAGTAGCAGTCAAAAACAATTTGCCAGTAAAATTGATATATATATATATATATATATATATATATATATATATATATATATATATATATATATATATATATATATATATATATATTCACTATAGCACTTGTAGTATTATAGATTACAATAAAATTTAAAACTTGATGAAAATTAAAATACACAAAGGAATAAATTGAACTTATTAAGAAAAATACACAATATTGAATCTTTGCGGATTCAAGTATTTAAAAATGTATTAATTTTAATACAACCAAAATGGGTAACAATTTAGGGGATAAAAATAACACTCCAGTATAATAACAAATTAAAAGGCATTCTTTTAATGAATCAAAATTCAAGAAATTAAAGTTTTGTCCTCATTAGACTCTTCACGTTGATATGTCAAATCAAGAGAAATAGACAACTCCAATTCTGAACAAAATAATTTATAAAAGACAAACACATTTTACTTTGAATTAAAATGTAGTAAAACTGTATGATGTAATATCACCGGATGGATCAAGATCCACCCGATTACGCAGCGGAATAAATACAAGATCACAGATATAAACAATCAAAATACACAAATAATAAATCTAACCTACGAGGGGTTAGATTTAACTACCGATTTATGGTGAATAAACTCCAAGAACAATCTTCAATCCAAGATCCAAGTTATATGAGAAGCTCACGCCTTCCAACGTGTGTCTCAAGAACACCTTGCAGGTGGATGGTGTTTCAAACTGCTTGACCTCCTCGATATGCTACCGGAATAATCCCGAGGATTATCCCAACTCGAAACCGTAGTATTATAGCCGAAAATTCTAGGCTATGATACTCCCTATAATTCAAATATATCATGTGTGATTTGGCTTGGGAGAACTCTCTTTATATATGAGAGTAGTCATTGTCCTCCAAGGATTTAATAATTAAGAGATAATTATTAGATTAATCATTAATTTAAATAAAAGATAAATATAATATATATCCCAAACAAATTAGGATAAATAAATATATTATCTAATATTCCACGATTTATCATTTAACAAATAAATAATTAAATCATATATCAAATAATTATCCAAGAAAACTAATTTCTTTCTAATTATTTAACACTAAAAAATGCGCCCCAAACCCCAGAAATAAGGGCCACACGCATTTTACACACATTGGGCCGAGTCCACGAAATTTTTTTTCCCGTGTATTTAATTATCTAGTCCAACTAAACAATTAATCCGCATATCAATTAAATAGTCCAATCCAACTATTTAATTATAATTGAGGTGAAACGACGAGAAAACATATATGCGATATTAGGAGCACGCGTCGGGGATTATGTACTCCGTATTCAATTAATTTACAATAAATTAAATAATATTATCCGTCAGACCGAACAATAATATTTAATATATTAATTCCGGGATTACACCACCATAAACCCGAAACTGAACTCTGCCGAATATAGATAACGTATACTCCACTTTGAGTCGATAAACGTCCACTGATATAATCATCACATACGGATAAATCCTCCATAGACTGTTCGTTTCGATTCGGGATATCTCCGTAAACCTTTCTCGAAACATCTTATCCTTATTTACCATCAACCCCCTAGTGATCAATTAGTTCATAACTAATATGAACTGTCGCCATCGATCAGTTTCTAGGATTAACAAATAAGAGAACTGTCTGTCTACTTCCCGAGGGAAGGAATGGATTCCATATCTGTGACAGCACAAACTACTCTCTCATCCTAAAATAGAGCCAACGAGAAGTGTTGGACCACATACTACGAAGTGATCCTTAATAACACACCAAACTCTACCCTAGTCTAAGCAGACTTCTGTGATCGCCTCAGGATTGAGATTAATCCATATATGATTATCTTGTGATTCGATAAGACTTCTTGATCACGGAATTATATCGAGAACTCAAATCAAATCGGTGCAGCCCTATATGATTATCATCATATATAAATGCCCCACTAGGTATTTTATTACCGATGAATCCGGATAAGACATCGCGATCTAAAGTGTTCAGGCGCATTATTAGCAAATTAATCTTGAGACCCGTGCATCTGCATTAATAAACGCTACGGACTAAGTTAATTTTAAGTATATCTCACTAACACAATCCTATTGTGTATAGCCATACACTGAGTTATGTGATTACATAAACAAGGTACTTAGGGTTTTCAGTAGTGTCTTAATTATAAGCATACACGCAGATAATAAAATGAATTATCAATTCTGTCATAAAATAATTAGATAATTGTCTTTCGGGCACTACACCTAACAATCTCCCACTTGCACGAAAGGCAAGTGGATTAATTGTTTTAGAGCACACCCTTTATATCTATATCTACAACATTCTCCCACTTGCTCAAAAAAAGTGAGACATATCCCCAAGATTCATACCCTCCAAGCGCATCTTAGTAATTCATCCTTCCAAGCACGAACGGAGTGTGCCGCCGCAGGGTAGGTCAGTGACCCGGTGCGTACTTAGAATCCGAATACCATGTGACTTGGTACACTGATCGGGTAGGTTGGCGGCTTGAGTCAACCTTTGGGATCGAAACGTCGCATTTCCATCTAATCCGGTGGTACGATTTCAATATGCTTATGACCTCTAGTGATTGCAAAATCCTTATGAGCTACCTCTCCAATGTTTTCACAATGAAGTGGCATCGGCTTTATCACATGAGTAAACACTGAGACCGAGATCAATTTAACGATCATCCTCAATCTGACCTAAATCCAGAATCAGTGTTATCACTTATATTCTAGTTTGCACCTGAATATACTAGCATATTATTCCTCATTCTCCCGAAGAGACTTGAGGATTCACTAAACATCCCATTTAGTATTCATCTGCAGGTTTAGATAATCATTCCAGAGAGGTAGGGTAGACTACATCGTTGAATGTTGCATAAATGCAAGAATATCTTAACCAGGTGTATGGATGGGATTGCCAATGTTCGATTCTCGAGAATTTGAGTGAATCAAATCCTTTAGAATGAATCCCGATGGCATGTCAGACTCTGACTTCAGATAACACACCCATGTTGTTTCCAACAATTTCATTGTTACCATTCACAAACACTAATCTACATACTACTTTACTAATATATTGATGCCCAGTCTACGAAAGACTTATAAACATTCTGGTCAAGTCCACATAAAATAATAAATGACTTTGAAATGACCTAGAGGTTTGCTTTAATCCCCAAAGGATATAAGCTATGGCAGGCATCCTGCCAAAGGTTCTTTCTGAATAAATTAAGATACCATTAGTCTCGCAAAAAGGTCTTAGGGAATCACCTTTATTTTCTGCTTTGTAACGAATCTGTCATTTGTTCATAGCTAAAACCCTTCTATTCTGAATGAATTCAAATTCCGTTGTTCGGCATGGAAGTCTTAGGGAATCACCCCTATTTCCCGCTTTCTGACGAAATCAAGCAAGACTGAGTGGTAAGAGAGATCACGGTCTGGTTAACTCTCTACTTTTTAGGGAATCACCCCTAAATTACTCAGCTTTGCGTTGAATGTTAAACTTTCCTATTCATTCGACTCTTCTGCGTGTAGTTCCAATTACTCCCACTGGGCCGAGATACTCAGGTGGTTCTACAAGAGTTTCAACAGAACTGGAGTATCAAACTCCATTCACAGGTTTATGGCTTTTAAACCAATTAACCTCTATGATCAGGATCATACACAGCCCACAAAGGACTACAGGTCATCAATCTACCCTATAGACCGTAAGGTCCTACAATGGGTAATGGACAAACCATACTCCCACTACGTTCGGGGTGGATCGATATACTGATCTAGTTTAGTAGTTTTTATTAGTGTTATCACCTACTGCCGGCGTTGGATGTGGACTGAACAAATCAGTTAGTAACATCTTGAGTACAAATACTTCAAGATCAAAGGTTGTTACTTATAGACTCTATCAGACCGAGTTTGACAGTATAACCGTCATTCTCTGATTTTACGAGTTTTATAACCAACCTTTACTCAATGCATTTAAGATATTTCACGACCTGAACGTGTACGCAAAATTTCCAGTCCTACCTTCAAGCACTAAATGCTAAATGTCTATATTTACGGAAGTGGGGTGAACCGAATTCACTTCTTATCCACAAATGCGTAGGCATCTTTTAGGTAGACTTCTCGGTTTTTCTTTACAACGTAAACCGTTATTTTGCAGCCAATATCTTAAATGAGTTCAGCAGCGTATCGTAGCACATCAATAACTATATAGGGCAAATTTATGGTGTATCTTTTAGTGAAAACATTTTCACCTGAGGTGTGCCGAGCCAGCGTCGGTCCAAGACTACGCAATAACCTATTTCTGAGTATGGAATACTCTATCTTTAGTGAAATCAGAGATTTCTTCCAAATATTTTGGATAAAATTACCGGAGTCTCGAATAGTTGTCAGACAAGATGTCACTACTTCAAAAAGCTCCGACTAGTTTGTATCTTTCATATGACCCCGAAGGTCGATATGAACAAGCTATGTAACTTCTTTAAATCTATTACCCTTTCCCGATTGAAAGGAAACTTAGGCATCGTTCCTTTGAGACAAGGTTCCTTTGACTAGGAGATATGAATCACCTTAAGCCAGTCTGTAGATCTTGTCGTTAGGGAATATGCACTAATTAATAGTATATAAAGAAGTGTTTATCTAAATACGGAAACCATTTGCGTTTATATTGTTTACATATACCTATTCAGCATTTCTTAGTGGTTCTGACTTTATCAAACAAAAGTCCGAGTCTTGAGTTCGTGCTATGAATATTATATTCATCGTCAATAAGACAAACAAATTATCCTATTGAAAGTGAATACTTTCGTTCCAACGAATCCGAAAACAGAAAATGAATTTTCCGTGATACTCAAGAATTGAATCCGAGATTCATTTTCTTATATCACTCCTACTAGTCTATCTGAAATAACTTCCCGTTGTTTATTTTATTTATCGTTTAATGCAAAGCTACCTAGTTCTTCCAAAGAACTTTAGATTTCGAGAAAATTGCTAAGGATGCATTGGTCAGTGATCCGAAATCACTTTCCTTATCCTCTAATTTCCAATTTATTAATTTTCCGGTTTGGCCTTAAAACTACTTAGTTTAGATGACTAACACGTATAAACATTCTTTCCCATTCTCGACTTTCCTTAGATGGAAACAGTCTTGAACTAGCAGTTCATTTGAGTAGACACTACTCTTGAACTGTGGGATGTTCAGTGTTACTTGCTTGGACTATTCGATTTTTCTAATCGATAAATCATAAGACCAAAGCTCCCACTAGTTTATCGGTTCCAAATACCATAAATCGATAACTAGAAACACTTTGTATTTATGGTTTTTCAAATATTAGAAAATCCCCTAGAACTAAGCTCTCACTAGTTTATCAGTTCCAAATACTGTCTAACTAGCAAAGCTTTGTTCATGATGTTTCAAAAGATTGGAAAAACTCCAGAGCTAAGCTCCCACTAGTTTATCAGTTCCCAATACTGTCTAACTAGCAATGCTTTATTTTTGTTTTTTCAATTAAAATAGAAACTCATGTGCAGTCTATTACACATTTCTAATGATTCAGAAAAATAACAAATCATAAAACTAAGGCTCCCACTAGTTTATCGGTTCCAAATACTGTCTGACTAGCAACGCCTTATGTATATGATTTTCTAATTTTTCAATTTAGAAATTTGTTGTGTAATTACACCTTTAAAATTCACTAAATGAATTTGTCTGATAGTCCTATATCATCTTTTGTAAACTAAGTATGGTCGTCTCTCGTTCAACACGAGTGACATCCGTGACATACCTATACTATGTCACATAAGTTTTTAAAGGCTCAAGGGAAAAATCTCTTCCAAAAATTAATTACATTTATTGATAATTACAACATACTTGTTACTTTCCATATTTTTAGTGAAGTCCTATTACTAACAGTTTAGTAGCCTAGAGATTAAAGTTGTAAATAAACATGACAAAAAGTTAAATTCAAAATTAAAATTTCCCTACAAGATTTTTATTTTAGGAATTAAACTTGTTAAAAGTCTATCCTACCATTCCAAGGATTTAATCTCACACCTCAGTGCCGCCGCAGGGTCAGTCAAAGAGGCGACGATCAAACTGAGACAATCTCTCTCAATGATTAAACTTTGAGAATCAAACATTCCACGGGAGTCAGACATCCCGATCTTTAATCATTGATTACCTTCCTTTTTCTAGCCTAGACATTTCGAAAATATCTATAAAGAGTGTGACCTACTATATCAGATCTCAAAGTACGCCCCGAGTGTGCCGCCGCAGGGTCGGTCAGTGACTCAACGAGTACCCGAAATCCTATCCTTTCGGAAACCAAGCCTTGAATTTTGATAGGGGTGAACACCACCCGCAGGGGGCCGGAATCGAAGCGGCTCAAGGCGTCACCCTTCTCTCACGTGCTTGCATTTATAGTAGAGGCCATGGGGTTGGCTGTTGCCGTCCCCGCTCTCACTCAATAATTTGAAAAAATGGTGGGTTCACTAATTACGGTTTCGGTCTTGACAATAAGAAACAATAAATCATGTACTCCGAACAGGGTCGGTTAAGTAGGCAAGCCTACACCGTCTTATTCGTTGGAACATATGTGACTGTTGGTCGGATCCGGAGAGAAGCCCCGTTTAGCCCGAAAGCTTATCGGATATGCTAAGTCTTGTCGAACCCCCGTGCAAACGTCACACGTGGAGGGGAGTCAATCGAGCCGTAGCTCAGTTGAACTCGCCCAACCATGGTTAGACCATTTCCGAACCCATGTACTAATATTTTCCGATTTCTATGTTGTCAACCAAAGCGTAATCTCGTTTCTGTTTAAGGTAGGTTCACCGAAAACTCAATGATTTATCTAAGTGGGATTCACCGAGAATCCATTACTAAAATCGTAACGATTGACAAAACCCGGTTCCTCGGTTTTTATAATTAGTTACTTAATTAATTAACTACCACATATTAATTAAAAAAGTTTTTAACTAATTATACGAGTTATACATGCCTAATTTATTCGAAATAAACTAGCTACATGTATGCATTGGAGTGGAATCATGAGATGATGCATGTCATGGCAATTTTCCGGTTTCTATCATACAATTTTCGATCATACACGAAAAAAAATAACGGAAAAATAAACACCGAGATGGTCCGTTGGTACCCCCGACTAACCTATTTTCTAAGGAAAAGTAAAAATTTAATCTAATTCTTCAAGTCTTGATCTTCAAACTTGAATCATCCGGATCTTGAAAGCTTCGATCTCTATTACCTAACCACGAACGAGCGAGAGAGAGGAGCAGTAATATACCAATATATTAAAAAATATATATCTATATTATCAAATTGTTTTTAAAAAAAATACCTTTTTTTTTTTAAAATTCTCGACTGATCAAATTTTTAAAAAATTTTTTATGTCGGCAAAACCAATTAGGTTATAACAAAAAAAAATTGCGCATGCAAAACCATAAAAAAAATAATAATACCGTGAAACCTTTTTTTATTTTTTATTTTATGTAATTCATTGACCTAATGGTCAAATAAACAAAAAAACAGGCTGCCGCATCAAATTACCATTGCCGAGACCAATTTTTTTGTCAAAGGCAATAAAAAAAACGCCGTTCCCTAATAAATTAAAAAAAAACAATTTCGGCCTCCTCCGATTTTACCTTCTTGATGATCTTCAACACTATTATCTTTGTCGTCTCGAATCCGGAATAAATTTAAAACACAAAAAGGTACAACCTTTTACAATTTTCGAATGAAAAGAATTAAATTACACATCCTATGCTCAATTGATACTAATCTTAAAAGAAAATTTCTACAAAATAGATCTACCTAAGAAACAAAGACAAACCCCAATCCATCTCTTCAACCACAACAATCACAAAGGCATTCATCATGAATATTTTCGATTTATATAAAAATAAAAACAAAAACAAAAAAAACATCTAAAACATGTTTTTCCACTCCTAGATCTAAAATTCACATACTTTGATTGATAGATCAAAGGCTCTGATACCACTTGTAGGATGTAATATCACCGGATGGATCAAGATCCACCCGATTACGCAGCGGAATAAATACAAGATCTAGATCTAAACAATCAAAATACATAAATAATGAATCTAACCTACGAGGGGGTTAGATTGCTTACCAGTTTATGGTGAATAAACTCCAAGAACAATCTTCAATCCAAGATCCAAGCTAGATGAGAAGCCACAGTCTTCCAACGTGTGTCTCCAAGCAACACCAGGTGGATGGTGTTTCAATCCGCTTGACCTCCTCGATATGCTATCGGAATAATCCCGAGGATTATCCCAACTCGAAACCCTAGTATTATAGCTGAAAATTCTAGGCTATGATACTCCTTATAATTCGAAATATATCATGTGTGATTTGGCTTGGGAGAACTCTCTTTATATAGGAAAGTAATCCTTGTCCTCTAAGGATTTAATAATTAAGAGATAATTATTAGATTAATCCTTAATTTAAATAAAAGATAAATATAATATATATCCCAAACAAATTAGGATAAATAAATATATTATCTAATATTCCATGATTTATCATTTAACAAATAAATAATTAAATCATATATCAAATAATTATCCAAGAAAACTAATTTCTTTCTAATTATTTAACACTCAAAAATGCGCCCCCAACCCCAGAAATAAGGGCCACACGCATTTTACACACATTGGGCCGAGTCCACGAAATTTTTTTTCCGTGTATTTAATTATCTAGTCGAACTAAACAATTAATCAACATATCAATTAAATAGTCCAATCCAACTATTTAATTATAATTGAGGTGAAACGACGAGAAAACATGTATGCTATATTAGTGAGCCACGCGTTTAATTATGGACCCATATTCATGAATTTACAATAAATTAAATAATATTATCCATCAGACCGAACAATAATATTCAATATATTAATTCCGGGATTACATCACCATAAACCTGAAACTGAACTCTGTCGAGTATAGATAACTTATACTCAACTTTGAGTCGATAAACGTCCATAGATATAATCATTACATACGGATAAATCCTCCATAGATTGTTCGTTTCGATTCGGGATATCTCCGTAAACCCTTCTCGAAACATCTTATCCTTATTTACCATCAACCTCTAGTGATCAATTAGTTCATAACTAATATGAACTGGCGCCATTGATCAGTTTCTAGGATTAACAAATAAAGGAACTGTCTGTCTACTTCCCGAGGGAAGGAATGTTATTATAACTAGTATAATTATAATGAAATACAATCTCCGTCCCAAAATATAACTCATCCTAGTTATTTTCGCACGGATTAAGAAAGTAGTCGATTGTCATAAATTTTATGGTTAATGTCTAAAATACACTTGACTATCATTAATGCAATAATTGTTAAGTGATGAAAAGTGGTTGGATTGATAATAAATTAAGGGTAAGATAGAGAAAAAAGTAATAAATGTTGCACCGGTAATGTAGAATGACTTATATAGTGGAACAAAACTAAAAGTGTATGATGATTTATATTTTGGAACGGAGGTAGTAGTTATAATTATTATAAACACTATAATAATAAAGTGTTATTATAGTTCCTGCAAAAATCATAAAAACACTTTGCCATATAATGTAAGTAAAAAATGACTTCATGACTAGATTGGCATAACATGATATAACCAATTGATTAAAAGTCAAACAACCAAAAAAAAAACAATTAAGATATTACTCCATGGATATATACATTAATATAAAACAAAGATACAATATAAAAGCGTTAAAAATAAGAGAATGTTGTTTTGAAAATTAATCAACATATTTTATTACCAGATACTCAACATTCTTCTCCTTTGATTTTTTTTAAAGGTCCCTTTGATTTTTTTTCAAATTAACTCTTTTAAAGCTTTTATTAAGGGACATTTTGGAGAGTTGAACTCTCCCTACATATAAACTCTTCCTTAATTAGAGTTTTTCAATTTAAATACTTAAATTGGCCTTTTCTTTTAAAAGCTTTAATAACACTTCTCCACATTAGTTTCAAAATTAACCAAATAGGTTATAAAAATATGGGGTTGAAAATTATACCACGACATACTATAATATATAAAATTAAGGGAAAAATGTTCATAAGGACAAAGTTAATCTTCTCCACAGTTTGATTTTTTTTCTTTAAAATAACTCTTTTTAAGTTTTTATTAAGGGACATTTCGGAGAGTTGCACTCTCCTACCTATAAACTCTTCCTTAATTAGAGTTTTTTAATTTAAATACTTAAAGTGCTTTTTCTTTTAAAAGCTTAATAACACTTCTCCACATTAGTTTCAAAATTAACCAAATAGGTTATAAAAATATGGGGTTGAAAATTATACCACTACATACTATAACATTCAACTATAAAATTAAAGAGCACTTGACTATTTTTGATACGAGAGATTGAATCATGACATTTTTGCATGTATCAAAGGTAATTTCATTTAAAACTCAAGGACCGGCCTACAAAACAATAAAATGATTATAGTACCTTTTATACATTGGGTTACTTTGGAGTAGGGGTGCACATGGTTCGGTTTTTCGGTTTTTAACCCTTTTTAAAACCAAACCATTTTTTACGGTTTCAAAATTTACAAACCAAAACCGAACCATGGCTAGGTAAAACAATTTTATCCGGTCCAGTTTGGATCGACTTGGTTACGGTTTTTTTTTCTTCTGGTTTTTAGTCCTTTTTTTTATACAAATAATTCAATGAAAGGGTATTACCACAGTTCAACGAATTCATGTCATTACTTATACGACAATCATACAAAATTCTCATTCTCCATCTACCATACACCACAACTCGAATGTCACTGGGTCCTCTCTCTCTTTCTATCTCTCTCTTTCTATCTCTCTCTCTCTCTCTCTCTCTATATATATATATATATATATATATGTGTGTGTGTGTGTGTGTGTGTGTGTGTGTGTGTGTGTGTGTGTGTGTGTACACAACATTATATTATCATATTTCCAATTCAGATGATCATATAAAACCATGTAAACGTTTTATTTCATCTTGTCATAGGTCCTATTAGGATGGGCATCAAACTACGTGTGTGAGGTAGTTGATTGAAGTATTAATAGATCATTGACTAAGATATTAGTTATTTACATGTAGTGATAATTCAGAGGGACCGATGAAAAGTTCGGTTCACTGTGGTGATCAGTTCTCACAATGTACAGACAAAAAATCGGTTTTACTGTGGTGCACAGGTAGAGTGGTACACGAGTGGATTAGTGTGGTGCAAATAAAGGCCTATTAATTAATAGTATCGATATTCATAGACATATACACACACATATATCCGGTTCCGGGTTGGTCTGGTTTTTATTTTAGAAAACTAAAACCAAATTGTTTTTCACGGTTTGGTTTTTGACAATAAAAAAATCAACAAAAAAACCATGGTTTACGTATTTTCGGTTTGGATCGATTTGGTTCAACCTGTTGATTTGATTTCCTGTTTTTTTGTTCACCCCTACTTGGGGGTTATGTTGAACTTTCTTAGGTACCCCAACCTACCGCACAACTTACCTACCCAACCCTAACACACTTTACCCAATCTTACCCTACCTCAACCCACCCTGCCCACCCTTTTATGGTTTTTTTTTTTTTTTTTCTATTTTTATTGTATATATATACCACCGGAAATGTCTTTAAAAAAACATGAACATGATTTTTGTATTATTGAATGAATATACTAATTTAAAAAAAAAGGGAATATACTAGAAGAATGATGTTGAATATATACTTTGTAGGTATGTCTTGTAGATATACTCATGAATATTTTGAAATGAGTTGAAATTTTTTTAATATATTTTTACACATGTTTTTCTATACTTCAAAAAAAAGAAAAAAAAATGGCCCCACCCAATGAACTCGCCTAGCGCCTCGTATCCGTCAGGGCCGGCCCTGGTTATTGACTTACCATTAAGCAACAAATCTAATGATATATTTCCTTATAAAATTAAGTAGTTATAAAAAAATAATTGTTGATGTTTATGTATTATCATCATTTTTTCCTCAGTTTTACGCTTATTCATTATTTACTAAAACCTTCAAAATAATATTGCTTTAGTGATATAAAAGTGAAAATATTAATGTACTTTACTAATTTTTATTTTTTTATTTTTTTTTTGACTCATTAATGTACTTCTTTAAAATATGATTTTAACAACTACACATTTTCTATATAAAAAAAAACTACACATTTTTGTTACAATAGAACATAGGGATATACTTAATTATATCGTATCGATTTTTGTTTCTTGTAGTGTTTTGAATCATTTCTCATTACACTTTTTTTTTGAATGAGAGAAAGAAAAAAATAATGACTGTCCCACATCCGTATACAACGTATGAATTTGTGAATCTAATGCTTCAATATGCATGCTACCTTAATTTACAGATTACTTTCTAACACTTTATTATTGCTTGCACAGCTTGCCTAATTAAGACCAAATTCCATTCCATATGACGAAATCGCCTTAATTAGCTTTCCATCCTATATTTAATAACATCGATCCTAAGCAAAAAAAATAAAAAATAAAAATAAAAAAGGGGAAGTGATAGTTAAAAACCATAAGATTCATGATGCCGTTTATAAATTCATAAAATGGAATTAAGTAGATTAGGATTATTATTATTATTATTTTGTTGCTGCAATTAATAATAGAGTAATGTACTAATAGGAAAGAGATTTAAGAGTTTCGTTAGCATTAATTAAACACATGAGCCATACTCCTATAAAATGTCCATGTAATTCCAAGCAAGAAAACATATCGATTCCTGCTTCTTCTAGCTAGTAATCAGTATACTTTTCTTCCATTTTAATTACCGCCACCAAAGAAATAAAACTTAATTTAATGGCAGCCCAAAATCCGCTAGGACCAAGAGCACCTAGTAACATATTCGTCTCCTTTTGTAAACGTAGCTCAGGTCTTACCAAGAAAGCCCATGAACTGTCTGTACTATGTGGTGCTGAAATAGCTATACTTCTTGAGACCCCTGGTAAAAAGTTTAAGTCTTTTGGTCATCCCACTGTGGATGATGTCGTTGATAGGTACCTTATAAGCCTACAAAACCCTGATCATCAGCAGCAAACCGGTGGTGATCAAAATGGAAACCAGATCATCAATAATATGGATGTCAATAATATGCCGGCCGAGCTACTTCAAGAACTAACTCAACTTGAAAAGCAGCTGCACGCTGAGAAAAGGAAAGGAGCGGCACTAACTCAGGCAAAGAGACCAAGGGAGCGAGAGCGAGAGCATTGGTGGGATGATGAGCTCGATATTGAGCAAATGGAATATTTGATGAAGGCGATGGAGAAACTCAAGGGGGATGTTGATAACCAATATCTCAAGGTTAAAATGCACCAATTAGCACAAAATGAAGCTGGCCCTAGTGGTTTTGGCCATGGCACCGCTGCTGCTGCTGCTTGCGGAAGTGGTTCTACCTTTGTTCACCAGCAGGCAGACTCAACTGGATTTGGCCATGGAGTAGTCCAAACCTTAAATGGTGGTGTTTCCCATTCCTCCGTTCATCAGGCAGCTGGCTCAAGTGGGTTTGGCCCTAGAGCTTTGGTACCCTACTGTGGCTCTCCTTCAGTGACGCTAGTCCCGAGGCAAGGTAGTCCCTTCGCTTTTACTGCAACAGGTTTGAGAGGGAATGACCATGTTCCCTTATCGGCGGCTGCATTGGGAACTGATGACTCTCTTTCAATTCCTTTTGCAGCCTCCTCTGCAGGTGGAACTAGCAATGCACATGACCTCCTTTCTTTCTCGGTTGCATTGGGAACTCCGTCACTTTCATTTCCTCATGTATCCTCGAGTGGAAGTCCACCTTCACTTGCAAGGCCAAGTGATTTTGGGTCGTTTGGGCAAGGAGCTTTGGTACTGGCCTACCCTCGTGACTTTGTTATGGCAGCGCCCCCAAGGCAAGACGATGCTCTCACTTTTGCTCAGACGGGTTCAAGAGGGAATGACCTTTTTCCTTTCCGGGCTGCTGCATTGGGAATTGACTCTCTTTCAGTTCCTCCTATAGCTTCAAGCGTAACTACTGGCAATGCACCATCCGGAGGAGTTTACAGTGCAATATTTCCATCACCACTTCCGGAAAGCAGCAGTCATTTTGTCCCACCAGCTTTTCAAGCGGCTGACCCTATAGATTTTGGCCATAGGCCTAGGCCGCCTCTAAACTCTGGGGGTGTGTGGTATCCTGTTGTTAGAGAAAGGGGTTTGGCTCCCCAAGTTGCATTAGCAAGTGGGTTCGGTCATACAGCACCACCGGGTAGTTTTACAAATGAATTAGTTTTAATTATTGAAGAAAGTGGTTCAATCCTGGATCCTCCAGCACAACAAATTGGGTTAGGTTGCCAAGCATCGGGTAGTTTTACAAATGAATTACTTTCAATTATTGAAGAAAATGGTTCAATCCCGGATCCACTAGCACAACCAATTGGGTTTGGCTACCAAGCATCAGGTAGTTTTACAAATGAGTTACTTTCAATTATAGGAGAAAGTGGTTCAATTCTTGATCCACAAGCACAACCAATCCCGGATCCACAAGCACAACCAATTGGGTTCGGCTGCCAAGCACCAGGTAGTTTTACAAATGAATTACTTTCAATTATTGAAGAATGTGGTTCAATCTTGGATCCGACAGCACAACCAATTGGGTTTGGTTGCCAAGAATCAGGTAGTTTTTCAAATGAATTACTTTCAATTATTGAAGAAAATGGTTCAATCTCGGATCCGCCAGCACAACCTATTGGGTTTGGCTGCCAAGAATCAGGTAGTTTTACAAATGAGTTACTTTCAATTATTGGAGAAAGTGGTTCAATCCCAGATCCACAAGCACAACCAATCCTGGATCCACAAGCACAACCAATTGGTTTTGGCTGCCAAGCATCAGGTAGTTTTACAAATGAATTACTTTCAATTATTGAAGAATGTGATTCAATCCTGGATCCGCGAGCACAACGAATTGGGTTTGGCTATGAAGCATCGGGTAGTTTTACAAATGAATTACTTTCAATTATTGAAGAAAATGGTTCAATCTCGGATCCGTCAGCACAACGAATTGGGTTTGGCTACAAAGCATCAGTTAGTTTTACAAATGAGTTACTTTCAATTATTGGAGAAAGTGGTTCAATCCCGGATCCACAAGCACAACCAATTGAGTTTAGCTGCCAAGCATCAGGTAGTTTTACAAATGAATTACTTTCAATTATTGAAGAATGTGGTTCAATCTCAGATCCACAAGCACAACCAATTGAGTTTGGCTGCCATGCATTGGGTAGTTTTACAAATGAATTACTTTCAATTATTGGAGAAAGTGGTGGTTCAATATTGCCGGATCCACAACGAGCACAACAAATTGAGTTTGGCAGTGGTGCATTTTTACCCTATGGTAATGTTTCAAGAGGAAATCAATCTACTGTTTCACCGCAAGGTAATCAAATTCAAGGGTCATCTACTTCGGGCCGGGAGGGCTAACATCCCAGAAACTTCCTGCATGCCCTCAATTTCCTTAAATTTTGGCTTACTGTTTTTCTTTTTTTAAACCTTAATTTCTGTTATAATTCGTGCGCTTTCTGTTTGGACGAAACTTCATTATTCCAAGTTATTGTATTCCTTTCAAATTTCATTTGAATTTGTTTAATTCAATCATGCTTATGCGATTAAATTTTCCGTGTTGGTTTAAAGATTTTATAAATACGTGCATTAGACAAAATATATGGTTCATGTGTCCTATATATGATGCTTATTTTAGAACATGTAAAAGATATTTTATCACCAAACCCTCATGACTTTTACATAGGGCTTTAAGAGGGAATAGTGGAAAAAAAACAGGCTTGGTAAAATAAAAATAAAATTGGGAAGTTATGTATTGGCAGTTTTTAAAGATATCTGAGGAAATAATAATCGTCCAACTTATAATAATTCTCGTTAGAGAAACAAACTCCAGTTTATAAATAACTGAAAAATAAAGGAGAATAAGAAAACACACTTAGACGTGAAACCAATTAAATTTACGCAAGTCAATTAATGTGACCTATATACTTGATGACAAGATAACAATATCAAAATCTCTCTCTATATATGTATGGCTAGTTCGTTTCGCAAAAATAGAATTGAATGAAATGAGTTTTATTATTCACGACAAGAAAAACATTTTTTTGTTACATTAACTTTTGTCATACACAGTAAAAAGTATTGCTATATACTTACATTTTAACCACGGTATCATGGCAAATGAGTCTAACTATGTATATATTAGCCACTTTTTTTTTATGTGGGACAAAAACTAGTGTAGCAAAAATGTGTTTTTCTTATAGTGATTCCTTTTTAATTTATGGATATGATTATACAAATAAAATGAAATATTCAGAAATAGTAACATTGTTTTACATTCGTTACAAGCTCCAAGTTAGGGGTGAACAAAAAATCACAACCCGACCCAATCCAACCTAATTCAACCTAACTCAACCCGTAATTACGGGTTAAAAATGGATTTGGGTTGAGTATGGTTTTAATATATTTTGACCCGCATCTTCCGGGTTGAGTATGAGTTGTACCTTAAAAAACATATTTGAACCCAACTCAACCCATTTCAAGTCTACAAAAGAATAATATATATATATATATATATATATATATATATATATATATATATATATATATATATATATATATATATATATATATATATATATATATATATGTATATTTTGCAGTATCATAACATCAAACATAAACAAGTTTGGCTATCATCTTGTTCTTCCGGTAACATCATCCATAAGTATTCAAATCAATTAATCATCACTAATTAAGAGCGTTAAAATCTATTGTCATGCTAACCCGCACCCAACCCTAACCCAACCCGCATTTAACGAAACCCGCACGTGTGGATTGAATTTTGAATTGAGTTGAATATGGTTTCAAATTTTTATAACCCGCAACATAAAGGTTGGGTTTGAATTTTTATGAAACCAGTACGACCCAAATCATGTGCACCCCTACTCCATTTCATCCTACACGTACAGCCAAACAAGTGGTCATCATAAATTTACCAACAATATTTTGATATTTTGAACAAGAACCTGATAGAAGACAAATTTGATGAGATATGAAAGAATGTCAAAAAGAGATAAAATTGTTATTATTAAAATTTAGTTTAAATAAAAAATTTGTAATTTGTTTAAATTCATATTAGATTTTACTAGGAGTTTATCTTTATTTTATTATTGTTTGAATAATCACTTTCTCTCCTATATAAAGGAAAGATCAACAGAATATCAGAATCAATTCAATAAAAAAAGCAGTTTTGAGTCTTGCCTCACAGATTCTAATTTTCTTCAGAACCCACCTCTTTGGAATGATCTTTCAACCTTATTATATTTCTCAAGCAATACAACATTGAAGCACACATCTGAAGTTGCCACATCACAAAGTTATACTCCAATCAAACTTTTCAAAATAATATTTAGTCATATCACTTTTCCAAAACAACCGAAAAGATTGCTCTTTGAGTTTTTGGAGTATAAAACGTACAACAACGTTCCTCTGAATACACAACACTCACAAAACCACATTTATAATTAGAGCCTCCCAAATCATTTTCAAAGTTTATGTCCGGCAAATAGCCGATTGATCCGGATTTTCTGTGGGCTCGCGCGTTAGCTCATCTTATCTATGCAAGAAAGTCCTAAAATATAGGACGTAATGAAAGAATACCCTAACCATTAAAGACTTCAGGGCACCAAGATCTCTGATAGGACGTAATTTAAGAGAATACATTACACTAACCATTAAATGCTTGGGAGCTAGGATGCACGGATACGGATACGTGGATATGGGATACGCGGATATATATATATATCTTTTTTGAACAGGCGGATATATATATATATATATACACGTCTATATATATTATATATACATATATGTATATATATACACGTATATATATTAATAAACATACACGTATATATATATGTGTATATATATGTATGTATACATATGTATATATGTATGTATACATATTAAGGTTCAAACTCATTTTTTAAGTATCATGTTTTTCGGAACCCGTATCTGTAGTCAAGATACGTGTATCTTGTAAAGTATTCAACTTTTAAAAATTACAATTTGTTTCAGATACGTATCCAACGGAGTATCCTGAGTATCCGTGGAGTATCGATATCCGATATGTATCGGATATGAGATACGTTTGAGGACGGAGTATCTGTGCATCATAGCTTGGGAGTTCCCGGTGCATTCATGCTTTTGGCTAGGGACACTGACATCACAATATATATAGAAGGAAATAAATTATTTACCTAATTGACTAAGGGTACGTATACTTTTTCTCTATGTAGCCTTCTCATGGCTCAACAAATTGCTCTTATTATCTAATGCTACTTTTTTCCAAGTGGGATATGTATAGTCTTCTTGTTTTCACATTTTACCTTTATTTATTATATGATAGATCGTAAATAAGTCTCGTTGAATATGTTAACAGACTTTTTAATATTTCCATTACTATAAATAAAATATTTACTCTGTCTTTCAATTATTATATATAATTAGGTGTCTTCTTAAAAAATAAAAGAAAATTATATATATAATTAGGTGTCATTTTGACAGCATATAATAGGGTACACAAATAAGGGTAATAAAATTGAAGTCATATCAGGTCGGCATTGTGAAATTATAAATTACAGATAGGTTAATTAACATGATATGCTGTTCTGTTAAAAAACATATATATGATACGGTGTAAATTATATTTTATTAGGTTGACATGGTAAACAATTCGATTGTTTCGAGAATGCATTCCTTTTAAATACGTAATAATTAGTGTCATTGAAATAGTACAATCAATAATCTGTGCAAACCTTCTAAAAAAAAATTTGTACAATAATGGAGTCCGGAAGTTCACTAGCCGTAGAGAATGTTCAAGGACTAGCTTCCGACAAATGCAAACACGTTAATCCGGCCGGAAATCGAGCTTGAGGAGGCCTCGACGGATGAAGCCTCACGAATTCCGGTGATTGACATGTCCAAACTTGCAAATCACGAGCATGCGGATTATCATTATGAGATGAAGAGGCTTGATCTGGCTTGTCAAGATTGGGGTTTTTTTTTCCAGGTATACAAGTTATTTGTATAATATTAATGAGGAACATATCATAGCTAGAGTAAAAACAATTTTTTTTTTTTAATATTTCATCTCAAATTATATGTAATATGCAAGACATACAATATTGGATGTTGTATGATGATGTTATCATAACCTTGTATGCATGACAGATGATCAATCATGGGTCGGATGAGAAAATTGAGAAAATGAATTTTTCTCAATTATCATTGGAAGAAAAGATGACATGTGCAATGTCACAAAATGGTCTTGAAGGATATGGTCAACACTTTGTTAAGTCAAATGATCAGAAACTGGATTGGTGTGACTTACTTTTCCTTCGTGTCTTGCCGGTTGACATTAGGAACATGACAGTCTGGCCAAACACACCCACAACATTCAGGTTCGCGTTTAAAGCGAAATCTGTATTTTATATATTCTAATCCGATCTTTTAAATTTGCATGAAATATAGCTAGCATCAGAATCTCTATTTTATGGATTATGTATTATTATACTTTATATCTAAACATGAAATTGTATCCTCGATCTGGTGGTTCCAGATACACAATGGAGGAATACTCATATGAGAATAACAAGACCTTCTTAAACCTACTTAAACTGATGGCTACAAACCTTGGAGTGAATTATGACACACTGAATACGCTGTGTCAAGATAACACGCAATACATGAGAATGAATTACTATCCACCATGTACGCAAGCAAACAAAGTCATAGGTCTGACCCCACATTCAGATGCCTCTATGGTAACACTTTTGGTTCAAGCAAACGAGGTTGAAGGATTGCAAATCAAGAAATGTAACAAATGGGTATCTGTGAAGCCTTTTCAACATGCCATCGTCGTCAACATTGGAGATGTGATGGAGGTAAGTATATATGTCTTTCTCGAAACATTTGGAATGACTTGAAAAGTTAAGAAAATGTAAACGAAAGTCATTTAATATAACTCAGCATATCGAAATTAAACCTTCAAACCCTATCATCTTATGCTAAATGGACAAATCATGCACTATGTCTCTTCTAAGTTAAATAGACCATACAACGTGTTAAGGAATTTGAATATTTCGCATTAATCAAATACATTGATGTAATTATATATAGAGTCCTATATGGATGGAATTGTAATATTGATCGTATATATTTATTGACGTTGTAAGAGCAGATGATTAGCAATGGGAAATATAAGAGTGTAGAGCATAGAGCTGTGGTGAATTTCGAGAAAGAAAGGTTCTCTGTTGCTGCATTTCATGGTCCAAATATAACTGCAAAGATTGGGCCGCTGTCAAAACTTGTCTTGAATGGAGCAAATTACAAGACTATTGAGTTCAAGGACTTTCTCACAATACATTTCGAGTGCAAACTTGATGGAAAAAACTTATTAAGCCGCATGAAGATTGGTGGTACGGCATAAATGATTAATTAGTCAACCACAGCTGGATCTTTCCTAATTAAATGTTTTAAGACTCTGATTTTTATTCACTTTTTCGTGTATTTCCCTTTGATTAAAAGTGGTTTCTTCAAATATAATGTGATTATGTTGATCTTTACTCAACATCAATCTCGTTGATCTTTGATATTCTTAATTAAAACTTATTTGTTGTTAGCAAAAACTTGTAACATTTCATTACTTTGTTCAATAGTGTCTTTTTTCTTTTGACACAAGTATTTTTTTTTTTGAACAACAACTATATATATATATATATATATAAATATTAAAAGACTTATCTATTAAGCTAATAGATAAACTACCAAGATTACAGAGGTTGAGTTACTCCAATACAGTAAAAAATCAAACTCCTAACAAAAGTAACGTTAAACCAAGCAATCAACGCCTATCTAAAGTTATTTAATGGTTGATCTTTCCAAATATCCCAATCTAAAGAAAATTTGTCGCATCGCAAATTAATCCAGGAAAAACTGAGAGTTTGAATTTCTCCAAGCACATCGTCTACCGAAGCAAGCTTTGAGTTGAAGATGAGATTGTTCCTTCTTTTCCATAAGCTCCAACACGTGATTTTTATCAAGTATTGATTTAATTGAATGATAGACAGCTAGATGCTAGATGAGAAAATATGAGTTTAGGTTTTAGAGTAGTCTTATTGAAAGTTTACAGCAAATTCTTTTGGGGAGGTGAATGATTTTGATAATAAAAATAAATAAAAAAAAAAGTAATAAAGTTTATGGGAATCTTAGGAATGATCTTTTTTTTTTTTTTTGATCGGCAATAATAATTTTATTTATGTGAATTCTCTAACAAGATGCTAGAGAAGGAAAGTACATGTAGAATAAAACTCCAAACAATACAACAAAGCTAAAAACTACAATCTGCAAAGGAGATCGTCAAATCGCTTAACTATGAGCGCTCATCGGATACGACTTCCATTTGTTCCAATCTAAAGCAAGCTTGTCACATCGACCATTAATCCACGCAAAGTCGATTGTTTGGATTTCAGCAAATATGTCCTCCACTGCCGCGACTTTTGAGTTGAAAATGAGATTATTCCTTCTTTTCCAAATACTCCAACATGTAATTTTCCTCGTAGCATCCCAAACCTTGCAGAATTTGTTTTGCTTTTTACATGCAAAGGAGTGTTGTGATGTAGTGATCTCCAATTCGAAAATGAAATAAACTGAGTTCGCCACCAAGATGAAAATTTGTCCCAAATCTTCACAGCAAAGGGGCAACGACAAAACAAATGATTTTCATCTTCCAAATCCAAGGAGCAAGATGGGCATGTAAGGCTAGGAGAATGATACCTCTCGTCGAGAGATTCGAAAGAGTGGGAAGCCTATGTCGAGAAGCCCTCCAATTAAAAATATTCACCTTGGATGGTACCAAATTATTCCAACGAAAATGAGGAGCATCATTTTCTAAGGTAGATCTATCAGCTTCAAGCAATTTTTCCTTCAAGATAGCCATTGAGAAGGTTCCTTTTGGATTGAAACTCCACGTGGGAACATCATGTTGACCTGCATGAAGAGAAGTGTCTGGGAGATAAGCATAAAAGTCCACTAGTTCGCCCAATTCTCTTCCTCTAATTTCCCTTAGCCAATCCCACTCCCATTCCCAAACACCATCACAGATCCTCCTACGGTCTTTTACCAAACAATCTTTTCCACTAGAAAGGTGATAAAGTCTCGGAAACGGCACTTGAAAGACTCATCCCCACCCAAACGTCTCTCCAAAATTTTACACTATTTCCATCCCCTACCTTCCATCTAAGGGATGAAATGAGATTCACTCCTTTCTTTTCAATTCTATCCACATTTCTAATAATGTTGCCCCAAACCTTGCCTTTCCTACCCATCACAGATTCACAATTAAAGCCACCTCATCTCTATAAAGCAATCGAATAATACTCCTCCACAAGCTTCCCTTCTCTACATTATATCTCCACCACCATTTACCCAACAAAACAACATTTTGAATCCCCAACCCTCCAACCCCTAAGCCCCCTTGAGATTTGTGTTTAAGAATAGATGACCAAGAGATCCAAGAAATTTTACGCTCATCGCCAACCCCTCCCCCTAAAAAGCTGCGCTCGAATTTGTTCTAAGGTGTTGATCACAAAGAATAGGAGCATGAAACAAAGAGAAGTAGTACAAAGGAAGACTACCAAGGACAGATTTGAGGAGAGTAAGTCTTCCACCCATCGGCGTAAATCTACACTTCCATCCTGTCAATTTTGTTTTGAATCTATCAATCACCGGCTGCCATGAGCTGACACGATTCATATTTTTGCCAATAGGTAATCCTAGATAAGAAAAGGGGAGCTCGGCATCATTGCAACCTAAAGAACGAGCTCCGAAAGTTAGGTCCACATGTTGAATATTTAACCCGTATAACTTGCTTTTAGTCATGTTAATCTTCAAACCAGAAATGAGCTCGAATGCCTTCAGTATTCTGCTCAGGTTATTAAGATTTTCCATATCCCATGCTCCAAAAAAGATAGCATCATCTGCAAACTGAAGCTAGGGTTAAAGTAAGTGCTATTAATTAATGAGATGCATGATAAATATATGGTGGGAAAATTTATCAGAGGTTTTGGAGCTTTGTGTGTACTTTTATCATCTGTTTTTATACAAAAGAAAATTGCTGGTCATACTACATTAAAATATCATTGATTCCTGTACCTTTTCACCGGAAAGGAAGATTGTGTTTTATCCTAGTGGGACATTTCGATTCATCCGAAATAAGTCCTTTAGGACAATGTCAATTGACATGACTCACATTATTGGGTTTGGTTGATCATTACGGTTAACCGGTCGATCATTACAATTGATCCACAATGAAGATCGGTATTGGTTGGAGCTTTACAATGGAGATTGTTCGTGTCCCGGTGAATTTACGGAGATTGTTACCTGTTCGATAATCGATTATGAAAACCATTACTTGTTCGTTCGAGTGTAAACCATCAAGATCGTTACTTGTTCGATGATCCATTGCGGAGGGAATTATGTGTTTGTGACATCACTCGAAGCCAAATATATAATTAATTATAATATGTTAATTATACATCTTTTGTCACAATATAATTAACCTTTTGAAATAATCTAATATTTCCAACAGGTAAGTGCTATTAATTAATGAGATGCATGATAAAGATATAGATAGGGCTTTGGAGAGCATGGTCAAGCAGAAGTCCAGAGAAAGATGAAAACTCAAAATTTCTTCCACTCTATTATGAGAGGTAGACTGAATAGAAACAGAATCCCCCCCGGGTATGAATTTAAATGGTACGTGTACTGTGTACATGGAGCTAGCGAAGATCCTTTAGAAATTAAAAGTGAAGCTGTGAGGGATCGTACTTCAACTCTATCTTTAAGGAGGAGCCGTTCAACTTGCGACCATCCTTTAAATCTCTCATCTATTTAATTTGTCGGTTATCCCGGCCAGGACATGAGAGCTTCTTTGGAAAGGCCTTTTCAAGAGGAGGAGATTAAGATGGCTAGCTGTGTGGAATTGTTGCGGGGACGTACGGACGGTTTTACTTTAAGGTTTTTTTAAATCACAACACAATGGCTGCTTAATTGTTAAAAATGAGGTCTTAAATTGTATTCATGAGTTTTGGAGGCATGGAAAGCTTGAAGCATGGACAAATTCCTCTTTTATTACGCTTGTTCCGAAGAAAAGTAAGTAATCCCACTTTCTTTAAACACTACAGTACAGGCCTATTAGCTTAATAGGTTCTATATATAAAATCATATCTAAAATTTTGGCAGAGAGATTGAAGTCTGCCCTAGTGTCCTTCATCTTTTGATAGGAGACTGTCACTCAGCATATATCGGTGGAAGACAAATTTCAGATAGTGTTGTGATAACGAATGAGTTGATTGATTTTGTCAAAAAAAAAAAAATTAAAAGCTTTTGTTTTTAAAGTTGACTTCAAAAAAGCTTTCGATTCCGTTAAATGGAACTTCTTAGATTGCATTTTGAACCATATGAATTTCGGGCGAAGATGGATCGAGAAAATGGAAAAGGGGGTGCCTATGTTCTGCTCAGGTTTCTGTTATACTAAATGGGAGTCCTACCAAAGAATTTGCGATGGAGAGGGGCCTAAGGTCGGCGGACCAGCTATCGGGTTTCCTTTTTCTGCTTGTTGCCGAAGCTCTGAATGCTCTGATGAAAACTGCTATCCAACAAGGGTTGTGTAAGGGGATCAAAGTCGGTAAAGATAATCTGGATATCTCTCTTTTGCAATTTCCTCATGACGACGCAATATTCTTTGGGACTTGGGATATGAATAACCTTTCTAAACTTGAGAAGGTATACTGAGACTTTTTGCCGCCATTTCAGATCTCAAATTGAATTTTGGCAAGTGCAGGCTGTTTGTCTTTAATGTTTGTAATGAGGATTTGTCTTATGGTGTTCGATTACTTCATTGTAGTCCGGGAATGGTTCCTTTCAGTTACTTGGGTCTGCCGGTTGGAGCCAATATGAATAGAGCTTCTTCTTGGCTGCCTGTCATTGATAAAGTTAAAGCAAGACTTGCGGGGTGGAAGGCTAGGTTATTATCTGAAGGGGGGAGACTGACCCTCATTAAAGCTGTTCTTGGAAGCCTATCTACTTACTTCTTCTCAGTTTATCATGCGCCTAAAGATTGTTATTTCATTGTTAGAAAGATTGAGAACTTTTTTAGGGGAGGTGGGAAAATGTGAAGAAAATTGCATTGTTCTCTTGGTCGTCTGTTTTGAAGTCAAAATACTTAGGGGGCTTGGGGTTGGGGGACTCTCGGTTCAAAATCTTGCTCTATAAGGAAAGTGGTGGTGGAGGTTCCAAGTTGAAGAGAATGCCTTGTGGAGAAAGGTTATTGTAGCTTTGTATGGTGATAATGGTGGTTTTTCTGGGGGTGTGGTAATTGTAGCTTTGTATGGTGATAATGGTGGTTTTTCTGGGGGGTGGGGGGGTGGGTAAGGGAGTTTGGAGGAATGGAAAAGGTAGTGTGTGGGGAGGGATTATTAGATGTTGTAACCTTATTGAAGAAGTAGATGTGAGTCTTTTCTCTTCTCATCGAATAAGGGTGGGTAATGGTGAAAATACTAAATTTTGGCTGGATACGTGGTTAGGCAATGAAAGGTTGGAAGATGTTATTCCTAGACTCTTTAGGGTGGTTGGCCATGACAGAATTTGTGTAACTTGTATTTTCATTGATTGAATTGATATGTATAATACACTATTTATATACAATTGGGGAAGCTATCTAGGGGATTCTAGAACCGTATATAATAAATATAGAATATTTGTATTAATTACAAAATATACACTCAATCTCCTAATACGCACTCTCAAGCGGGACGAGAGGAATGAAGGCCCAGCTTGGATTTGAACGTCAAGAACGGCAGACGAGAGAGCGGCTTGGTGAGGGCATCTGCCAGCTGGTCAGAGCTAGAGACATGAGAAACGCGAATAAGGCCCTGTTGAACTTGGTCACGGATAAAGTGGTAGTCAATGGCCACATGCTTCATACGCGAATGGAAAACCGGATTGGCACAGAGCTGAGTAGCCCCTACATTATCACAGAAACCGGAACCGAGGTAGACGAAAATCCAAGGTCTGACAGCAAGTAAGAAACCCAGGCAAGCTCAGCAGCAGTGTCGGCAACAACACGATATTCTGCCTCAGTAGAGGAGCGAGCAATAGAAGTCTGCTTTTTAGAGCTCCATGAAATGGGATTTCTGCCAAGAAACACAATATAAGCAGTAGTAGAAGAGTAACCGTCATCTTTATTCCCACCCCAATCGGCATCAGAGAAGGCATGAAGGTCAAGGGGGCAATGAGCAAAAAACTGAAGACCGTCGTTAAAGGTGCCGGCTAAGTACCGAAGAATACGCATGACAAGAGTCCAATGATGCTTAGTAGGTGCATGCATAAACTGGGACAATTTATTAACGGCATAGGCAATATCAGGGCGGGTAAATAACAAGTACTGCAGGGCGCCAAGAACTTGGCGGAACTGGGTGACATTAGAGTACGCAGAGGAGGTAGCAGCCGGAGAAGAGAAGGCATCAGTAGGAAGTGGCGTAGACACCGGCTTAGCATCATGTATGTTCACCTTAGAAAGTAATTCATGAATATACTTGGTCTGAGTAAGCAGGAGACCATGCGCATTAGGGGTGACCTCAATGCTGAGAAATTAGGACAAAAGGGCCGAGATCTTTAAGAGAAAACCGATGCCCAAGTGCATCAATGACCTGCTGAACATGCAACTGAGAACTACCTGTGATAACAATGTCATCAACGTATACAAGCAGAAAAGTCATAGCAGAAGCAGAGTGATAAACAAAAAGAGACGAGTCAGCGGCAGAGTTAAGGAATCCAAGAGATAAGACAAAAGATTGCAACTCATGATACCAAGCCCTAAGGGCTTGCTTGAGACCATAAATAGCTTTATGCAGCAGGCAAACATGTGTGGGGAAATCAGAATCCTCAAAGCCAGGTGGTTGAGTCATGTAAACATCTTCAGCTAAAGAACCCTGCAAGAAAGCATTATTAACATCAAGCTGACGAAGGGACCAACCCGAGGAGACTGCAATGCTAAGGACCAACCGAATAGTGGTGGGCTTAACCACCGGACTGAAAGTCTCAAAATAATCGATGCCAGGGCGATGCGTAAATCCTTTTGCAACAAGACGCGCTTTGTAGCACTCAATAGTACCATCTGGATTGCATTTGATACGAAACACCCATTTGCAACCCACAACGTTGAGTGAAGGATCAGAAGGAACCAAGGACCAAGTACCATTACTGACAAGAGCGTCAAATTTAGCAGACATAGCCTACCGCCAGTGAGAATTTTGTAAAGCTTGTTTAATAGTGGTAGGTTCAGTATCAGAGTATTGAGAATCTAACTGGGCAGTGAGGTTTAGGAGTTGGCGAGGATTGAAAATATTATTGCGGGCACGGGTGACCATAGGATGAGTGGAGGGAGGAGAAGGGGAGGGAGAGGGTTCGGGTGAAATGGACGAGGGAGTGGGGTCGGGTGACTCGGATGAGTCAGTCGAAGAGGTAGAGGGCTCGGGGGACGTGGACGAGGCAGCAGAAGTTGGGCTGATGGAGGAAGGAGAGGAAGGAGGGGAGGGTGATGGAGGCAGATGAGAAGGGATGGATGAGGGTGGGGGAAGATCAGGAAGAAGCAAGTGATCAAGGGAAGGAAGAGCATCATCAATAGGATGACTGGCAAAAGGAAAAATATCCTCTAAAAACCGTACGTCTCGAGATGTATACAACCGAGCATCGGTAAGATCATAGCAGAGATAGGCACTTTGGGTAAGAGAGTATCCGAGGAATACATAGGGTATAGACGAGGATTCCAACTTATGGTGGTTATAAGGTTTATCCAGGGATAACAGAGACAACCAAACACGCGTAGCTTGGAATAGTTGGGGGACGAGGAGTAGAGTTTTTCATAAGGAGAAAGCATGGTGAGGAGTTTCATGGGCATGCGATTGATAAGATAAATAGCCGTGCCAACAGCATAGGACCAATAAGTAATAGGCATATATGCTTGTTTCAGTAGTGTAAGTGCAGTTTCAACTATATGTAGGTGGCGGCGTTCGGAAATACCATTGTGTTGGGGAGTGTGCGGAGGGGAAATGTGGTGAAAGATACCGTGGGTTGAGAAGAAAGGACGTAAGGCGATGTACTCAGTGCCATTATCAGAATAAACTATTTTTATGGATGTAGAAAAAAGATTTTCAACATGCGTTTGAATTTTCAAAGACCATGGGAACATCGATTTTTCGTTAAAGGAAAAAGCTAGGTAAATCGTGTAAAGTGATCCACGAAAATAATGTAATACTTAAAATCATCAACAGAGTAAATAGGATCTGTCCATACATCAGAGAAAGCAATCTCAAGGGGATGGGTTGAACATAATGTAGAATCAGAAAATGGAAGCCGGTGGCTTTTATTGCTTAAACATTCATCACAAGGGAAAGAAATAATAGAAGACAATTCTAAATAATTATTTTTAGCTAAATGTTGAATAACAGGAAACACAGGATGTCCACAACGGCGATTCCTGGTAGAGGTGGACGTCTTATTAGCAGAAAAGGCAAATAAAGAGCTGGAGGACCAGGCATAGACACCATCTTTAGCTGTCCCTGGTGGAGGCAATTCCCTGTCGACAAATCCTTCACCAAAAAGGAATCGGGTAAGAAGTCAATTGTCACATTATTGTCCAAGCAAAATTTTGAAACAGATATCAGATTTTGATAAAGCTGAGGGACGCACAAAACATTAGATAAACGAAAAGAGGAAACAAAGGAATCACCAATATAACTAATAGATAGAGTACGACCATCGCCAATAATGATATTTTCCGAACCTGAATAGGGAGCATGCAGTGAGAGGAGACTGAGATCATGCGACATGTGGTGAGAGGCACCACTATCAAGAAACCAGGAGGTGGAGGCTTGAGCAGGATGAGCCTAGGGGGCAGCTGGATGAGGAGGATTGGAAGGAGGACGAGGGAGCTGCTGAAAAAACGGGTAGGTGGGACATCTTTTGGCCGAGTGACCATGAACACCGCACAACTGGCACTTACCTAAATACGGACGAGGGGGGACGAGCATTGGGGGGATACTGTGGAGAAGCCGAGTGGGGAGGAGGAAAGGGGCACGAGGGAGGGGCTGCATTCGGGTAAAGGGCAGGGAGGAGGGGACGATTGGTATAAGTATTTGGAGGGGGAGAGCGAGGGGGAGTACCTGAGGGCGGACGAGGCTGAATGTAAGGACGAGAGTGGTATTGTGCTGCAAAAGCCGTGTATCCAGGGGCTGGCTGTGATGATAAAAGGCTAGCTTCAAAATTAAGCAACTTTTCCTGCAACTCTTCAAAGGGAATGAGCGTGTCACGAGCCTGTACCGCACGAGATAAATCCGCATATTCCGGCCCCAAATTATTTAACACCAAATCAATCAAATCCTCTTTGTCAACAGGAGCATCAAGTGCCGCAAGTTCATCAGGTTTAGCTTTAATGGATGACATGTATGCAGAGATAGAAAGGTTACCCTTGACAGTAGAACGAAGGTGATGTTTAAGTTGCTTAATCCGACCTCGACTATGGCGGCCAAACATTTTTTCTAATGCAACCCACGCTTGACGAGCAGATTTGGTATGCTGGATAATAGGCGTTAAATCAGTTGACAAGGATCCAAGCAGAACATTCACAATTAGAGCATCATGTCGGCCCCATAGCAAGAATTCAGGGTTCGGGTTCGATTTTCCGTCGGCGGTAAGAAGAGGAGATGGAGCCGGCTTTGTGCCATTAATGAACCCAAGGAGATCATAACCAGATAAGAGGCTGGTGATTTGCAATTTCCAGGCCTGATAATTCGAAGTTGTGATTTTCAGCGGAGCATGAAGTGCCGGGTTGAGAGCAATGATAGATGAGGCTGAATTGGAGATGGGGGTGGCGGTAGAAGTGGAGGAGGAGTCCAATTGAGACATGATGCTGGGGATGGCTGAACAAGCTGGATAGAAGACTGGAAAAAGAATGGAAAAAAATAAAAATTGTTTAACAGAGAAGAAAGATGACAGACGATGAAAGGGAGGGAGGATCGGGAGAATTAAATTCTCAAAAGCTCTGATACCATGACAGAATTTGTGTAACTTGTATTTTCATTGATTGAATTGATATGTATAATACACTATTTATATGCAATTGGGGGGCTATCTAGGGGATTCTAGAACCGTATACAATAAATACAGAATATTTGTATTAATTACAAAATATACACTCAATCTCCTAATAGGCCATAAGGATTGCTTGGTTAAAGATTGTGGTAGTTTGAGGGAGGTGGATGGAAGTGGGGACTTGTTTGGATGAGGGAACTAAGAGGGAGGGAGACGAGTGATTTATAATCTCTTCTATATGTCTTGTCTACTTTAAACTTGTGTGCAAGTAGCTGTGATTCCCTCCATAGACTAACCCTCCATAGACTATCCGTAATGAACCGGGAATGTTTCCGTAAACCTTCTTCATTACATCTTATCCTTATTTACCATTAACCCACTAGTGATCAATTAGTTCATAACCAATATGAACTCGGCCGATCGATCTATTTCTAGGATTAACAAATAAGGGGATTGTCTTTCTACTTCCTGTAGGAAGGAATGAATTCCGTATCTATGAAACACACACTTCTCACTCATCTCAGAATAGTGCTGACTTGAAACTGATTCGGACCGCGCCTTTTAGCAATCTTTAACAAACACATCTAACCCTATCTTGAAACAAGCAGGAGTCTGCAATCACTTCAGGATTAAGGTCAATCCATATGTGATTTAATAAGATTTCTCAATCACGGAATTATATGAGAAATGCAGATTAAATCGGTACAGTCCTATATGACTGCATCATAAATAAATGCCCCACTTAGATAACCAATATCGACGGTCCGGATAAGACGGTCACACCTTAAAGTGTTCTGGGTGCATTAATGGTGGTTTAATCAATAGATCCCATACTTTGATTAAGTTCACCACGGACTAACAATTCAAGTGTATCACCATAAACTTATTCCTCACGTGTGACACACACAAAGTTATATGGCAACATATGATACGACTTGGGGTTTTCAGTAGTGTATTATAAATAAGCACAAAGCAAATAATAAGATGAAATTAATACTTTCATTTATTAAATATAAAAATAATTACAAAAATTATCTTTCGGGCACTAAACCTAACAATCTCCCACTTGCCCGTAATGACAACCAACAATTGTTTTTAGAGCACACCTTAAGTACATATCTACTAGCATATTTCTCCCACTTGCTCTAAAGCATATGAGACATTTCTCTCACTTCCATACCCTGTAAGTGCTTGTCAAATACATTAGATTCCGGCGTCTTGGTAAACAGATTAGCTAGGTTGTCGGCCGAGGCGATCTTTAGGACCGAAATGTCGACTTTGTGCACGATCTCTTTGATCAGGTGGTACTTCCTTCGTATTTTCTTTGACCTCTAGTGACTTCGCGGCTCCTTGGAATTCAACACCTCTCCATTGTTGTCACAATAAAGTGGGATCGGATTATTTATATTCGGAATTACTTCCAAATCACCAAGAAACTTCTTAACCAATACCACCTCCTTAGCTGCCTCAGAGGCTGTTATGTATTCGGCTTCCATAGTCGAATCGGCAATGCTGGGTTGCTTAACGCTTCTTCAGACTATGGCTCCACCTTCAAGAGTAAACATTGAGCCTGAGATCGACATAGGATCATCCTTATCTCGATCGAAAGTCGAATCAGCAGTAATAACGATATTCAGTCTCTCGCACTGAATACATAAGCATATAATTCCTCATTCTCTTCAGATACTTGAGGATTCTTCACTGCTGTCCAATGCTCCATGCCTGGATTTGACTGAAAACGATTGACCAATCCCACGCCGTAGCAGATGTCCGTCCTAGTACACAACATAGCATATATTAGGCTTCCAACTGCAGATGCGTAAGGAATACGTCCCATGCTCTCTTTCCTCAGGGGTTAGAGGACACCATTTCTTAGAGAGAGCTATGCCAAGACGGGTTGGTAGGAAACCCTTCTTTGCATTCTGCATTTTATAACGCATCATCATCTTATCAATGTAAGATGCATGGGACAAAGCCAACATCTTGTTCTTTCGATCCGGATGAGTTGGATCCCTAGAACATAGTTTGCATCTCCCAAATCTTTTATTTGGAAATGCTGGGCTAACCAACTTTTAACATCAGACAACATCCCTAAATTGTTTCCAATTAGTAGGATATCATCAACATATAACACCAAGAATGACACCTTATCTTTAATGATGCACTTGTATACACAAGGCTCATCAAGATTCAGTTTGAAACCATATGACTTGATGGTCTCATCAAATTTGTGGTTCCAAGACCAAGATGCTTGCTTTAACCCATAAATGGATTTATGCAACTTGCACACTTTGTGCTCTTGGCCTTTCTCAACGAACCTGATGATGTCGAAAATATCACCTTGCTTTTAGCGATGTGTGTATGTTAGATATCTGGCTATAAAAGTGTGTTAAAAGTGGTGTTTCCCGGTGGATTCCGGCGGTGCCAGAGGATTCCAGCGGTGGTGCTTTTATATGATCAGAGAAAGGGGACAATTTGGCTTTGCCATCTATTTTATATCTTTTTTTCCCACACTTAATGAAGTTACATAGATCTCCTATTTATAGTACCAAATAGATATTTAGCTACAGTAGCGGGCTCGTAGCGGAGCCGATAGGTTGTGCTCCTGATGGCCTCACCGATCCCTGTATCCTTTGTATCATTGTCTCGCTGGACTTGAGGTAGTTCTTCCTCTAAATATTATTGTTGGTCCCTTGAAAAGGATTTGGTTAAGTTTAGGGGGGGTGAATAAACTTAACACTTAAAACTTTTTGGAGTTAACAAACTCAGCAAGTTCAGTAGCCTGCTGACTGTTGATTTTATTGAATTTGTTGCAGTGGAATATATTCAAGTTAAGCCTTATTACTTGTTGTTAATATATGATACCAAGTATTAGATACTCAGTAGTGTAAGTGTGTGATTCAGTTGCTAGTTTCAGTAGGTTGATGTGCTTAATATACTATATGCGTAAAGTAAGTAGCAGATTTTATAGTGGTTCCGGTGGTGTAATCCTGTCACCCACTCTTCTCCGTGATGTTGGAGGTAATTCACTGTAGAGATCTTTGAGGTTGCGATTACAAAAATCCCTAAGTTGTCTGGTCCTTCACCAATAACTATGGCTTCACAAACCGAACACTTGAAACAGTGGGATCATTTGCTCCAAAGTATTCCACTGGTCCTTGAAGGGTAGGATTGCCTCTTCACCACTCCACCACAAACAACGATCCTTGACACCCAAAGATGCTTCACTTGTCTTCAAGAAGTTTCTTGTAAAAGAAAGTTTGAATCAAGTAAGTGATTCACTTTCAAGAGCTTGATCAAGATGAAATGATCGGCGACTTGGAATCTTCAAGTGTGTATACTTGATGTAACTTGATAGCAGGTTACACTTGAAGAAATTCTCGGATCGTGAGCTTTAAGTTCGAAGAATGTCAGTAGGGTGATTTCTTGATAAGAATCGATAGCTCAAGATTGATTGTTGTTTTTCTTCAATTTTCATCACTTGTTTTCAGATCGTGGGTCTTCTATTTATAGGTGAGAATCCTTGTGACTTATGTTTGAAATTCAAAATATATCCATTTCAGATTTGTCCCCATCTTGACTTGCATTATGTCCTCAGACATAGTATCGACATCGATTTACTTTTTGTGACAGCTGATCGTCCACCCTTTGACTTGTATCCATTGGATAAATCTCTGAATCTTTCCAACGTCCCTTTAATCATAACCATTGATTTGTTGACAAAGTCAAGAGTTGTTATCTGTCCTTATCATTGTAATCTTCCAATGTAACCTTTGATTAAATCGAAATATATATTCAGCAGGTTCCTGTGTATGTAAGTCTGCTGAAATACTTGTCAGTCAGCTGTTCCAAGTTTGATGTGTTTATGAAACACTGCAGCTAACTTCTTTTCATATAACTTTTTGTTATGAAGTTAGATTACACCGATTTGAACATAACTAAGTTCCAATCACCACTTAACTTATGGAACTTAGACCTTGTACACAAGGTATATGTAATCAGTTTAGGTCATCACAGACTTCCCTAAATTCTGATTCCATATCCTTGACTTTAAATACTAAGTTTGGTCTCTTAGCCTTCAATAACTGAGTTTGAGCCTCTCGCCTCCAGGTCTCAAAGAGAGTTCCTAAACTAGTCTTGACTCAAGAATCTTTATCGACCTAGACAGTCTCATCATGAAAGTCGGTGACCTTTTACAATGCTTGTTTGATCAAACCTATACAAAGATCAAACTCTAATAAGCCTATACATTTAATCTAGACAACCTTTTGCCTTTGCTCTATAACAACTAGTCTGGCACTCATCACTAAAACTTAAAATATGTCCAAAAATTTCCCCATTTTTGGTGATGATGCCAATACCCTCCTTACAGCAAAGCAAAAAGGATAAAAAAAAAACAAAAACAAAACAAATTCAGTCATTTCTCATTATAATCATATTTATTCATCATTATTACAAACTAGATTCAGCAAAAGATTAAGATATATGAAATTCTGCTGATCTAGTTCCTTCTTTCTCTCTCTTGTCTCTCTCTTTCTTGTTGCTCTTGATATTCTCTTATCTCCCTGACCATGTCTCTCATCCATTAATTTTCAACAAGGGAAAAATCAATATGAGGATTTACTTCCTTCCACCATTTCCATGCCTCAGGTAGAGTTAGATTGATTTGGTGTACTCTGAATCCTAGACGCATGTACAATTGTTTGAACTCTTCCAGTGACTCTTTTGCTGATGTAGTAGGTAGACTTCTTCCACATATATGTGTAGCTCTTAAGTCCCAAAAAGGAATTTAGCCCTTCATGGAAACCCTTGTCATGGTAAGGTCTCCTCTTATTGTAGTATTGCTTCTTATATTCTTTGAAGAGGTCATCAGTCAGCTGAAGTTTGCCAGGTGCAGGTTCTCTGAATGCATTTGTATCAGGCTCCCATTTATTTTGAGTAAAAATCCTTGCAGCCTCTTTTGCTATTGCTGTTTGGCTCTCTTCCCCCTTATTGACATCATCAACAAAATGGGAAAGCAGGCCATGAACACTCTCCCGTTTGATCACCAAATTTGCAAGTTGACCTTCCATAATTTCTGTTCTCGTGTCAACTGCTGTGAACCTTCCTTCTAGTGTTTGTTCCAGCAAATTGATCCTCTTAGTGACTTTAGGATCCAATGCAGCATGTTGAAGTGTTCCAGCAGGGTCAGCCACAGTAGTCTTGTGTGCTTCAGCTAGGTTGTCAAGCTTCTTGTGAATGGAGGCAAACTGCTCATTTAAGAACTTTTCTTTGAGTGTATTGCCTTGTTTTATGCCTCTCACATCTTTGGTTAGATTAGCAAGAGCAAACTGAGTGGATGTGATGTTGGAAGCAACTGTTTCAGTAGTCCTCCCTCTATTTTCAACCAAGTTCATCAAATCTTCAAATCTTTGCTCTTGTCTATTAAGTTGAGTTCTTAATTGTATAATGTAATTTCTGACTGGCCTCAACTCATCCAAAACATGTCTTTGATCTCGCACTGACCATACTTCCATCCATGTGTCCAAAGAAAGATCATCGCGAGTTCTTCAACATTGTCATCGTGCCTCATCTCACGACAACCATGGCCCAACTCCTATCCCTTCCACCAGGATCAAGACCTTCTTCAACTACATCTTCAAACATTTCCTCCAAAATTGGATCTTGTGCAGGTTCCAAAACATGTTCCTCCTCAAAGATTGGTACATGTGCCTGTTGAGGTTCAGCAGCTACAGGTTCTTCAACAGGCACTTGGAACTCCCCTATTTATAGAGGGAGCCCTCACTTAATGAAGTTACATAGCTCCTCTATTTATAAAGGGAGCCACCGGCTAAAGTCGGTTTAATTACAAATGAGGACATATAGTACCAAATAGATATTTAGCTACAGTAGCGGGCTCGTAGCGGAGCCGAGAGGTTGTGCTCCTGATGGCCTCACTGATCCTTGTATCCTTTTTATCATTGTCTCACTGGACTTGAGGTAGTTCTTCCTCTAAATATTATGGTCGAGGTCGCGGGCGGACCCGTTTATCAAATGAGATCGCGTGTCCGCCCCCTTAATCCCTTTTGTAGTCGCAAAGGGTTGGGGGCTTGGAATGGACCCAAAGGCTCGCGGTCTTAATTTGGCCCGCGAGCTCGCGGGCAGTAATGACCGGTGGCCTCATCCACCCGAATAAGGATCCGCAGACCGAAATACGATTTAGGCACATCAGAACCCTTTTGGTTGCTGCACATATATTTCCTCGTCAAGATAGCCATTCAGAAAGTCGTCTTAACATCCATCCGCCAGATTTCATAATATAGACATGCAGATTTGAAAGGAGGATGCGAATGGATTTCAAAGATCACCACAAGTGAGAAAGTCTCCTCATAGTAGACTCCATCTCTCTGTGGGTGTAACCCTTTTCCACTAGCCTAGCCTTGAAGTTTTCAACCTTCCCATCCACGCCTCTCTTTCTCTTGTAGATCCATTTAATGCCTAAAGTCCGTGACACCCTCGTGGTGATCCACAAGTCTCCGGGGACTCGAGTTAGAGTACATAGATTCTATCTCTTAATTCATTGCTTCAATCCATTTATCCTTATCGTAATCATCCATAGCCCTCCTAAAGGACAACGAATTATCCTCCACTCCATCGTAGACGCCAATATTTGCATCATCTTGCATGCCATACCGAATAGGTGGCCGAACCACCCTTTTCAAAGATGTCCGAGTGGTCTAGGTATTTATCGGATCAAAGTGGCACTATCGGTGTTAATCATGACAGGAGGTGTCACCAGTGGTCCGACCGTGTCAGAAAGTAAATCCTTGAGTAATAATCCATACAATTCGCATGTCAGACTACTAAGAAAACTTATACTAGGGTCGATTCTACCTTCCGTTCTTCTTACTCTCGTCTCACAACTAACGTCTCTATTCGGTGTCTACTAGTTGTGTAGGTGCATACATTGGTTAATTACTCCAACATACACATTACCAATCGATGCAAGCAAGAAGATTTTCAACACAATAGAAGCTAGCAACATAAACAATCACTTCCAAACAATAAAAAGATTAACTATCATCACTATATAAAGAACTAGCCATTCATAATTACAAATACTAACAATTTAAAGCTAGTATTCATAATGATAAGAACAATCAGATCAAAGGAAAAATTAATAGATTACCAAATTTGAGTGATGAACTCGAAATGGAGTTTCATCTACTTCAAAGTATTGATGAATATAGAACACAAGCTAGTTGCCTTCTACATCCATTGAAAGCCTTGAGTTCCAAAATGATAGTTCAAAAATGTTTACAATGAATTAAAGTGCTAAATGGTGGAATTTGGCTAAGGGAAGCCTTGAGGTGGATGTGGCTTTAAGCTGCTGCAAAAGATAGTTTTTGCTCTCTGATGATGATATATTTTCTTCTTCCATCCCAAATTAGATTAAATTGCATTATTCTGCTTTTTCATGCAATTCGGCGTACGCTATAGTGTCCTCGGTGCACGCCGAGCTGAACAGGGTTGTTGAGATTTGACATCATAATTACTGCTCCTGCAATTATAGACTTTGATGTCTCGGCACATGCCGTAACATGTCTCGGCACATGCCGTAACATGTCTCGGCATGCGCATACGATTAACTTCGGCTTACGCCGAAACTTCAATTTGTGTTGCCAATCAAATAGAATCAAGCTCAAAATTCCCTAACTCCATTAATCTCTCCAACTGTGACAGAAAGCTCGATCTAACTTTGATATTTTTACTCCACGCCCCTGTAATTACTGCAAAATGCCAATACAAACATACCACAAGTAATTTCAACGATAGATTATAATTGATATGCTCTAAAAAGATGATAAACTATTGGATATTGGACGTGTATACACAAAATAAACGTGATTCGATTTATTGCAAAATTCACCATAATTGACGCGAAATATCACTATATACTAAAGAATTGGGGTAAAATGTCGTAGAATTTGATCATCCGGTTGACACACATCAAAAAAATTTCCATCTCTTCTAAGATTAGATCTTCTCATATTCTTTCCTAGCAGCAGCATATCCATCAGCATCTCCATCTTCCGTTTTATCTTCCCTTTTTTTGGCAGCATCCAAAAGGGAGTGCAATAGAATCTGAGTAAATTCTGTTTGAGTGGCCATAAAATCACTGAGCGTTGTAGATAGTGAAGTGACGACTTCATTGAGGTTCCGGATCTATGCATCTCGTTATCTATTTCCCGGTAATCGGGATCCCCTGACTTTGGGTGCTGCTTCTGAATTGTCTCGGAGTAATCGAGAGTGGAAGTGATTCATCAACACTAGCGTTATCCTGAATAAAGATTTTGAGGAAGTTACAGATGATGAAGCTATTCTTCTTCATGCTCTCATCATTCCACAGGTGAACGTCGATTGGGGGTTTTTGATTCATCGTGAGGTTATCAGATATGTTGTAGCTAAGGGGCCTGGTCCCGACTTCCTTTTGGTTGGATGATTTCCAATCTATGTACCATGACTTAAGCGA